>BMAU01006865.1:0-251609 GCA_019973935.1 Trichonephila clavipes
CAAAGCATCTCTCCTCTCTCATCTTCCGGTCGGGTCGCTAGATTCCTCGGGGTCAAACAGGGGTTGCGCTGGATCGGAAATTGCACGTGGGCGTCGAATCTACAAAGAAACCGACACCAGATGTTGTTGTTGTTTTCGAGACGTGACGTTACAGTACTAAGTTAAAATTGAGTATTGTAAGAGAAAAATGTTCTGATATAGTATTGTGTAAGAAAAGGCAATGGTGCCATGAAAACGAGTTCCGTGGAATTTATCTCCCGCTCACTAACCCTTTACCTATGAAGAGTGAACATCGACGGTTTGTGTTGCTCCGGAAAATTTTTGAGCCTTGGCAGTGGAAGCGAAGGAAAAAGAGAAATCGTTTTGAACAGACGTCCAGAACTCTAGAGAGGAAAATATCGATGCGTTCAACCAAAGATCAACTTGTTAAAAAGACGTTCTTATGCCTGTGAAACAATGTTTTCCTGTGGAACCTTCCGGATGTCGAAGAGGTGCCTTCACATGATGGAGAAACTGTCTAGTTCAACAAAAATTATGATATGTTTAATCTCTATATATTTGTCGTATAGTCCTTGTCTGTTCCGTTTTTTTTGTATGTTTCAGATTCTCCTCTGGTCTCCATGGAAGTACCGCTGCGGACAGCGTACGGTCAGAATGGCCGTTATGGCATGCAGCCAAAACCAAGCAGTCTTCGCGCGCAGGCGCAGTGAATTAAAACTGAAAACTTGAACTAGTGAAAGAGAAACAAAAACTCTTGGACATGAGAGAAAGAAAGAACGCGAGAGGTGCGCGAGCAGGCGTTACCTTCTGAATATCATCGTCAAACTTATCTGTAAAAACTTATCTACCTTTTTAATTAATTTTTGTTTAATGTTAAATAAACCATAAGAAAGAGAAACGTATTGGACCCTTGTTGTCTCCACACACATATATATATATATATATATATATATATATATATATATATATTACTTTTTACACAATTTTTATGTTATTTTAGAAATAAAAAGATTGCTTTTCTGCTCTTATAAGTTTAACAAGATTTATAGATATATTATTTTACTAATAATATTTAAAAAGCACAATAATACAGAAAATCACCTCGAAACTTCAAAAACAAACGATATTAATTTATGAAATATAAATATATTTCTAAATAAAAAATCCGATATTTCATATTTTTATGATATTACATGTTAACTACAATAAAAGAAATGTGTATTTTTTATTTGATATTACATTTTTTTTACAATAAAAGAAATATACATTTTTATTAGATACTACATTTTTATTATACAAATGCAGAATATTTCCCCCTACAATTATAAATAGTTAATTCAAGATTTACGACTTTTTTTTTAACAATTATCTAGTGAAAACTGACCTTCAACAAATAAAGGAGATTTGAAATGAAATAAAAAATAAATTTCCTTCAATTCTCAGAGTATAAATATCATTCAAAAAATGAAATAATGTTGAAATCTTCGGCACATGATCTTTTTTAAAGAATTACGACACAATTTCGTCACAAAGAACTAATAAAAAACTTAAAGAATCACCTTAGAAGTTTTCCCTTGATTTTATGGCTTCAATACTTAAAGATTTGAAACCATCTACCGAAAAAAAATAATTACGAATCCATGCATAAAACGAAAACAAAGTCGTAAAACTCAACTTTTAACTCACAACATGAGCCAAGCATTGTAAAAATACGGAATCTTCCAAACTTAACGACCGTAACTTAAACTTAAGAGTGTGATGTAATTCTTTTCCCGATACATTTTATTTCTCCATAACGTTCTTCCTAATATTAGCAATTCTCGAAGAAGAGTGCTTGCAGTTGATTGAGCAATAACTTAGTCTGAGCGACCTGAAGAGCCCTTATAAGGGTTGGTGACCTCTGAGTACTATGATAGGTCAACAGGTGTTGGCTAACTGCCCGTTCGGTTAGGAAGGTGTGGAGTTTTTATTGCTATCTTCACAGGTACAGACGTACCTCAATAATTCAAAGCTTAACAGACAAGAAAATAAACGCTTTATAAGTATTATGATCGTTTATCTGATCTTTGGTTTTTGCGTTTGAAGTTCTTTCTTTGATTGGCCACAAAAACTATCCGTTGACACAAAATTTAGAATTCGAATAAAAAGCTTTATTGAAATCGGTTAAACAAGAAACTTTGTTAATTTATCAAAAAGCAGAGGAAATTAAAAGAGTACGGAGTCTAAAACAAATAATAATTGCATTGAAAATAATCTCAATTATTTAAAAATCGTTTTGAAATAAATTTTTATTTTCTAAAATGTTTTTGAAATAAATTTTTATTTTCTAAAATGTTTTTGAAATAAAAATAGTTTTAGGAAACTATTTAATGTATAATTTTAAAATGGATAAGTAATGTAAAGATGATATAAAATATTCAATAAAAAATAATTACTATCAAATTTTGCAGAATAATAATGAAGCTAACTGAGATACAAAATTGTCAGTCAAATTATTATTTTACTCAAAAACTAAATAAATATCCTATTTTCAATAACATCCTTTTCCTGGATTTAGCAGCATGCTAAAATGATATCATACTTAAATTTACAAATTTAAATTGATAACTTTCAAAGAAATATTAGCTTTTAACTAATTATGTCAACATATTGGCAGGAAGCACTAAAAGAACAATTATATGAACAGAATATACACATAAAACAATTGTAACAATGAATTCCTGAAAATAAGTTTCTGGTTTTCAACTCTCAACAAAGTTGACAGTAAATTGACAAAAAAATCATGGCGAAAAGAGTTTGGTTGAAAAATAAATACAATTAAAATATTCCATTACTTGATCATCAATTGTTTTCATTTCAAATGTTTTTCAATAGTCATAGCTATCAAACTTCTTATATAAGACAAGTTTTCTTATGATTCAATGATCACTGGTTTAATCTCTTTTATATGCTTCACATTTGCATAAATAAGACATATTTATTGTCTACAGATATTCTAGATGAAGTTTAAACTCGCTGATTTTACAGATCGAGGAACAATCTTTACCTTTCTATCTTGAAGCTAGTTTTCTACTCATTCAACATGCATGATATGTATTGACAATAATTGTTTTCTGAGAAAAGCTTATGTTGTCTGGCTAGAACTGATCCAAAACATATAATAAAGGCTTTCATTATTTTTGCATTTTAAAATAATTTTTTTCCTCTCAAAGAACTTGAAAATGTACGTCTTTTTACGCTAAAATACCACAAAACATTCCACTCCGTCCACTCTATCCATACTTAAAATAAAAATTGCTTAATGTTGCAAAATAGTTAAAAGATGGTAAAAAAGCAGAAACAATTTTTTTCTTTGTAATTCAAAACTTTCAAAGAGCAAGCTACAAATAACTTACATTGTGAAAGCTATACGCGAAGCCTTTCAGTTTTTCCATAATGAATATTTTGGAAATTTAGCTTATATAATATTGCATAAGGAAGTCTGAATCAAAACTTCGTTCTTCATATCTATAATTTTTAGTTACATGTTAAACTATTAGTAACGAATCACAATATTGTTCAATTACTGATCAAATTTAGAAACTAACTCGAATGAAATTATATATCTTGTGAAAATTCTTTAAACACTCATAACAGTCAGAAAAAAAGAGCCCAAAAATGTTCAGACAAAATCTTTTTCATTGTTCGAACACGAGGGTGTTTCAAAAAGTAAGATAACATCAGAGCTCTGACAAGTGCATTTATGAAAGAAAAAAAACACCTCTTGTGTGTGTGTGTGTGAATTTAATTTCCTGTGTGTAGATAGCTGATACACAGCTTTCGAATGTTACCATTGGAGCAAAAGCTCACAATCTTTTTCAGCGTATGCAAGATATTTATTACATGTGCACTTGCTTTCGATTTTAATCACTGATGTTTGATGATTAAAAAGGAAATTGTGAAATAAAAGTACAGACACGCACTGAAGAGCCACTGAATTAGAGATACCTACCTAGTAACAAGTTGGACCTCCTCTAGCCTTGATAACGGCTGCCACACGGCGAGGCATAGATTCAACAAGTTTCTGGAGTCGTTCCACGGGAATGACTTACCAAATATTTGCTAAAGCTGTCCATAATTCAGTAAGGTTCATTGGTGCTGTGTGATGGCCTTTCACGACTTGTTCCAAAACATCATAAAGATGCTCAATAGGATTTAAGCCTGGTATTCTAGGTGGCCAATTTATGAAGGAAAAGTCAGAGGAATGCTCATCCAACCAGCCAGTAGCCAATCGGAATTTATGAGAGGTACAATTGTCTTGCTGGAAAACTCCATTACCGTGCGGATAACAGAACAGCATAAGCGGATGGAGGTGATCCCCCAGCAACTCTACGTACCGAATTACATTGAGGGAAGTTGGTACACGCACCAAAGATCCCAAACAGTACCACGAAAAAACACCTCACACCATAATTGAGCCACCATGTCCTTGTACAGTTTCAGCCTGGCATGCAGGATCCATGGATTCATGAGCCTGATGTCATATTCTCAGCCTCCCGTCGGCGTTAAGTAGTCAGAATCGAGACTCATCACTCCATGCTACTCGTTTCCAGTTCTCTAAATTCCAGTCTCTGTGCTCTCTTGCCCAGGCAAGACGTGCAGCCCGATGGCGAGCATTGAGCAATGGTACTCTCGTAGGTTGACGGCTCTCGAAACCCATACGTTAAAGCGAGTGTTGCCCAGTCCGTTTACTGGATATATGACTGGCACCGTCATTCAACTGGGGGGTAATTTGAGCTAATGTTTGACTTCGTTGTCTACGTACAATACGCCTGAGCTGTCTCTCACCACGCTCTGTCATACTTGGTATACTCTTGACACTATCAGCCTTGAAAATCCTAGCTGTCAGACGATTTCGGAAATTGAATGGCCTATGCATCGAGCACCTACGATTTGTCCGTGATCGATGGCGACTAAATCAGGCAGTTTACCTATATTGACAATTCCAACAACTAATTCAGAACAATCACAGAATGCAGTATATATTCAGCTACCACGGCAACCTCACTTGCGCATAAATGATGCGCATTGCTACACAATTTGCATAACCCTTGCTATCCCTAATTCAGTGGCCCCTCAGTGGACACACACACACACACACACACACACACACACACACACACACACACACACACACACACACACACACACACACACATATATATATATATATATATATATATAAATATGAAAAATACTGATTGAGCTATTGATTGTAAAGTACTTAAATAGTAAAGGACTTATTGAACAAATTGAAGATAAAAAGATTTCTTCAGTCTATAGTTTAGATTTTGAGGAATCAAGATAAAATAGCGAAACGTTTTGTCGAAGTAATCGCACTGTATCGTAAAATTGTAATGAACTATTATAAAATGGTATCTGTTTGTTTATCAAGTTATCATCCTTCCAGCCGATCTCTCTCAGCATATATTTTACGCTGCAGACTTTAAAAGAAATTGAAAAGTGTTAAATACTTCGAGCTTCAAAAATTTTTTTGAATGCAGCGACGTTGAGCCTAATTGAAAGCGTCATATGCTAAGCCTAACAGATTCTTCGGACATTCCTCACCAAGAACACCAAATACAATCTCGCCAAAATTAGCTCATCTTCAGTTTTTTTCCTTCGTCTTTGGCTACCAACACATCTGCAATAGCTCTTTTCGCCAAAGTGCTTTTCCTCTTCTATTCAAGATAAATTTTTTAAAAAAAATACAAATTGTGCGCTGTAGATATGCCTCCTTGTGGTGCACCAGGGAAAAACTTTTTAGTGGCTAAAGATCTACAACTTGGCCCACTGGCGCACACAAGGGGGCGGGGGTACTGGGGGTCCGGACAGCCCCCCCAAAGCCCTTGATTTTTTTCCAATTGATTATAATTCTAAGTATATATAAAAGTATATAAAAAGTATGTATAAAATTTAAGTATTTGTTATTAATGATTAATTTTATTAGTTAATGCTAATTATTTATTGAATAATTAGTTTTTTACTGTGTTTTATTCCCGAAAATCGACAAAATCAATAGGAGCATGATACAAGAATGATGAACTTTCAACCTGACCCCCTTGAAAAATTCCTATATGCACTACTGACTTGGCCTTATGTCTCACCCACACACATCAAGTTGATACTATTCGAGTGTTACAGTGGAACGCTGGCGGACTGTCCCAATCCAAGCGCTAGAGATATGCTAGAATAATGAACTCTGTTTTAGATTTTTTTCTTTATACTTGCTGTGTAACTGTTCATAATCGGCCATTAGAAATACAAAAAAAGTTTATATAGATTTTGAAGATCTTTTTAAATCTATTAATATTGATGATATGATTAAAGTACTTGTAAAACTGCATAAAAATAATTTATTTAAAAATATTAATTAGGATAGATTTAGCTCTCTACTTGGTTCTCTAATGTTATATCACGAAAGTAGATGTAGACCAGTGCATGAATTCGATAAAAGCAGAAAAAGTGTACCAAAGAAGTAAAGATCTGAAGAGATGGCAAGATAAAACCCTCCTTATAGTCCATGCTTCTCACCAAGTAATTTTCATCTCTGGACCGTTGAAGAAGTACTTGGAAAGTCGATAAAGCCGATTCTAAAGTTTGGCAGCCATTTTGACATTTTTCCACCACCTTAACGCTGGCTTCTTCTAAACCAGTTTCGATGCTTTGGTCTACAGATGAAATAAAGGCTTTCACAACCAAAGTAATTATATGAAATATTATTTATCAATGCCTTACTTAGTTGTTTATTCGTTTAAATTTCGCTAAAATAGGTTTTCTCTCAAAGAGCTCGTTGTGTTACTTTTTGAACTGCCTTCTATCTTATAGATCAATACCAGGGGCGTAGCTACCACCGTATTAATGATACGGGGCCCCCAAGTTATACGAGCCCCAACCTGTGTAACTACAATCCCACCAATATGGCTTTCATATCTAAAAGAAGGCCCCAAAGGAATTTTGATACAGGGCCCACTGAGAACTAACTACGCCAATGATCAAGACACTTTATATAAATCTATAAAAAGGGTATATGAATGCATTGTCACATCCAGAATTACTGATTCATTTCAATCTACTTTGTGGATAATTATTTCCTGTATGATCATCCCCTAACCAAGAACCCTTTTCTATTAGTTTATTTCAAGTTTCTAAGTGTTTACTTTTTTATATAAATGGAAAATCTGTCAATATTTCTTGCGCATTGGAATTTGTTTTCTCTTAACTATACGCGTAATTTTTAAATTACTTAACAGCTATAATTTCTAAAATTTGGACAGTTTTATTACTTTTGAAATATTCAAATGTGTGAAAGTAATCTGTAACTTAGAATATTACCTAAACAATATATTATAAAAACAAAACATTGTAATGAATTCTTTAAAGTTCATTTCAGTATCTGCTTTTTACACTAAAAAGAGATAAACATAAATATTTCATAAAAATCTACTTTTATACTTTTAAAGAAAGGAGCTATGTAGTTCTTTGTTCGAAAAAATAGTTACAAAATACAAACAATTACACAACGGGCTTTATTTTTCTGTTCATTTTTTTAAATTGAGATAAAATACGAAAAAAATGAATAATTAGATTGATGTGTATGCCTCAGCAAGCAAAGTAATAGGCAATCTTAAGACGTCCTGAATAAAATACAGGAAAACAAAAATAAATCATACATTTTTAAGCAGCAGGTTTTAAAAAAAGGTATAACAGACACACACACAAAAATATTTTCAAACAATAAAATTGATGGTTTAGCTCGTCATGTATTTTTCTTGCATTTGGTAATGTAAAAATATTCTCTTATTTAACTACGCGGAATAAATATTTTAATGAAGTAATTACTGATAATCACTCAACTCTTTTCCTTTTTCCCTATTTAAAGATGTAAAAACAGAACACATTGCAATTAATTACTCACAGTCCTCTAAGCTTTGACATGAACACTTATTAAATAGTTCAATTTTCATGTAGGCGGAGTTTGACTATTTATAATTCCCCCAAATCCTTTTACGCACGACACCTGAGTAATTTTCCATCAAGTAGGTCTTCCTACCATCGATAAATCTCATCTTTATACCACCGTTCCCCTGACAGTCAACAATATCAATTAAACACTGGTATTCGCAAAATTCAATCAACGACATAGCCCTAGGTAGAGATTAAATAGAATTACACCTATAAAATGCTTCAATCTCATATGAAACACTGTATAAAGAATGCACTGCATACTCCAATTAAATGCTGTAAAGTATTTGCAATTTTTTCTTCTTTTCCTCTAAGTGGCAGGAACATATATCAACATGACCTTAAGTGTCTAAAGGTCAACGAATTAAAAGCAGATTCATCGATGAGAGTTTTACTCGGGGCACACTGAGTTTGAAAGGGATGAAAATTACTAACGAAAAAGTATCTAGTTACGGTAAGGAAGTATATATATTATCTTTTATAATATTGCCTTGACAGGAGCATGATTTTTTTATTTCATCAGATTCAAGTTATTTGCACCCTAATAAATTGCTTAAAGTAGAAAGTTGCATAAAAGCGATTTTATTATTTTTTAATACCCATACTTTATAAGCTAATAAGGTCTCGGTACAGATATGCAATTTATAACTTCAAAAACGCTGACAACATGTCTGGTTTAACACAGGATTTTATTTATTTATTTATCTGTTTTTTTAATAACTTTGTTTTGTACACATTTTTTAAAAATAATTATTAGTATTTCAATGATTAAATATCATTTTAATCCTCCTAAAATGTATTTTTTATAAGATGAAAGGAATAAAAATTACAGTTAGCATTGTTAATTAAATGAAAAAAGTTTGTATATAGCAGCTGTAGAAGTGGGAAAAGTTAATTTAAATGATCATAAAAATCGGTAGAAAAATTATTATGAAATTGTAACAGTAACCATAATTAACTTTTTATGAGGATTTTGAATGAACAAAAAAAGAAAAAAGTTTTGCTATTTTTTAAAATTTAATTCTGTTGTTGTTTACGCATGCCACCTGTATGACGTAGTCAGATCAAGGTCCACGAAATTCATCGTGGCAAGGGGCTAGATGTACGCCTGTCGTTGGCCTTAGCCTTGAGCACCATACAGGTGACAGTACGATTTAGCTCAGTGAAATTCCCGAAGGGACAATAGATGGTGACACCCCCGATCTCCACCTCCACAGTTTATGCATGGAACTGGAGATGAGGGAAATATTCTCCAGTCCCCTGCACTTGTGGTTTCAGCTGCGACCGCCCACAAGATTTAAGGACCCACTGATTTAACGAGCATGTACTCCGTATGTACTCGGAAAGTATTTGGTGGCACGGGCATCGAACCCATGCCTTCCGGTCTGGAGTCCGATGCTCTAACCCAGGCATGCCCAACCCGCGGCCCATTTGGAGACTTTTTGCGGCCCAATTGAAGTTTCTGTCTATATTATTTTAGACATTTGGACTACAAACGGTTGAATCGAAACTATCGTGTTTTGACCCACCCCTACCTTTCCCCGTGCAGTTTTTACCGAAATAATTTTTTTCCTTCATTTGACTTCCAAGCAATTGTAATAACAGATGTTGATGGATGAAGGAAAGCAGATGAGCTTGGGTATGTTATTCTTCTTTCAACGAGAACTTCGTTGAGAGTTAGTAGTGTACATTGTTCTGTTTGTCAGAGAAATAATTTATGTCTATATTTTTAAGGTCAGATTAGTAGTCTTTTTCGTGTTTTATTTGGCAATTAAAGAATCCGATGATGGATTTAATGAGTTACCTCAGAACTGTAAGACTGTAAGCTAGTAGAAATGTAATTACGGCAGCAGAATAAAAATGTTTAAAAAAATGTCCTTCTGAAATTATGTAACTTTTTCATTTTATGATATATTTTAATCACGGTGCAATAATTTATATCATACAATAAGAAACTCAACATTTGGCTATCGAGCTGAAAAAAAAACTTTTTTTGTCAAACAGTGTAATAATTAGAATGCTGTTCATCTTTGCTTAATTGCCTTTTTGCATTTGAAATAAAATTTTGAAAATCTAAATCAATTTTATGCAAACATTCTGTAACACAAGTATAAAATGTGAAGATGTTACGCACATAGTTGTTATACTACGTAACCTCAGATCGCAGCATAAATCTACTGTAGATAAGAACCTTGTAGGTTAAGAGATATTCCTCCACCAACAAGTGCAATCGGTCGACTTTCAACTTTGTTGTGATTGTGATCCACAGTAAAAGGTAAACTTGCTGTTTTTTGATCATATCAATAATTATTGAATAAATTTCTATATTATATATTTATTCGTTATGGCTGAAAGAAAAATTGAAAAGAAGAAAAGGAAATTTGAAGATGAAAATAGACAGTTTCAAAGTGAATGGGAAACTTTTTACTTTTTTATTCATGTTAAAGACAATGCTGTGTGTTTTTGATTTGTCGTCATTCAATTTCAATTTTAAAATCATGCAACCTTAAAAGACACTATGAACAAAAACATGGAGAAATTGATAAACTTACTGTTGGCGAACGGAAAGCCAAGTCACAGTCTTTGAAGAACAATTTGACATCTCAACACAATACATATTTTTCATAAGCAAACTACCCAATCAAATGGTATTGTCAGTGCTAGCTTTCGAGTATCCCACATCATTGCTAAAAATATGAAGCCTTTTACAGACGGTAACTATATCAAAGACTGTCTAATTGCCGCAGTTGAAGAAATCTGTCCAGAAAAAAACTGGATCTCTTTACTCAAATTAATCTGTCACGTCAAACTGTGTGTGTGTAGAAAGAATAGAAAACATTTCACGTGAGATTTGTGCATCGCTAAACACAATTACAACTAGCTTCGTATATTTTTCACTGGCTTTGGATGAAACGTCACATATAAATGATATTGCTCAACTTGCTATTTTTATTAGGCGTCGATAGAATCGAATGAATATTACTAAAGAACTATTCGAACTTGTGAGTTTGAAAGGTGCTACCACCGGAAGAAATATTAAGGATGCTGTCATAAATTGCGCGCTAAGTCGTCAGATAGATTTGAAAAATCTTATAGGCATTGCAACAGATAGAGCCCCTTCAATGGTTGGAAAAAATGTTGATGCTGTTTCATTAATTTTCGACCACACAAAAGCTTTAGGAAACAGTTCAAATGATTTTGAAATGTTAATTTGTCATTGTTTTTTGCACCTCGAGAATCTATGTGCACAAGTGTTAAATATGTCACATGTGATGAAAGCTGCTGTCAACGTAATTGATTCAATTAAAAACAATCCATTGATATGCAACGTCAATTTCAATGATATCTCAGGGAACTGGAATCTGAATACGGTGATATCATTTATTACACCAAAATTCGGTGGTTAAGTCGCGGAAACTGCTTATTGCGATTTTGGAAATTAAGGGAAGAAATTAAAACTTTGATGAACAATAATGGTATAATATAAGTGAACTTTCGGATGACCAATGGCTTCTAGATTTATGTTTTCTAACAGATATAACAATGAAACTGAATGAGCTAAACCTAAAGTCACAAGGTGAAAATAAGTTGATTACCGATTATTATCAAGATATAAAAACCTTTGTAGCAAAGCTGCAGCTTTATGAAAATCAATTGAGGTCAAACAATTTGATTCATCTCCCATTGTTAAATGACTATAAAAGTGACCATAAGAACCTCTTCAAATATTCTACGGAAATCGGAAAATTATTTGTAAAATTCAACACCAGATTCTCCAACATACAAAAGTTTGAGGAAATGTTTGAAATATTTTTAGCTCCATTTAATGTAGAGGTAGAATCAGCGCCTCCAAATTTACAAATGGAGTTAATAGAATTACAATCAAGCATCGAACTAAAAAGCCTGTACGAAAGGAATAAGATTGAATATTATCAAAAATATATCCTCGAAGATAAATTTCCAAATTTAAAACGATTGGCTATGCGCATTATATCATTATTTGGAACTACTTATCGCTGGGAGTCATTTTTTTCCAAATTAAACCTGATAAAAATAAAGTATCGCAGCAGGTTTCTCGATGAAAACATGACCAATCAACTACGATGCGTGTCAACTAAGTTATTCGTTGATATTAAAAAAATCTCAAGTAAAATACAAAAACAAGTTTCGCATTGATTGTAAGGTAATAAAATATTTTGAATGTTGTACGATAATATATAAAATATTTTGAATAATTTGTTTTATTTTGATATGTGCGGCCCACCACAGTTTAGTAAATTTTTTCTTGGTCCACCAACCGATTTGGGTTGGGCACCCCTGCTCTAACCACTAGGCTACCCACGGCCTAAAATTTAATTCTACATTTGCTTTCTTAACTTTCTCTTAAGAAAATGTATTTTTCCTTACTTTTTATCCTACTAACTATCCTTGTTTAATAAAATATGCTAGCTTATCCCATTTTATGCTGAGAACTTCTTAAAATTCCAGTACTGATTAATAGAATTATTGATAATGATGAAACTTGAGATGATTTATAGAACTATAAAATCGTGAGAAACTCCCGAAAGGTAAACCTAATTATGTATTAAATAAATGGCTTTCCATGCGAATATAATTTTCTGATTTACCAATTATCAGATAACTGCGTCTAGAAGAAACCCCAGAAAAAGGAAATAGTAGTAGATTAATAGTTCTTCCAGACAAAGGGAAAACATATCATAAATATACAATTCAATAAATTGGTTTAAGTATAAATTTTTATTTGTAAATGATTGAATTTTCATTTTTATAAATCGTATATTCCGGCATATTACGCGCACCGGTGTACAGTGCGCACCAATGCTATGAAACTATAATAAACTCAGTGGCGCAACAGCTCATAAGGGCCAGGGCCCACTGTGCCCATCTCAGTATACGTGACCATTGGGCGCTGAGGGGCATGAACAGATGTGCCGATAAGGTGGTCAGTCTGAAGAGAAACCAGGTTCTCATTTATCGACCCAATGAAGGGATGAAAGGCTGAATCGATCTTGCTCAGCCCGAGGATAGAGCCCCGGACCTGTGGTGTGTGAGCGATAAGTTACCACTCGGTCACTGGGCCTCATTTCTATCAAAAATACCTTTAAAAAATAAATTCTGATTTATTTTCCGTATAACACGCACCCCTTTTCTTACGAAGAACCTGAAATGTATATGTACAGTGTCCCCCCTCAGGAGGGCTCACCTTCTTTAGATGAGTACGGGTGTCACGATCCCGAGGTACCCTAGTGATCTTTTCCTTTTCCCAAGGGGATTACCATCTTTGGTAAACGCGGGTGTCACGACCCCAGGGTACCCCAGTGATCTTTCTCTATTTTCGACCCTCCTTCTTGTCATTCAATTTATCCTTTCTTTCTTTTCCCGTCTAGATCACAGATTATATTAACGAATGTGTGGCGCAGTATAGCCAAACTTGGCTCTTGCGCCAAAAAAAATCAACACTCACTCACTCACTCATATGTCAGTGTTCTTATCTTTTGACAAGAAACGACTCACATAAAAACAAGTCACGAAATCACCGTAGTGCTCTTTTGCTTAGAAGAGGGTACAACATTAAAAGCCATGGTTATTTTTAAAGAAACCGAAGCCGAAACCTAGTTCTCCGAAAGGTATTTTCAATCACGTGCACGAGAAAGTATGGATGGACGCAAATGGTGTAAAATTGTGGATAAGAAATGTTTGTAGAAAGCGTCCAGGTTTTAGAGTACGGAAAAGTCCTTTTGTTTGGAACATGTTCAGATCCCATTTAACGGATATTACGAAAAAATTGTTGATAGAGTGTAAAACAGACATGTCAATTATTCCAGGCAATAGAATGCCTTTATTTCAGCCTTTACATGCGTGTATCCATAAACCATTCAAAGCAAATTTTTAACGATAGTGGAATATGTGGATGTCAGAAGATGCAGAAACATTTACAAAAGGAGGCTAAATGCATAAACAGAAATCTAATTTTTATATATATTCATCTCTTTATTTTTAAAGCTCTCATTTTTATACCTGGCATTATAATACGCAACCGTAAATTTCGGTGTTATTTTTTGCGTTAAAAATGCGCCTTATAGCCGGAATATATGGTATCTAAAATGTACATTTTTGCTAGGACACAAGTTACCAAGTTGGTCAGATATGTATTGTTAATTCTGATGCAAATTCATTAATTGATAGAGTACATTAAAAATCAAACTATATATGTGCAATATATATTCATTTACTTCATTACAAATACATTCCTTGAGAGGGAAAAATATAGCGTAAAAACTATCAGGTGATCTCTGAAGAAGGAAGCTATCCGATTCATAGGCGAGTTTACAAAGGTAACGAGGTGGTATTCAGAAGGACAGGTTGTTCCGTCCCTCTTATCAAGGCGAACAGCTACTTACATACGCTGTCTGTGATGATGGTGGTTGGAAGAACAGAATGTGCCACAGAAATGTGTCGTGGATCGGCGAATCCCCCGGCAAATTTTGGAGGAGTTGCAGTCCACCTTCGTCGAATTGTTGCAGTACATGTAGAACATTCTGGGTACTTCCATATCAACTTCGATAATTTTTCCCGGATGGAATGTCCGTGACGTACATTCATAGGGTGCCCTTCAAGAAGACTACTATTTCCCCAATCGATCGCATTATTGCTTCATTTAGTAATTTTGTTACGTGCACGATAGAATGGTGCACTGTCTGTTCTGCAACGAGTTGCATTTCTGTTTCAACATTGACAGTCGATGTTTAAGAGTCTCGAATCGACGTGGTAGCTAATCCAATCCGATCTTAAGTGAAAAATATCATACTCGGTTCATCATCTAGATATATATTATAAATGCGAAAGTTTGTGAGGATGTTTGGCCGTCTTTCACGCAAAAACAACTGAATGGATTTTAATGAAACTTTACAGTAATATAGCTTATACATTATAATAACACATAAGCTATAATTTATAAAGATATTGTGTGAAGTGTCCAAAATATAACGATATTTGTCAAGTAAGTAGGAAAAAATTCTGCCATCTGCAAGCAATTCTGGCGTGCACTGCAAAAAAGCCCACGACAGTATATATCTATCGTTTGTTTGTGAAGAAACCTTTTTTTTTGTTTTGGCTATGCAAGGCGCTCGCTTCTAATTAATTCCTGTGATCAGCATAATCCCTATTTTTTTTTATTTCAGAATAAAACTAATTTTTGAAGGGAGGGGTTGTTATAAATCTCTCTTTATTTGAATGTTTTTTTTTATGATTTTATTATGCACATTTGGTAGTAAGAAATTGATCTTTTTTCAAAATAAATGCTTTTATCGGTTCTGGTACTTAAAGTAAATAAACTTTCTCTTTCACTCTACATCATTTGGACAAATTTTCAAAATTTGTTTGTGGTTAGTAGTTAATTATATCGCTATATTTTAATTGAATAGGCTCACACAGATATTGCATTTTTAAGTATAAAAATAATTATAACTACTGTACTGTATTTTTTGGAGTGAGTGAATGAATATTAACGTCGCACTGTTCAGCTACACGGGGGCTTTTGGCAACGGACCACGTAATTTTGAACCATGGTCAAGTGACGTGAACGACACCTGAACTGGCACTCCCTTCTAACTACCACACCACACCAACTTAGAAGGAATATTCTATCAATACTTAGCAGGAATATTCTTTGAAATCCACTCTTCCAAGATATATGGCAGCACGGGTTCTATAATGAGTATTTTAGAGGGGAAGGTGAATAGTTTTGTAGCAGATATTGCGTTTTCAGCTGACGGCGTTTTCAGCGGATTGCAAAGATTATTATTTTTGTCCCGAAAAAATAGTTTGTCGAAATTTAAGAGTCTTATGTTTTTGTATGTCGATGAAGACCTTAGAAAACTATTTGACTCTTTATTTTAAGTGAACGGTGTATATAATTAATTTTACAGTAAAATATCTTTAATTAATTTATTAGCTCTAACGGATTAAATTTCCCAAAGAGGAGTATTTTGTTTATGTATATCCCTCAATTTTCAATGTAGTGATTAAAAAAATATTGTATGAAAAAACTGCAGTAAATCATAATGCGGTGGATAAAGTATTAACATGCAACGCCCCCCTACACGGCGGGTCTTACCAAGCTCTAATAAAGCTCGAGCTGTGATAGTAGCTTGATATTTGCCAACTTGACTCTATCGTTAACGTTCTGCTATGTTTTTCATTGAATCGCCATTATAATTTAAGAAACGACGTTGCTTGCGAATATTACAATTTTAACAAAAAATAAATAAAACAGAAAGTAATATTAATGTATTACACTTTCAGATAAAAATTATTTACACTATTTTAAGCGTTCATTACACAAAACTCTTAACAATGTGTTACTTTTGCTGAGAAGAGATCACCTTAGGGAGGTATTTTCAAAAATCGACCCTCAAGAGTGTTACGGGGAGTTACAAATAAAAAAAAATCCCTTTTAGCAGCTATTAGATCTACAGACTTAAAATTTAACAAAGGTGTTTTTTTTTCCTTTTCTTTTTGTTTAGCTGAGATATGCGAAAATCTTTTTTTTGTTTAATTTGCAATTCACGTAAAATTAACTCATCAAAAACTTCTTTATCCTTCAATCTGTGTTGTTTAATTTTTCAGTTCACCCGTGCGAAGAACGGGTATACCAGCTAGTTTTCTATATTAATAGCACCGTAATAGTTACGCTATGACAGTCCTGTGATATGTGGATAACTTTTTACAGCCAGTAGTACTACTCTTCCTTCAAATCGTTGTTGCTGTTGCACGCCCCCTTTGGTCCACAGTGCTAGATCAGGTCCATGTCTTCGTACACTTTCAAAAAACCCAACACCAGCAGGGGATCGTCTGCTAAATCCTGCTTGGTGAGCCCTAGGCATTCGAGGATGTGAGCAGGCGAGACCGGTTCAGAAGAACAGTTCGTGCACATTTCAAAGCTCTTGCATCCTTCAGAAAATTTCAATGTTTTAAGATGGCCACTTCGAAAGCGAGCGAGAAGAGTTTGATGCTGTCTGTGTTCCCATCCCCCATCCTTCAAGTCGTACCGAATGCCATTAATCAGCAGGATGATACGCGACCACGAATTGCACGCATCAGTTCACAAGCCCTCCAAGATATTCAGGTGCTTCCTTGGCCACCGGTATTTCAAGATCTTTCACCCATCAAACACATTTGGACCGTGTTTAGTCCTCGTTTGCGTACGGTACCACCACCGCATTCGAAGATGAGTGCAGCAAATAACTGATATTCTCCCATTCCGGGGATCGCGATTCGCAAGACCCATTGATTCTATTCTACGACTTGTTGTTACTTACTGCCTGTTCTGCCACCCACGCTGGGCTCGCAATTGATTTATTTTCTGGTGTTGCTGTCTTATTATGTTAAAACGTGTTGAAATAAACATCAGTTTATTACTCGATTCCGTTTTTCTTTCCTTTCTAATATTCGTGTCACGCAATGGTAATTTTAACTGGAGTTTCATCTTCACTTTCCCACGCAGAGCAGTTCTAATATTAATAGTACATAATTGGTATATTAATCATCAATCACATATCAAGTATATATAACAGTTAGAATTCATTTATTAATAGAATAGTAATTTGATGGCTGATAGGTCTTTTGATTTGAGGCTTGTTTAAGTGATAACTTCTTTAGACGCATTTTGGGGGCTAAAGAGTGAATTTGAATTAAGTGTCAGGTACGGATGCGTTACGCTCAATCGGTTTTGCTCGGTTACATTCGGCAATCGGCGACGCTCGTTTAGATTTGAATTAAAAACTTTTTAGGCGAGTTTTTTTTTCAAGTAAAAATTTCATGCACACTTTTTCCCGTGAAGTTTTATTTTCTTTATTTAAATACTACTGTCACGCAGCCCTCTTCCACTCAATACCAGCGAGTGAACGAGAGAAGAGAAATGCAAACGAAAATTATCGGAGAAAAAAGAAGATAAGATAAAGATAAAAGATAAGAAGAAACGAAACATGGGATCTCTATTTTTTGATCTTACACTTGAAAGAGTATTTAAGCACAAAAATGTGCCAAAAGAATTAAAATTCAAAGTTTTAATGAAGTTAATTGGCAAGAAAATTGACAATATTTCGGTCTATATTTGTGATGACAACTAAGAGATTACGAGAAATTAAGAGTATCAAATTGTGTAAAAGTACGAAACCTCTCTTTTTGTTTGCTTAGAGAATTTTAAGAAAAGTAAATGGCTCTCAGGGCATAAGTTTTCTTTGTCTTACATAGTATACGGCGTTTTATAAGTTATATAAACGGTACTTACAACATTATGAGAGGAAACGCATAGTTTCTAATTCAGCACGTACGACACATGGGAAAAATTACGTGGTCCGTCGCCAAAAGCCCTCGTGTAGCTGAACAGTGCGACGTTAATATTCAATCAATCAATCAATCAACGACACATGGGAAATCAGGGCTGCCAACTTATCGAGTTATCTTAAACGTTGCCATTGTTGCGATAGTACGTAAGTACCAAAAAAAACATATTCATTACATACATATAATCTACATAAGTAATTTACATTTAAATATTTTTAAATAATTAGACTAGTTGAAAATTAGTAATTGTAACTTTAAACTTAAACGTAACTTTAAACGTAACTAAACTTTATATATATAGTATATATAGTCGAAATTCTCTATCAAAAAGAGATGAACACTTAAGAAGCAAAGCTGATATATATATGTGGGATTCCGAATAAATCTTCGAATAAAAATCAGACTCTTCAGAAGGCGGGATTTTATATTGGCGAGGTGGGTTGTCTAGGGGTAAGTATTTAAGGGTGAGTGATGAGTTAATTGTGAATCAAAGTCATTTAAACACAGATACTTCATTTAAGTAAAAAAAGAATTTATTTAAAGTTAAAGGGAAATACTTACAAAAGGGGATATTTACAAAGAGAAAGACATGCAGGAATTAGGTTAATTAGAAGTTGAGTTATACCTTTAGAAGACGGGGAAATAAACCTTTCTCATTCTTGGACGTTAGGACTGGTAGAACCGTGACGTGTTGAACAAGCAGTGGTTCGTAGGCCTCTGCCGAAAAATTATTCAAGCCGGAGCTACGAAAGCTCACTAGACGGCGCTGCTTCGGAATGCAGTAATAAATAAAATTGAGATTTATGGTCCTCTGAAAAAGATATGACTCAACCTTTTAACAAAATGTTTCAAAGGAAAATCCTACATATATATATATTTAAATCGTATATACTCATATATAAATATATAAGAATGCATGATTATTTAGGCATTGCCTTTTACAGGAAAGGATGAAATAAACAAATTTACCGATGAATTTACACGATAAAGAGAATTATGTAACGTACTCATGCGAAAATGTCGTCGTGAAAGAAAACGAAGAAAATCCGAACAATTGGATTTTCTTGCGCAGATTAAATCAGATGTTTTCACTTCTATCGATTGGTCATAAGCACTCGCATAATTTTTTTATTTATTTACAAGTTAAATAGTATATGAAATATGAAAAAACAGAATAAAAAAATGCCCAAAATAAAGTTCAAAACTTTCTTTTCTGGTTTTGAATCAGATCGAACAATATTCTAATTGTATAATTAAACACACGCTAAAAATACGTATTCATCCTTTTCTTATAAGTTTTAAAGAAAAACCGTTAGTTTTTTATAATCAAAGAATAACTGCTTCCACGAATTTTAAAGAACAGCTGTTGGGACTCTCTTCTCTCGAAAACAATTAAGTTATTTTGATATGCTTTTATAATGGCCTACTGTAACGTGGACAACAGAGAAGTATTATCATTTTTATCGCATCCGTATTGTTTACTTGTTGGCTTTTCATTCTTGTATGATTTGTAAGATCTGAATAGGCACCATTTTCTTTATGCTTTTGAAAGTTGTGACGGGCTCACGCGTCTTTTCATTAACATGTTCATTGGGTTCTTTGGGACCAGAATTAATGGCAACTCTTTTCAAACCAAACCCAAGAAGTGAAGTGTGAGGAAAAGATGCAAATTAGGAAGCTTTTAAACATCAAAAGTTAGAGTAAGCGGGGTGGCAATTTGAGGAATGTTATAATAATCTGTGATTCAAGCGTGAAGGTTTGGAAAAGGTTAAGTGACAGCCAATAGAAGTTATACGTGATAGAGAGCCCTTAGGTCAAAGTGCGTACCGTTGCACTCCAGTAAACCGCAACTTCAAGTAGGATTAGACTGTTTGTTCGACATTAAGGTAGGAGTGACTATTTAATATTCGTATCTGTGATAGTATTGGAATTGAGTTTAGGCGAGTTAGTTATTGATAGTGGTTCGGGTTACTTTATTTCGGTATTATATATATTGTGTGTTTAGCCACCGTAGATTCTCTCACATATATTATTATTATCTAATTTGTTAGAAGTTTAAGTTAAAGATCTTAATAAAGTCCTATTAAGATCATGGAAGCTTCTAATTCTTCATTTATTCCTACACCTCTAGCTCACGCAGATAATCAAGGAGAAGGGCACCCAAGGTATGCGTCCTTACAAAGTTACTATTAAATTAATTTTCTTAACAATTATTTTTGCTTTTAAGTAATCGAATTCAAGATGATATTTTATGTGATAATACTCGGAATAATAATTTTCATGTTATTTGATTTATAAAGGAAATTAATAAAACCAATTCAGCAAATAATTGCTGATATGTACAAATGTTTTTTCTTTGTATTGCTAAGTTAAAAAGAAAGTTAAATAAAAACCATTGTCACACACATATATAAACATCGAAAAAAATAAACTAATGCCCTTACCTATCTATAAATTAAATCTCACGGTAGTCTAACAGCTAAATCTCAGTTTAGTAGGAAAAGATCGAGATTTAATTTCTTTGATTTCATGGCCTGGTTTCCCCGGCAAAACAGAGTTCAGAAAAATAAAAGCTGCTGTGTTAGTTAAATTAAAAGAAGCTTTATATTCTCACATAGTTTGGTACAAATAAAAAAAGTACGAAAAATTTAAAAAGTCTATCACTTTAACTACCGCCTTCCTATGATTAAGATTCGAAACTATACTGTGGGCTTAAATGACCCATTCTCATTCTTTCAATCTAATTCAAAAATATTTAAAATTAAATGCCCTAATGTGATTTCGCATTTAATAATAATATGTCTGATACGATATCTCCATCGAATATCAATGGAATTCGTTGAAAGAGTCATGCTTTTTTTATTTTTTTTTTACTATTGTGATTTTAGTTTATGGCGCAAGAGCCGAATTCGGCCATACTGCGCCTAACATTTGTTTAAATATTAAAAATAATTAAAAATTTAAAGTACTAATATGAACACACATTTTTTTAGAATATTAAAAAGCAATTGAGTGCCAAAAATAAATTAAGTGCCAAACATATGTTAAAATTTTAAAACATTTCATGAAATATGTAAAAAACACTGAACATATAGTTTCAATAAGTTAAAATATCAAATCATGCAAAAAATGATTTCAAATTATAAAATCTACCATAATTTGGTGGGGGATATCCCCACCAAGTCAGACAATTCTTAAAAAATAGACAAATGATTTATAACACACGGGAAGAACGCTCTAAAATCTTAATATAAAATACCATACTCATCTTAGTGAAAAAGAATAAATATTTATATTAGAAGACGATGTAGTACATTTTATAGAATGTTAAATAAATGTTAATGTCTTATTATAATAGTCTTAAATTTGACCACTCATGCGATGCCCCAAGTTTGATCTCCTAAAGGGTGTTTTTTTCAGAGGTGTAGAACTTTAAATTGCAATAAAACAACGATGTATTACTCGATTGACATGAATATTTTTTATTCGAAAGATAATCTTGTGGCATTACATTTTAAATATGATTTCTGGCATAGGACTGCCACGGCTGGCTCGGATGTAGTCCAATCTGGACGTCCAATTTTCGATGACTTTTTCCAACATTTGAGGCCGTATATCGGCAATAACACGGCGAATGTTGTCTTCCAAATGGTCAAGCGTTTGTGGCTTATCCGCATAGACCAATGACTTTACATAGCCCCACAGAAAATAGTCTAGCGGTGTTAAATCACAAGATCTTGGAGGCCAATTCACAGGTCCAAAACGTGAAATTAGGTGGTCACCAAACGTGTCTTTCAATAAATCGATTATGGCACGAGCTGTGTGACATGTTGCGCCGTCTTGTTGGAACCACAGCTCCTGGACATCATGATTGTTCAATTCAGGAATGAAAAAGTTAGTAATCACGGCTCTATACCGATCACCATTGACTGTAACATTGTGGCCTTCATCGTTTTTGAAGAAGGATTCCACCAGCCCATAAAGCGCACCAAACAGTCAGTTTTTCTGGATGTAACGGTGTTTAGACATACACTAGTGGATTAGCTTCACTCCAAATGCGGCAGTTTTGTATGTTGACGTAGCCATTCAACCAGAAGTGCGCTTCATCGCTAAACAAAATTCGCTTATGAAAATCTGGAACAACGGCAATCTCGTTTGGGGCCCATTCGACGAATCTACGCCTTGCTTGATGATCGTTTTGATGAATTGCCAAACCAAACTGAGAATAAATCACTTGACAGCTGTTAAATCGGTCGCCATCTTGGAAAGTAATGCCAACTTAAACTTCTATACCTGAAAAAAAAACACTCTTTATAAAGCAATAATCTGCCCTCCATGGAGTCCGGTCAAAAGCAGAATCTGGTCTTTCTTCACTCTCATGGCAGCAGTAGTCAATCAGTTGATATTACATTGAATTATCTTAAGAGACCTGCGTTTAGCGGGTAGAGACTCTAACATACCTAATGAATCCAGCCCTCTGCTTAAACCAGGAACGCACCCTTATTATCCTGCACTACGGGTGATGTAGTGTGAATATTAGAAGAAACTGGACTCGTGGTAAAGGGTTTCTGTGGGTCGAAAGACCTGGAGCACCGGAGGCAGAAGTCTGATTTGTCTCCAAAGGATTCGCCTGCTTGCTTTGGTTGGGCATATGGGAATGGCCTTCACGCTCAGAGTGGCCCTTCCATTAGCTAGACTCCCGACGTACTTCAACCATTTCGCCCAGTGTCATCTTCTCGCCACGCTGAGGCAGCGTAGCAGGACTTGAGAGAAATTTTTGAGGGGGACCATTTATTTTTGTGCTTCCGATTCCAATCTTAACAAGATGGACAGAGTTCAGATCAGTACAGCAAAAATCATTTCATGTCTGCGACATAGAACTTGCAGGGGGATTAGCTGGTGTGAGTCTTGGGAAATATAACAAGCTAATTAGTTACGGTGACTACAATAGAACATCCTCCTACTTCATGAATTGCGTTAATTATTGTAGCTTGAAAAGAAATAGTCCATTCACTCTAGCATCTTCACAGAATATAATTACCCTGCTGTCACATCGCCATATTGAACATTACTCTCTAAGATCATGCTTCAACTCAGCCAAAGTATTCAGTGGCGTCCACTTCCATTCGGAACTTTACTACCCAGTTCAAAAAGCTAATGACAAACTTGATTTTGTGAGACAAATGGGCATTGAAACTCTCATTCATATACCTTGTGATGCTCTTCAAATTTATACTGATGGCAGCAAGAGTGATCAAGACCATACTGGCAGTGGTGTCTATATTAAGACTTCTGCTTCTAATCACAATCTCAAATACAAAAATTCAAACTCCTGTTCTGTTTTCTCAGATCAGAACTAATTGCTATTGAAAAGGATCTTAACTATGTTGGCATTCTTGCTAAACCCGACTTTAAAAGCATTTAGATATTAACCGATAGTCGTTCCTCCATCAAACATTTAAGAAACTGGAAGGAGGGTGATGACAGGGTCGGAATATCTATCTTAGGGTTGCTAGACAAATTATCTGTAAACTTTGATTTCCATATTCATTCGACGTCGGAATTATGGAATTATTAGTAACGAGATAGCAGACTCACTGGTGAAAGTTGCCACTTTGGATACTTCCCGGCCTGATATGCCTTCCACTTTCAGTTAGGAGTTCTCCGATAGTAAGAAAAAGCAAAGGATTTCTGGAGAGTTCCTCCTGAACACGTCTGGTACTTACGAAAGCACCCTGTTCTTTGAAGGTCATAAAATTCAGCAGACTTCCATATCTAGATTTACCAGTAGACACTTGAAATCTCTCACGTTTCAACAGGGGCTAAGAGTTTTTAAGATCTGTACAAAGTGTTTTGCTACGCCAGCATTATTTGAACACAACTTAGAGTAGTCCAGTGTTTCTCAAACTGTTGGGTGTGCCCCCTAGGGGGGCGTGATAACCCTACAAGGGGGGCGCAAGCATATCGAAAATAAAAGGTTTAAAAATTAATTTGCTGGAACGAAGTAAAGAAAATACTTTCTGACATATAAAAATACACATTTACATTGATATAATTTATGTGTATCAGCTGGCGATAAAGTTTTCACTTTGATACGTTCATTAACTATCTAATCCCAAAACTAAATATAAAAAAAAAACATTTTGTTTGATTTGCTGTGATCCTACAATGAGAGATTTTTTTACTACGTTTTCTTTTTAAACCTAAAATTCTTCGCTTTCAGAAAAAAAAAACTCAGACCCAGAGAAAAATTCTAGGAAGATAAAAAATTCTTTCATCACTGAAATTATTATTGAAATGCTGTTAGTTGTAGAAAGAAAAGCAAGACTTATTCAGAACCAGATTTGCGTTAGTCATCATCGTTTCACCTTAAAACTTATTGGTATGATTAGTTCTGTCCCTTCTATTATATTTTTGTTTTTCATTTCGGGAAGCTGTAAATAATTTTTTTATTACTGTTGCGCTTTTATCCATGTTAAAGAGTTATATGATATTTGGAAAAGCACAGAGAGAGAGAGAGTAATTTGAAGGATTATTTGGCTAAGATTCATTTTTATGGATATTCTGAAACATATAAAGCATGATGAAAAATACGCATTTTACTCAATTCTTTCTTTAGAACTAATATCCATATTTTTATATTGAATACACTTAAAACCTGGGAGCGGTCGCACGGGGCTCAAAGTCAAAGGACAGCAAATTTACAATGATTTGAACAAAATATGACGGTTTTGCTTGCAAATATCATTCCTGTAATGTTAGCGAAAAGTGTCTGTGATTTGTGTTCTTTATTAAGGTTACCTACCTTTGAAACATTTTAGTTCAGTTTTAATGGATTTTTTCTCAAATTATCAAAGAAAAAATGAAAAGTCCTTGAAAGTAGGTAAATATATTTTCTCTTAGTTACATTTTTCACTGGAACTGTGATTCTTATCGAATGCAATAAAAATAATTGTAAAGAAAAAAAACAAACATTGGGGTGAGACTCAGTCACTTCGCGCGACTATAAACGTAAGTATCGAGTGCGGGCCTGCTTTCCCATGTTAAAACATTTTGAAATCTTCTCACTATAAATATTAGTGCCAAATGTGATGGATATGATAGAGAACAACATACACTAGATTAGGGGTGGGCAAACTTTTCGAGGGTACGGGCTACTCCTAATTTTTTTAAGGCATTGCAGTCCACCTAGTGGCGTAGGTGTAGTGAACTCAAAGAAAAAATATAATACAGTCGAACCTCCATTTTACGAATATCTCTATTTAGCGAACTTTTTTCTGGAATCTATAACATTTTACGATTTTCTTCGTAAAATAACCTCCAAATAGCGAAGTGCATTTTCTATTCAGCGCAATTTTCTCTTATGATTCGATTTTTTTCCTCCGTATTTTTTAAAAAACCGTATTTACTCGAATCTAAGCCACACTTTTCCCCCAATGTTAATGCTACTGAAAATTGGGCACGGCTTGGAATCGAAGGGAAAAAAATTTGTTGGATGGGGTACTTAGAGCAATTACAGCTTCATGCATGTACTTTAAAGTTTATGATACTGATAAAATAACTGATTATTCCCATCTTATTAATGTTCCTTTTAAATTTATATTAATTTCGTAAAATTGGATATCGATAAACCATTTTAGACTATTTTTCAATTTTCACAAAATCTTGTTGAGAATTTGGGACACGGCTTAGATTCGAATAAATACGGTATTTCTAGACTTTCGTATGATGGAATAATTGTTGGGTCTTAGTGAAATCGGTCACCTTGGCGGTCCACCGGTCGATTGCGATCGACTTCATCCCCCCCGCGGCACTAGACTCTTTTTCTGATGACATTTATACTCTTAGAAATGGATGATGGAGGAAATAAATTTTTAATTAAGTATGATTTTGCAATATGTTCCAATTTAAAAATTAGAGTAAAGAAAAATAATAATTATCCTATTATTTAAAAGTAATTTGCTTAAAATAAATATCGCTTAAAAGTAACAAAGACAAAATCTAATACTTATCTTGTTAATTTGTATGGTTTATAATTAAGATTGTATTGTAGCTTTAGCAACCCCCCCCAAGCGTATTATTATTGTATAAGGGGGGTGCGATAAAAATTATGACTAAAAATTGGGTCACCAATAGTGAAAGTTTGAGAGAGAGAAGCACTGGAGTAGTCTTAAATAGCCCAACCAAGGATGAGAGAGAGAGAAGTTACAACAACACTTGTATAAGGTAGTAATATAGTGGTCAAAATGAAGTTTTACTTTTAAAAATGTTGTCTTTGTGCGTGTGTGTGCCATGCTTAAACCAACTCGACAATAAAGATATTTCATAATTAATTTTATAGTTTTGGAGATATTCACGACACAATTTTTTCTTGATTTTTTTTTATTAACGTCAAATTCTAATACGCTCAACACGAGGGCTATATATCAGTCCTTTTTTTTAAATACTTTTCGTAAGATGGCAGATTTATGAATTTCAATTAGTTTTATCATTGCAATATTTAGAGAAACATCCCCATTAATTTATATACACTTATAAGTTTAACCCTTAACTTCGCACTGTTGCATTTCTGCAACATACGATTTATTTTAATTTAACAGACTCAATATTTATTTTAATTACCTACAAACCATTTATCTGAGAAAAAAATTACTGCAACGAAATACATGCTAATTGTGTCACTAGATGGAAGTACATTTTTTTCTCAGAAATCACAACAATTATAAAAATTTCTGATGCCTCAAGAACTGTGTTTTTGCTATAAAAAGAATCAATTGTAGTTTATACTTCCTCTTGTTTATTGACGAAATAAATTACCAGGCAAGAAATTTAAACATTTCATGATGAATATAAATGAAACATATAAAAAAAGTTTTGTAATTTACAGCACTACTGTGCAATATTGCATTTCTGCAACAACAACAACAAAAATGACTGAAATTCAATTTAAAACTGCTTATTTTTTTTCATATTTTTCTCTTTTATTATTACTTGAGAATTAGCTCATGTAATTTTTTCATAGAAATTTAAAAAATTGCCAAGTTAAGGGTTAATATACTTGGATATTTTTTTAAAATAGGAATTGAAAGGAAAAAATAATCGACGCTTTAAATTAAGATAATATAAGTAAATATTTTATTTACAATTACATGTTTCATAAATATCGTTAATTTTTTTTAAACAAAAAAGTATTACATGTTTATGAATACTGTTTTCTTAAATTACTGTGATTCTTAAATTAATCAGCTGCATGCTTAGTCTCTGAGATTCTTTCCTATAATATGTAGCTAATCAAAAATCCAAATTCTGTCTTATGGCTTATAACCAAAATAAAAAAAAACACCAAAAATAATACTATGAAATTATTATTCTGTTCTTAAATTCATACAAATAGATCACATCCGGACTAATTAGTTATGTATCAGTCCAAAGGTGATGTCCGTTGATCATGATATGGAGTAATTCTGGACAAAAAGATCTTCAGATGGAGAGGGAGGACAATTATCTATCACGTAGAGGAAACAGAGTTAAGAGAAAGGGGTTGACATCCTACAAATCAGATAAGCCATCCATATTGTTCGGAGGAAGTGATCTTTGGGTGTGGGGGAAGTGGAATGGACCGACATCCGGAGATTGTTACAGCCACGTGACGATCGGTCACGACATCTGGGCTTCATTTTTGTTTCAGGTTGATTGGTTTGTTTTTATTAAAGGGCAGACAGGTTTGAAACAGTGAGTGGTGTGAATTAATGGTCGATGATAATTAATAAGAATATAATCTGTTAATGCTAAGAGTAATATATCTTGAAGTTGATATAAAAAACAGAAAATTGGTATCTAAGAAATTATGTTGCTATGAAGTCCTCAAAATATTTCCAAAACGGTTATTCAGATCATTAACGTAGCTAGTCCTGAGTTGGGCCCTGTATCAAAATTCCTTGTAGGTCCTTTTTGGTGGTCTCTCAACATTTTACGATTTATTTTTACAAATTTTGGGGCTCCTGAAACTTAGGGGCCCCGTTACATTGATACAGTGGTAGCCTCTGATTCAGATTTATATTTGTAGGTTAATACTTTTTCTTTTAATAAAATTTTACGAGAATAATTACATATATTTGAAATAATTCGTTTGCATTTCCTGTTTAAATTTTTAACCAATGAATGCAAAATAATTTTAAGGCAGAAATGCATACATACATACATACTTATTTATATATATCTATATCTATATCTATTTATATATATATAAAAGAAATATGTATTATTTAACAAAAACAAGAAATAATAGATAAAGAACATAACAAGAAATAGCGTAATAAAAATATAAAAGCTGAACATGAAGAACAAAATTATAGAGAAATAAAAGAACTACGTTTCAGAAAGCAATTTCGGACTTTAGGACCTGTGGTGTTAAACTAAGGCGCCAACCTTCCCCTTTGCAACTCGGTAGGAAAACCAAATAAAATAAACAAAACTTCAGAGAAAGTATAACTCAGAGAGCATGATAAAACCAATCACTACTATTATGTAACAAACTCTCAAACTCTTAATGCAGAAAAATCACAAAATCACAAAATAATTATGTAAGAAAAATAGAAAAATACTAGAACAATTACATAAGAAAAGTATCTTTCAAAAAATAATTTAACAAAATTTCTTTACTCACAAAGCTTTTACGAAGAGAAACAAGCATCTTGCCATTAATGAAAGTCAATTATTCACCAAGTTAAAAAATTCGAAAAAACATAAACACATCTTTTGAGCTGACTTTTAAACCAGCCAGCAAAGACAAGTATAAAATGACGACAATCAAATATGGTAAAATTTGAATTGGTTGATTGTCAAAAATGTAAAATTGCTAGGATTTAATTTGGTTGGTTGTCAACAATGTGTAAGATGTTTAAGATGTGTGTGGAAAAAATGTAAACTGTGATATGAGTGTTATGATATAATCTTCACAGCAAGACCACTAACATGCTGACTTTGAAAACCTATTGTTGTGTGGTGGATTTGGAATGTGTGAAGATTATATCATAACACTCATATCACAGTTTACATTTTTTCCACACACATCTTAAACATCTTACACATTGTTGACAACCAACCAAATTAAATCCTAGCAATTTTACATTTTTGACAATCAACCAATTCAAATTTTACCATATTTGGTAGTCTTTGCTGGCTGGTTTAAAATTCAAAAGATGTTTTATGTTTTTTCGAATTTTTTAACTTTTAATTGACTTTCAATGGCAAGATGCTTGTTTTCTTCGTAAAAAAGCTTTGTGAGTAAAGAAATTTTGTTAAATTATTTTTTGAAAGATACTTTTTCTTATGTAATTGTTCTAGTATTTTTCTATTTTTCTTACATAATTATTTTGTGATTTTGTGATTTTTCTGCATTAAGAGTTTGAGAGTTTGTTACATAATAGTAGTGATTGGTTTTATCATGCTCTCTGAGTTATACTTTCTCTGAAGTTTTGTTTATTTTATTTTATTTGGTTTTCTACCGAGTTGCAAAGGGGGAAGGTTGGCGCCTTCAAACTAGTTTAACCCCACTTATTCGGTCCTAAGTCCGAAATTGCTTTCTGACTCGCTAGATTCTTCTTTTTTGTAGTTCTTTTATTTCTCTATAATTTTGTTCTTCATGTTCAGCTTTTATATTTTTATTACGCTATTTCTTGTTATGTTCTTTATCTATTATTTCTTGTTTTTGTTAAATAATACATATTTCTTTTATATATATTTTATGCATTCATTTGGCTGCTTTGCGCCTATCTATGTATAAATCTATTTATTTACTAATGAGTTTGTTCAGTTAAGTATGTAGTCAATATAGAGTATATATATATATATATATATATATATATATATATATATATATATATATATATATATATATATATACACATGTAATAATTCCCTTTAGTATTCTTTTTTTTTGTTAACTCTTTGTACTAATATTTAAACAAGCTTTAATTCTTTTGGTTTAAAAATAACATTGTAATATTAATCGTAATCGGCTAGTCCGAAATCCCTGTGTCCCGCCCATTCTATCCAATCAGAACCACTATTACATAATAGTCTGATAATTAGCAATATACTTTGTTGGAAGCTCAACAGATTCATCGAATTTCATCCATGCTATGTGACAGCTTTTGGAGTTACCAAATTCGAATCCACTACTTTATCGAGTCCGCTGTTTTATCTTCAGGGATAATGTTTCCCCTAAATTCGAGACTGTTTCAAGTTTTATGTGGTCGTGGTAGTCGAATGGTCATGGTCGCGAACTCATGATTGGCGTTTTTTTTTTTTGTCGAATCGTGTGTTCTAGACCTGCTGTTGTCAAAGATCCACCGTGTAGAAATGTGGACGGGATGGGGAAGCTTAGTACTATAGAGTGCCTATGTTCAGGAATTCTTGTGTTCTTTATTTCGTTTATTAATTTTAAATATGTTAATGACTTTTTTTCGATTATATCCGTTTTTAAATTTAATTTTAGCTTGATTTTGTATATTTACGATGTATATAAATATGTAGTTGTGTTAATGCTTATACTCTTCTGGCTCATTGTATTGAATTTTTGTTCGTTCCTTTTTCTATAGAGATGTTTTAATCAGTGGCGTAACGCACACCCTCGCATTGCGGGGGGCAAGTTTCTAGGGGGCCCAAGGCCTGACTAATGCCAAGTACGCGTTTTAACCAAGCTATAAAATATTAAAGGCAAAACCTGACTTTGTAGGGGCCCATAATATTCTCTGTTACGCCACTGGTTTTAACGTAAATTGAGTGTATTGTTTTTTGTAAGTATGCTTTTTTTGTTAAAGTTTTTCTGTGAATTATTATTATTATTACTGAAAATCTCTGCAAAATAATGCTAAGTCTTTTTGATGTAATATTTATAGATATGTGTGATTTTTTTGTGTTTAAAAAAAGTACACAGTCTGGTGCCTGCTGGATTGGAGATCCTTCTGTGAAACTAGTGCATATAGATTAAAACTTTACTGGATGAATTCGGTCTTTCCGGGCAATTAAAAAAGTCCCAGATTTGGTTACTAAAACAATTGAATTAAAATTCCATACATAAAAAATGTGTTTTTCATGGATTAATAGATTCTTTTCTACATTGTTACATCGCGAATCTTTAAAATTAAAAGAAACAACTTCTTATTAAACATTTAAAACTATTAGTAATAAAAGGAAATAAACCTGAGAGAGACAAAAAACTGTTATTTTAATTTTTCTAATTCAAAATAATTATTCCCAATTATGTATTCAACAGAGATATGAGCAAAAATTAAAGGCTACAATCTACCTCAAAAGAAACATTCGTTACACTAAATCAATAAAAATTCAAGCGAGGTCAGACCTTGTCATCTTAATCGGATCACGGCCATTCTTTTAAGTTGTTCGCTTTGACCGATCAACTGCAGTTCATCACTCTTCACTTTGACAACTCAATATATTTAGACGAGAAGGAGTCGATCCCAATCGACCCATCTTGCAACATCCGGGCGTGAATAATGACGTCACAGGAAAAGGACCTCCCTACACACCAGTGCAAGCCATTAACGGCTGCCTTACGTAATGAGGTAATGGGTTTTCCACACCGAATGATATTCTTTAACCACGCAACGGGAAAAAGATTCCTTCCATATCTCTTTGTTACTTCCAAACAGATAAGTGAGCTTTTGGGTCCCAAGATCACTTTTCAGACAAGGACATGAAAGAGAGTTTCTGAGGTTGTAAGAGATAATGAAAACTGGAGAATTTCTAAAAGTATAGAAATTTGAGGTTTATGGATTTATAAGATGAAATATTTATAAAAAATCTTTTTAATCTGTACTTGGAAAAAGCTTTTAAGGCTTCAATAAAGCACACAAATGCAAGTAAATAAAAATTGAACAATTGTCATTTTAATGAATCTTTTCTGATATTAAAATTTGGAAATTAAACTGAAACTATGCTTTGTTGAACTTATGGCATACTAAAGATACATAATGGGCTGCTAGTGAAACATTCTTGATTAATAACACGAACAGATGACAACACAATACATTTGATGATATCTAACTCATCAAATTTCTTCATCTCGAGAGAAAGGACTATGAGGATTTGCAAGATTAAACAAGCAAATATACTATGTAATAATTTTAAGAGGGAATTAGATTCAATCATGATCTATGATGATTTTATCAACAGCTACAGCTGTTCGAAATAGAGAATACAGAACTCACAAATGCTTAGTGGCGTAACGGAGAGCATTTGGGAACCCTGCAAAATCAGATCTAAGGGCCCCTAAGTTGGATTTTACAAAGGTTAGGTACTTGGCGGCAGTCAGGCTTTGGGCGCCCGCGTTGTGGGGGTGTACGTTACGCTACTGCAATGCTTATTGCTTCAAAACTTTTTAATCAAAAGTAAGTGTAATGCACTCTTTTGCAACAGCTTTCCAAAATAAAACGAAGCATCTCTAAAAAAATAATCAGATAGCCTTAAAATTTCGCATGAAAGTTTTGTTGTACTAAGTATACAAATCAAATTATTAAGGCCGTCCATTGGTTCTTTGGTCTGAGCATGCCTTCCAACTGGCAATTAGCATAGAATAAAACAGATAACACAATTATGGATGGTTTATCTTTTCCCGTGGTAGATGTTGCAGTTTCTTACATAATTGTTTTGTTGCAGTGTTTCTTGGAACGAGACCAAGAAGACTGTTCGACATTATCAAAGGCCTTAGATTCGGTTCGACAACTTCGAAATGTAGATGCATAGTCGGAATGCGAGGAACTGGTTGGTAATGCCGTGCAATAGGCAGTACCGAACAGACATGACTGTGAAAATGTGCTGGCAACAGTGATTGGTGATAAATAAGAAGGCCTCGGAAAATCAAGGTTTACGAATGCGAGGCAGAATCTGATGATTGTGCAACAGGTTCAAGCTGTTTCAACAACATTATCTAACTACCTGTGGTACTTTTCTCTATAATGTCTGCTGTTGGGTTCGCATGTAAGACAGCACTGATAAAAGCAAGCATCACTGAATTAATAATTTTGTTTTAAGACTTGTGAATCTGGCATTTTCCATAAACAATCTCTAAGGTTAAAAATTATGGATTATGTTTTTGTAAATAAAAACCTTCATTTTTTCTAATTTAATATGGAAGGAGTTATTTTCTTAATTTAAGTAACTTTCTGTTGAGTTTGTTACTAAGAAGTATGTTATTGAATATTTGAACATTAACAGTTGGAGGAATTTTTTAAATACTTTTTATAAAGTGAACTCTTTTTAAATTTGGAAAAACCAAGATTTCGGTGAAATCTTGGTTTGTCCTAATATTTGGCGTCCTCGACAGGACTTTTTGAACTATTTTTGAATTATAAGCATGTTTTTATCAGTAAAGTCCTGTTAAAGAGAAGATTTAGCTTATGTGTCTAATGAAATTGGCGAAGAAGTGCCAGAAATGGCAAGAAAAAATCTGAGATCTAAAATTAATTTTAAATAGTAATGAGTATAATAGCGATCCACACATTTTATTACAGGACTTTTAGAAGATTCTCTGACAGACAGAAAAAAGTTACTGCAAGAAAAAAAAGATATAAAATTGGACAAGTTCAAGCTGAAACAGAAAGAAATTGGGTTACAAAAATTGAGAATTTAATTAGTGATTACAGTTAATGATTTAGAATTGGCGAAATTGCAAGCACACAAAATCAAGGTATTATTTATCAACAAATTCCCGAAGCTAGTAATATGTGAAGAAAAAATTCACTCTTCCTAAACTTCAATTACGACAGTTTGATTTAAAGGACTGGAGTTATCCTTTTGGGGCCAATATCAGCATATTGATAACGATCAAGACACATTGCTCCTGAAAACAAATTTCAATATTTGGTGCAAACAACTGTCGTTGCTTCAAGAGCAAGGGAAGTTGTGGAGAAAGTTTCCCGCCAACAGGCGAAAATTGTGCCAAGTGGTATTTGGAAGATGCCATCACAGTTCGCTGAATGAAATATTTAAGAAAGACCGTGCTATATATATTATAGCGTTAGAGAGATAAAACATGATTGGACATGATTTAGAATGTTATGAATCATGCAAAACATTAACACTGAACTATTGAAATCATTGAACAATGAATAAGACTATTTCATCAGAATGCTAAAGCTGGGTGTATGTATGAAATCGACTTTTGTTATTTATCCAGAAAATATAAGCAAAATTCTGGAATCGTGTTGTTTTAGAAAACTGGAACAAAACAATGTTATTCACATATCGTTAATGATTTATTATATAATTTTGCATTAGTCATTTTCTTTCAATTCTTCCACTTAATTTTCGAACAAGAAAATGACCAACTAGGAATTTTGAAACGATTATCAGATCTATTTATTTAATAAAAAAATGTAATATAAATTTACTAAAGTCATAAATGTTTGATATATACGTAAGTATAAGAATGAACCCGAGTGCAGTAATACTCCGATTTAGCGCAATAGGTGGAACCGATTGATAACCGCGTAAGTCTAATTCGCGTTAGTCGGGGGTATAATTTCACATATAAATACATATAATTTTTTTTAGTTAGGGCCGGAGAAGAAAGAGAAAATAGAGTAACTAAGAAAACATTTTTTAATAAAATCTAATATAACATAAATACAAGATCGCAAATTGAAGTCACTTTGATATAGAATGGTTCATAAAATCTAACAAAATAGTCTCCCTGATCAAAGAGGTTATTTTTTCCTTATTAAAAATTTCCTTTTAGCATGTGCAGATAATTTTTTTATTCCTTGTTTTATTGAGAAAATACGCTCTTCGTTGGGGGACAATATTTTCTAAAATTTGTAATCTTTTATCAATTAAACTGTGGCTTTCTGTCGAATTTCCAAACATCACATTCAATCTCCTGATTAAAAATTGGGTCTAAAGACTCAAGTTCTTCAGTGTCTTATTCTTGCTCGAGTATTTCTGTGAGCTCATCAATTGTCAACTCCTGATTGTGTGAATCCAGAAATTTTTGAATGTCATCACACTATCTACTTCAAAATTTATTTGCTTAGCAAGATCGACAACTCCTTCAAATCAAATTACCAATTTCATCAGGCTCCAACACTGATTCCGCCTGAGTTTGAGTGATGAAAAAAGAAAAAAAGGGACACACACACACACAGTTTTTACCAGACGCCATTTAAAATTTTTGTGAAACTTCATTTTAAGATTGTATGGTGATTTTCACTACATCTAAAATATTGAATATTGAATTTTCCTAAAAGTCTCTAATAGAGATAAAGAGCTCGTTGTTTTGGCTCATGGATTCATGCAGGTGTTTAAATGATCGTTTCATATAAGCTTTGAATGTTTTGATGACTTCCTGATCCATTGGTCGAAGCAAACTGATTGTATTGTGGGTGACAAAAATTAAATTTTTACACGTGGATTAAAATTAGTTAAAGTTGCAGGGGGATAACCTGGTGTGTTGTCGATTATTAACATCCCTGTAAATGGAATCTGTTTAGATTGGCAATAACATACTTCAGGTATGAAATGTGATGACCAAACTAGTCCCTAAAAAAGAAAAAACCGAATCGACGAGATTTGAAAATCAAGGAACTCCAGGTTCGTTTAAGTCGAAGAATTACTCTCTCTATATTGAACATCATATTTATATGAGTGTATTCCTGCATATAGCTCGAATTTAAAATAGATTGGCTTAAACCAGACACGAGTGTATTTAACCAATGATAATAAATTATATAAGACTAAATTTCATGCAGATTCACTCTTCAATAAATCTTACGTACAATGATTAAAATTTTTATTTTAAACCTGCAGCGTATGTATCTAAATATTAATAACTTAATGATTAGAAGAGCACAAAATCTTAGACACCCATCAAACATTGAAAACTGTTAGACTTGTCAATTTTTATAACAAGTCATATATATTGTTATGTAGATTGGGGGTCGAGGTATTTATGCTACTGGTCTGAAAGAGAAAAACAGTTCTTCAGGAGCTATGAAAATATATTGTAGAAAAACAATCCTTAAAACATAGGACACAGCACTAAAATTTTATTAATATAAATCTCCGAAGATCCAAAACCATCAATGTAAAAAAAAAGGGTGTGTGCTTATGACCACACGATAGAAGTGATAACTTCAAATTTTGTAATGTTATTTCAGAGATTAGTTAGGTGAATAAAAAAACAAGAGGATATTAGTATTGTCCTATAAAATTATTTATAAAATGTCTGTACTCATAAAGTAATATTTTTGTGCTAAATATACAATCATACTTGGGAATTAATTGTATTCTAATCAGGAAACAATAGGTTTATGGTAGCTGAAATAGGTTATAAATACTTTAAATTCTAAATTTTATTTAAATATCTGTATAAAAAAAACATCCATACATCCTCATGCTTCATTTGGATCAGTTGGCATAATTAAATTGAATTTTGATTTTTTTAAAAAATCAACTAAAATTTTTGATTTGTCTTTTGAAAAATCTACTTTAAAATTTCTACTTAAAATTATAACAATTTTGTCAGAAGACCTGATTCGGTTTTGTGAATTTTGGTTGTAATTTAACAATATTCAATTCTATTCATGAATTAATTTAAGCAAAGGGTAAGTAAGACAGGTAGTTGATTGGGAAGAGAGGAATCTAGGTCACACAAAACCTTTAAAAAGGGATTTAATCAGAAGATTTATATCACCTAATCTCTGACTTATACTAGCTCTTTTGTCATTGTATGGCAGTTTTGTACAAATATATCCGGTGCTGCAGCAAGGAAAGTCTTCTTAATTATATTTTGTTTTCTTGTACTTAAATTATTTAATTTAACTTTTTTTTAATATCTGTATCCTTAATTTTGTTATTTTAAATTTTTAATTGTTTTAACTTTCTTTTTAGAATCAAAATATATTTCAGTAATGTGATTAATAGAACAATTTCTTCATTGTTTCTTCGATTCGCTTAAAAAAAATTTTTTTATTCTTACGATCACTACAATATTGCTAATGATAATTATACTATTTACTTAGTTCTATAAAAATTTGTCCTTTTTCTACATTTTATGTGAAACTCTATGTAAAAGATTTTTCTTTCTCTCTAAGCCTATTTTTAAAAATATTACGGTTCATTTTCATGCTTCAACTAGGATTAGAATTAATCCCGCATTTATTTTAGTAGAAGGAGGTGGTGCAGGGGGTGGGGGAACTTAGATCGAAGCTAGGAACTTTACTTTTACTGCCTATTGGTGGTGGGTGCACAAAGTGCGTTTTAAGTGGCGGGAGGAAACGTCACTCGTTTCCTTTTTAGGGGTGTGATGTCCAACTGAAGCCGAAAAAAGCCGAATTAGCGTTACATTCCCGAGCGTGACGTTCAGTCAAGTTTACTCTCTAGCAAAACGCGCCAATAGAAGTTACTTCAAAAATACAAATACGTGATGATAAAGAGTATTCGCAAGCAATCGCTCAATCATAGCTACTCTTCAACAGACAAAACAATACTGAATCAGTTTCAGTGAGTGACTCTTATTTATAGTCTGCCTGGCTCTCTTTTCCGAAAGATCCATTTACGTCATGATCGTGATGTTAATAGATTTTTCCAGTAATTTCCAAAAGCATCCAAAAATGATGCCAACTTGGCTGTATCGCTAATATTTCGCTAAGTTTCGATTGAAATGCCATTATAATGCAAGGGGTAGCGTTGCTTGCAAGTATTGGAATTTTTATTGTAAAATAAATACAACAGAAAATAATATTAATGTATTAAACGACTAGATATAAATTATTTGCACTATTTGAAACATTTTCACAACTTTCTTAACAATATTGGCATTTGATATTACATAGGTTTATTTCATAGTTTGAGAAGAATGCTTTTCAAAGAGAAGACAAAATTGTAGTGTCTCTTAAATTCTGTGAAACAAATTTTCTAAAATTTTTATAATCACTCGATTTAAAAAGAAAAAAAAACAGTAATTAGATAAGTTATTTAAAAAGCACAGGGAGTCCAAGAAGGAAAACATTACTTATACGTTATTTGAGCAGAACTCAATAAAGGAAGTAACTTGGCTGTAGAATTTGAGTGGTCGTGTCTCGAACTTGTGGCCGTCAAGTCATGGGTTTGAGCCCTGATGCTACTAAATACCCACTATATAAAGTAGTTGATACACGTTAAATCCACCACAACCTAAAATGTTGCCGCCCATCCGGTATATAGGTTAGTGAGAGCTGACTGCGGTGAAGTAGGGCCTGGGTTCGAATCCCGGGGAAGGCATGGATGTTTGTATTGTAATCCTTCATGACTTTAAATTCCCTTCTTTCCTTTGTGATGTGCGCTTCATGCTTACTTCTGTAAGTCCCCGTGTGATCTTTGAGGTGCACGGAAATTTATAAATGTTCTAGAAAAAAAAACACACCCTAAAATATCCATGTTGCCATGATGTGGATCTTTGGAGAATGGGTCATCTCTTGTGCCAAAGAAAATTACTTCTTCCGTCGTGATTAGCCCTAGTTTTGCTTTAAGTGATGAGTGAGTGAGGGAATATTAACGTCGCACTGTTCAGCTACTCGAGGGCTTTTGGCGACGGACCTCGTAATTTTGAATCATGGTCAAGTGACCAGGATGACACCTGACATCGACGTAAAGTGCTCTACAGCCCGAAGTCATTCCCTTCCTTCAAGGCAACCAAGGAGCTATCTTTTCTGCAGAATAATGCGCACCCACATGCTGAAAAGACTGTCCAAGACTTCGGTTCAGCCCTACACATGCAACTTCTTCCTTGGCCTGCTTCTTCGGTGGATATGTCGCCTATTGAGCACGTGTGAGATTTGGTTGGACGGCGTCTCACTCGTGATCCTGCATCTTCAAAAGACGAACTTTTGCTGCGCATACAAGCAATATAGAATTCTCTTCCACAAGCAGACATTCAAAATTTGTATGACTCCATGCCACGTCGTGTAGCAACACTTATTGCAGCGCGTGGTGCCTACACCAAAAACTGATTTCGGACACTCAATATTGTTTTTTTGCTTTAAAAATTTCGCCATTTATTTGTACTAATACAAGTCATTTTTGCATAAAATTTCATTTAATTCTGATGATTCCTTCATGGTGTTGCATTTTTTACAAACAGCAGTTTATATAGAGAGATTCAGAAAGAGAGAGAGATGCTATATATATATATACACTGCTGGACAATTGCTAAGGACGGATCACAAATTGCTATGTAGCATAACATTAAGCGAGACATGGGGCCTAGTAGGATAAAATATAGTTGCCACACTGTTCAGATATTAGAATAAAGAATATTTATTGTTCTGGAAAGTACAAAAGCTGTGAAACATCTGAAAGAAAAAAAAATTCATTTGATCTGCGTACGGAGAAATGGAACAATGCATCTAAAAGTCAGCAAGCACCTTAAATAAAGGTATCAGTACGGGATATGTCCACCGTGGAGTGTGATGCAACATTCCACACGTCGTACCATACTTTGCACAACATTATCCAGCAGCTGTTGAGGTAATTTATCCCATTCCTCTGTGAGTGCACGGATGAGGGTGTTCTTGTTTGTCGGAGGATAGTTTCAACCAGCAACTTGCCTCCCCAAAGCATCCCACACATTTTCAATGGGGTTTAGATCTGGAGAACGCGCTGGCCATACGAGACGATGAATACCTTCGCTGTCTAGACAATCCTGAACAGCGACTGTTCGATGACATGTTGCGTTGTCATCCATAAAAACAAATTTATCACCGACAGCACCACGGAAAAGACGAACATGAGGAAGTAGAACTTCATCAATGTATCGTTGGCCCGTCATAGTCCCATTCGCAACCACATGTAGGCGCGTGCGGCCATTGATCATGATGCCGGCCCACACCATGATACTGCATGTCGGATATCGGTCCTTTTCCTGGATATTTTCTGGACGATAAGCAGTACCACTCTCGCGCCAGATCAGTTGGCGTCTACAATCCGATGACAGACTGAACCTACTCTCATCTGAGAATAGTACGCATGCCCAGTCCTGTTCAGTCGAATTGTGATGCTCACGACACCATTGCAAACGGGCAGTACGGTGCTGTCTGGTCAATGGGACACACACAACAGGTCTGCGTGCGTATAGTCCTCCTCCCCTCAAACGTCTGGCAACAGTTTTTCGGGAGATCTGCTTTCCTGAGGCAGCAAGAAACTGATTTGCCACCTGCTGAGCTGTGGTGCGCCTGTTCCTTTTTGCTGATAGGACGATATATCTGTCTTCTGCAGGCGTCGTACTTCTAACACGACCTCCCCGTGCCGTCTACTACACATTCCAGTAGTTTTAAATGACTTCCACAGCCGTGAAACAACGCTGTGAGCGATGTCGAACTCCCTGGCAACATCTGTTATTTTTCGCCCTTCTTCGATCTTTCCAATAATTCGGCCACGCATAAAATCATCTATGTGATCTCGGGAAGACATGCCAAAAATTTTAAGTTCGTCTATTAAATCTTTCCTGTAAAACTTTGACTTGAAACAACAACTGTCCACACGCGTCAAAACCTTTAAAGCTCTTATGAACGCTATCACGTGATGAACAGACGTGGAAAAAAATTTGCATACTCACACTTCTTCTTACTAACATCCCGCACTTATTCTAATTTTCCACATTTTGCTTCCTTTCATTTTGTGGTTGCTATGGATGATAGTGTTATCCGTCCTTAGCAATTGTCCAGCAGTGTATAAGAGCGTTTCAAATGATACGTAAGCTAACACTTATGAATATATAAATCATGATTGGACAAAGTAGGTCAACTTAATTAGTAAGTTAGTTTTGAATATCCGTTAATTTCTCTTTTAACTCAATTTTTTTTTCATTTAAGGAGCTTCCCATTTAAAAGATTTTGAAATAAGACGGTTATTTTTTTTTTAAAAAAAATCATGTCCCAGTTCTGTATACCTTTAAGGTACGATTAATATCAAAATTGAAGTGGCTTTTTTTATAGTAAATTAAACTTGTGATGACATTTAAATTTATTACTGTACAACTACTTTATCCAACTTGAATCTTTAATTTGATTCTATTGATGATTAGCATGTTCTAGTTCTGGTTGTAACAGATAGAAAGGGTGTATATCATGTCATCTCAAAGTGGTAATTACGCAAAATTTGAAAAAAAAATCTCATGCTTTAACTAATATTATTAAAAAACCGTATACTCTGTAAGATCTTTTTTTTAAATATCAGTCATAAATATAGGTTGTGCTGCCAAAATGCAGTAAAAAAAGTTATGAAAAAATGTTTTTGTTAAATATTTTGGGTTGGAACAAACACGTATGTAAAACTCCAATAAGTATAAATTTTCAAAAAAAGAAAAAAATCAAAGTAATTTTTTTTATAAGTGTTCTACAGTGAGCAATGTGTTATGCAAATTCAAAATGAAAAGATAGTTTATGTGAAATTTGAAAATGTGTGACTTATATATAATATGATCTAATCATTAAGGAAAGTATCAACACTTCTTCAAATGCGGGTTAAATTATTCAAAATTTTAAATTGAAAATATTTTTTTAAAAAAGCGAATTAACTATTTTCGCGGTCAGTATATATATATATATATATAGATGGATAATTACTCTCTCTCTCTCTCTCAACAAAAATGAAGCGTTTTATTTTTTAAAATTCTTATTAGCAAAGACACGTTATCATGTACCACGGTTCTCTCAAATCTTTTGTAAAATTTACATTTGATTTGTGTTCAAGGTATAATCCATTAGCTATGACTACTTTTTATTCTTTGCTTTATTTTTCTTCATCAACAACCGTTGTATAAATGTGAGTGACACGACCTGAATGTTACTGTCATTTATTTGAGCATAACTTAGCCTTCTGCATATGAAAAATACTTCCAAATATGTTTAACAAGTCTACCTTTTGCTTACAGGACACATTGTTGCTAAAAGACTATGAATTCGGACATAAACTGACAAGCAGAAAAGCGAATTTTGACAAGCATGTACAAAGGGTTTTTCAAAATTTGCATTGGACTACCCTTAAAAAACCCTAACAAATAACTTTTTTCTCACCCCAAAAAAGGACCTTGTCACCATTTCAAGGCCAACAACCCATAAAAACTTTAAACAAAATAGCAGCATTGAAAACAAAATCATATCTACACCTTTCGATGACCAATCTGCTACGGTGCTTTATCCCATAAAGGGCCGAAATTACCCTTCAACTCTTCTTCATTTTTTTATTCTCTATTCGTTTCTGCGCCTATTGTTCTTCTTCACTCAGGTAGTGCAGTTTGAAGACACTGATTGCGTTCGGAATATGATTGTTTGCTTTTATATATTCTGTCACTCGTCTTCAATCTCGGGTATCTTGAAAGCCATTTCCGTTCGTGCTGATACTGACATGAGTTAATGCCTACATGACTTTTTCTTTATTGTTGCAGTTTGTTATGACCTCAGTAAGATGTTTGGTTGTAATTCATTAAGCATGCAAACATTTTTTGCAAGCTCTCTTTTTTTAAAAAAAAAAATCTTAAAAATGTATAAATTGACCATTATTTGATAAAAGGAATTGTACTAAATGTCAAACATTAATCTAATATTATACATTTATGAAGAGGGTGAGTGAGTGTTGGGGTTTATGGCGCAAGAGCCAAACTTGGCTACGCTGCGCCAAACATATGTTAAAATATGAAAACAAACGTTAAAATATCTAAAAATATTAACAATACAATCATGGTAAAAATTAAAATATCAAAACATGTATAAAAAAAGTATTCTAATTGTAAAACAAACAATTTTTGGTGGGAAATTACCCCCACCAAGCCAATTAAGATCTTGAAATAACTGATAGGACTAAAACAAAGGTATTCATAAAGCAAAGATGAAATTGAAACACATCGATTTAAAATGAAAAATTGGTTCAAAATTTTTCATAAAAATAATATATTTCACCATAAATTCTTTACCTTATTATGTTTTTTGGATGTATTTATCCACGTCACATTCGTCGGGATCGTACTCAACCATGTCCTTGTCTAGGGAGTCCTGTTCAGATGGGATTTTTTTAGGTTGGTGCTGTTTCTTCTTTATTTCAAATATGGTATTATTCATTTTTTAATTAGCTCTTTTCTCTTTTTTTAATCGGGTTATTGTTTTTTGTTTAGTATCCTGTATTGAAGGAGATGCAGAAGAGGGTCTAACATCAGAGTTGGATGGGAAAGCGGATATATCGGATGTGGAAGGGTCGTTGTTGGGTATAGGATTCACTGGTGGAATTACAGATATGGAAGGAAATAGTTGTGCTTGTGCGTTGACGAGGATGATGTGGAAACAACCGGAGTGGATATTGATGTTATATGCCGGAGTGGATATGCAGGTCATATTCTTTTAGGGAAATTAATGTAATAATTTAAAAAAGGGATTCCCTAAGTGGTCTATATCAACCCTCAGGGGTCTATGACGACCTGCAAGGGGTCCACATAAACAAAAAATAATTTTGGGGTCCATCAGGTGTAAGTGGAGATATACGATTATTAAACCAGATTGTGACTTCGATTAAAAAAAAATTTTAATCAAATGGAAACTAGAAATTACCTATTTAACAGATTTATTTACAAAATTTAGTGAGGTTAATTTGCAGTTACAAGGCGTCAGTATAAACTTTATTAAAACAAAGACCAGCATCTCAGCGTTTCTTGCCAGAATTAAACTAAAGGAGTATAATATTGGACGTGTGAAATTTTCCTAGTTTTTCAATTAGCCAAAGACAATCTACCAGGAAATTGACGTTTTAACCTACGTTCAACACTTAAATGCCCTTTTTTTTCAGATATTTTGAAGCAATGTTAGGGAATGCTTTGACTATGCTAATACCACAATAGACAACTAATTCTTATGGTCGCATTAAAAAAAATGTCATATTACAAAAGAAGATGATCAAAATAGGCACTAATGGAGATCTTAAAGTAAAATTTAGGAACGGATGTCAGCAACTTTTTGGCTTTAAAAAGACATATCTGTTATTTATCCCAAATTAAGAAGTATTGTGAAGAAGTTTTTAATTCCCTTTTTCGTAGTATGAAGAAGTTTTAGCATGGGTGCCTATCTCCAAAATAAAAAAAATAATAATAAAGAAAGAAAGAAAGAAAGACTGGACATTACAAACCAAGGAGATTTAGGGTTTAAACCTGACAAGATTGATGCCAAACCTTAAAAATTTGTTATGGAAGCACCCTCTCCTTCTTCCCTCCCATTAAATGCAGTTGTTTGTTGATCAGACATTTTATGAATGAATTAAATAATTTAATTAATTAACATGTGTTTTTTAAGTTTTAAACACTCTATAATTCTCTACAATTAGAAATTTAAGTCTTTTAACGTAAGTAGCTCTATACCAGCAGTCAAAAAGACGTTTAAATTGATAAATTTCCAAAAATTTGATTTTAAGAAAACAGGAGTTAAACCAAAACCGAAAACCATGGCAAGAGGTCTGTCTGTGGGACAACAAGTTTGTGAACTTCTGATTTAAGGTATCCGACTACGTTCGGAACTGTGATTTTAAAAAAGCGCATAGATGGATAATTTTCATGATATTTAGTGTCACTTAGATTAGAATACACGTATAAAATTATTTTAAGGACATCTTAGCAAAAAAATTATTTAAATACAATATTTCGGCAAAAAATTAACTTAGAATAACCTTTTTTCAAAATGTTCTCCTTTTGTGAAAAATGCTTCTATTATATTAATATTTTGTTTGTGTATAGCTCAGACCTCTGTACAGAGGCTCAACTACGATTTTTGAAAAAATCACATTATTTTCAGAGTTATAACCATTTGAAACAATTATCGGCGTTTTTTTTCTTAAAATTTCTCCCCTCTGTTGTCATAAAACACATGGCTAAACCCACTTCTAAGTTATATATTTCAAAATTCTAGTTGAGCCTCTGTACAGAGGTCTGAGCTATATACAGGCAAAATATTATTATAATAGAAACATTTTTCACAAAAGGAGAATATTTTAAAAATGGGTCCTTCTATGTTCATTTTTTGTCAAAATATTGTACTTAAATATTTTTTTTTATTGTAATACTATTCTTAAAACAATTTTATATGCATTTTATAATCTAATTGACACTACATATCATAAATATTATCCATTTATACGCTTTTGAAAAACCACGGTTCCGAACGTAGTCGGATATCTTAAACAATAACAAACTGTTTAATTTTGTGTCTAAGTATAAATGAAAAATAAATAAATAAAAATCTCATATGGCATATATTTGATTCGAAAATAAAATTTAAGCACGAAACATATTCAATACTGATTTAATCATATTCAAACGCAAAAATGATACACCGCTGGTCATTGAAGCTACAACTCTATGAAAGAGAGATGATGCCAATAACAAACTCACTTGGAAGAAAGAAGACGCTATGATATACAACTAATTAGCATTTAAACGCATTCGAAAGACGCAGTTGGGAGAAACGACATCTCAAACACAGAAAAAGAAATTTTACACAGCGAATTTTTCATTCGGTAGTCACATTTAAGTTTTAGTTGTTTGTAAAAAGATCGTTTTATGGCTCGTATAAGGAGGAGAAATTGCAAACAGCACGTATTGGAAATCTATAGCGGAAAAATTGTGGTATATCATCATACCTCAATATGTTATTTGCATTGGTCGAAATCCAACGACTGTCATGGGAATGTGGAATTGATGGTTCAGGAAGGACATACTGAAAGGAGGAGGATCTCAATGGTTTATCGTCACTAAACCTCGAGAAGACCGACATGCTGTAAGGACAGCCTAGAAGGGTCATACAGCGACGTCGTGGATTTTCAGTTAGGAATTTTGCTTGTTTTTGGCGCAACAAGTATCCGTACGGACAGTGTGACGGCGTTTGGAGCAGCATGAACTATCTACACGAAAACCATTACTGTGGCTCTCATTGATATTGCAGCGTACAGACGCACTGTAATAAGGGTGCGTCTAACGACCCTACTGGATTCAGGAATGGCTCCACGTCGTCTTTTATGCGTACGGCATCACGCGGTAGCCTAGTGGTCAAGGCATCGGATCGTGGCTGGTTTGTCATGAGTTTGAGCCCAGTACCACTAAAGACCGCCTTGTAGGGGAGCGATACACGTTAATTCTGTAGAGAGCTCTAACGTCCTCCAGTTGGTGTGGTGTGGTAGTTAGGAGAGGGGGTGCCAGCTCAGGTGTCATCCTCGTCGCTTGACCATGGTTCAAAATTACGAGGTCCGTCGCCAAAAGCCCTCGTGTAGCTTATATAGTGCGACGTTAATATTCACCTTACTCACTTCTGCGTACGGCATCATAATGGAGTCCAGTTTTGGAGGTACTAAGTGGAATGCACGTGATATGCTTGCATTCGATATCATCATACGGGTCCTGCATCTTGTGTGATATAATGCACGAACACCGCTTGTATCTGTCGTTGGTAATTTGAACATAAAGCATCACATTTCTCAGACTTAAAAATTTTCAGACCAGCGATTGTACCTTGTTTTCGATGTCTCGGAGACTTCATCTTTTCACAAGATTAAACTGCATTCTGCTTGCCGTGTCTTGACCAATCTCGACATAAAGGGTATTCAAGTGTTGCCGTGGCCAGCACGTTCTCCGGTTTTCTCACCCATTAAAAGCATCTACTCATAATGTAGACGAGATACCGGGTTGCCGTTTTCCACCTACTGCGATTGAGAAAGCATGGCATAGATTTGAAACCGCATGAAATGACTTGCTCATAACTGTCATTTAAGCCCGATTCAACTCGATGCCTAACTGGCTTAGAGCCATTTTACCTGCCATGAGGGTAGCTGTGTACACTAATTTCAGATTTTTTATACCCCTAAATTATTTACAGATTTAACAGGTTGTTCTTTTCTATTTTGCTGAACACGTATACAATAAATAAAATTTGATTAATTGCTTTCCTTCCTTGTGTTGCAGTTTTAAAGTCAGCAATGTACATTGATAAAAACTTATTGTCATAAAAAAAAATCTGTTTTTAACAAATATTTATTTAAGTAACATTTTACTATCAACAGCATCAACTGTCTGACTTCCTTGAAGTAAGTATTGAAGGATTTATTCATTCATCTTATCCATTTCTGTAGCATTATTTCGGCAACTATCTAGGCAAGATTTAAAATGATAAAATTATAGAATTTTTGAAATTTTACTTCAGATGATTTTGAAAATAAATTTTCTATCAATTGACTTATCTATTTAACACATATTTTTTGTTAAAATTTATATTACTTTAATATAATATTTGTTTCCTAATTATGTTTTTATGTATCATTATATAATTAACCCTCTTTAACGTTTATTGTTTACTAAGAGCAGAATATTATGTTTTTTATTTTGCGTTTATGGGCATTTTTCTTTGATTTGAAGTGATATAATTTTCAAGACGTGAACGAAGCAAAAATGTAAAAAAAATTAATTGTGCATTATTTTATGAATTTCCTCAATCTTATAGTGAATGGTTGGTAACAGCCGAGATACTGATTGGTGAATAATGAAACCAAAACCTAAGAACCTATGCCATGCCAACGTGAAGAAACTAAGCAAAAAAACTCAGTGGCACAACAGCTCATGATGGCCAAGGCCTACTGTGCCCAACTCAGTATACGCGATCTTGGGCCCTGAGATGCATGAGCAGATGTTCCGGTCAGGTGTTCAGTCAGACGTGAACCCCCCAGTGTTAAGTTCCCAAGCAAGCTTAGTACTCATTTATTGACCCACTGAAGGGATGAAAGGCTCAGTCAACCTTGCCCAGCCCGGGGTAACCACTCAGCCAGGGGCTTCTGAACTGAAGGCTTCTGAACTGAAACTGAGCAATGAATGATACATTAAAACCCATAAACCTTACCATGCGAAGATAATCGGAGTATGGGAGAGTGTTTATTATTCTCGTACTAATAACATGGAGGCTATTAACAAAGGATCTCATAATTTTGAGCACTGAATAAAAAAATCCGGCTAGATGATGAGGAGGGCAACTGAGGTAGCACTCCAAACTCCTAACTTCCATACCACTCCAACAACAAATTTAACGTGTCCTAGCCCCTCTACACGAGGGGTTTTCTGGGGCATTGGACTCAACCTCGCGATTCGACTACGCTGGTCACGAGTTGTGACCATGAGTACTAGGGTTTACCGAAGACGTTTGGAAGTGTTATCATCCATTACTCTAACTATAAGATCCATTATTCAAATCACAAGTCTGACTTATTAAAATTATACTCCGGGGGGGAATCATGTTTCAAAAAATTAAAATAAAATCCATATTTAGTTGAATTATTAATCAGAATGTTTATATAATTTATGTTATAAATTCTTAAAATTGTAGAAAAGATAGGAAAGGGAAAATAATACTTAGACCTTCCCTTATCCCCCTTTCTAAAATACGCACAAATTCTATTTTCTCTGAGTGTTCATTCTTTTTTTCAATTTTAGAATCTGTTTTGAATTGAGAAGGCGTACTCTCCCGAGCCCAACTCCAAAGCAAAGATAATGGCCCAATTTAAATCTCAATTTCGAGCTATGTGGCATGTCTATGGATCTGATGCTTCTTTTCCAGACCGCACAAAAATAAAGAAATTATTCTTAAGCCCATAACGACGCTTGACAACTCAAGTATTCTTCACGCACTACTTGACATAGCCTGGTTTTCACTAGTTTTTCCAGTCCCATTATTACTATTATCGTCATCTTTACTATTAGTTTTATTCTTACACTGGACTGCTTCCTGCGTCTACCCGGAATTAACGCGGAGCCAATTTGTGCGGCTATCGGATTGCGAGATCTGGACCTAAGACAATGTTTGACGCAGGGTGACGACCCCTTTTGGATGGGGTTGGATGTAGCAGTCGGGTCGCACGTGTCGTATGGGACAATCCAGGGTGGATGCGTGGGTTGGAGGTGTTTCTGTGATCCTTTGCCGCTGATATCGATGAAGCGGAAAGACATCACGATGAAGATTAGAACATGATTAATCCAGTTAGGTCAGCAATTAGAAATCACGCGATTTTGTTATCTTTCTCTTTAAGATACTTATTCTTGGTATCAAAGCCAAACTTTTTAAAGAAATGTATGCTATCTGGGGACATATACTGGCTGAATTTTTTGTTTTTTGTTTTAACTATGCACATCCCTTTTTTACCCATGTGTATTTTAAAGTAATATTTTTCATAATTAATCCACACCCGTAAGTTACTCAAGTTATTAGATTTACTTAAGTACATCCAAAAATTTTTTTTTACACGGTATACACGTTCCTTGGTAAAACGTGCAAAATAAATAAATAAATAAATCGTGTAAGAAAATACATGCAGTGTATGGGAAATTTGGGAATATGTTCTAAATAACTTTAAAAAACCGTGTAAGTTCGAAAATTTTTTAATATTTTTCCACAAAAACGGTGCAAAAAAGTAATAATAAAATCCTTTCTTACATACTTGTAAAACAAAAACAATTATTTTTTATTACAAAGAAAAAAATTCAAATTAGTGTGCACTGAAAATTAAAAATCTATAAGTACATGCAACATATAAAAATTCAAACTGAAATTAGGAACAAAACTACTAACAACTACTCATCGTTATTTGATAACAATCGTCCACGTTTATTACGAACTGGAATGACCACGGTAGCCTAGTGGCCAAGGTAACGAACTCGGGGCCGGCGTGTCATGAGTTCGAGCCCAGTACCCCAGACCCACCATGTAGGGGAGCGATCCTCGTTAAATCTGTCGAAAGCTCAAACGCGTTCTCCCATTGGTGTGGTGTGGTAATTAGGAGAGGAAGTGCCAGCTCAGGTACCATCCTCGTCGCTGGACCATGGTTCAAAATTACGAGGTCCGTCGCCAAAAGCCCTCGAATAGCTGAATATTGCGACGTTAATATTCACTCACTCACTCTACACGTCGAGTCTTCAGTGGAACTAGAGCTCGAACTGAGGCCTCGAGTTCATGACCATGAACATAGGCTACCACGATTATAAAATACATATTAATAATAATAATAATAGCTCTTAATATCACTTAAAATTCTGAAGAGCTATAGAAAAGAAAAATTGATAAATTAAAAAAAAAAATTCTTATTAAAATCAGGTAAATCAAAAACAAGAAAATTTTTACGTACATCTTAAGCTTATAATGAACTAATTATGACTCTTTGAAAATGAATTAGTTGCAGTATCCTATTTTTTTGAGACACAATTTTCATTTTTTTCCTTCTCGTTTGTATATAACTTGAATCTTCTAAGTGTATCAAAGGTTATCTAGAGGAATAATAGGAATCATATATATTTCATAGTTAATCTAACTAAGCTTGAAATTCTTTACGTATTGTAATAAGGATGTTTGTTGAGTCCTACATCGAGAGTTCATCATTTAACCCAAATCCATATTTATGAAGTTCATTGCTGTTGGTCCATTCTGTTATTCTTATGTAACGATGTTACCACAACAAACTAAGATCGATTTTAAGATAGAAATATTCGAAAAATTACTCATTTATTTATTTTAGGTGTAATGTTTACAATTGAGGAATAATTAATAAAATTGCACTCCTTACACCTCTATGAATTTTTTGACAGTTTACATTTACGTGTTCTATAAAAACAATTTAGATGTATAATAATATTATAACATATACGTAAAATTATAAAAAAAAAAACTGTTACAAGCAAGAACCATAGAGATAAACTCCATAAATTTAATATGATATTAACTTCAAAATACTCTTTCATGGAAATTATACATAACGTATATTTCCGTGTATAAGCCGAGGAATTTCTGAAACTTTTTAAAAGTTAAATAAAGAGGGTTGAATGGCTTATATATAAATTCACTAAGCTTTTTTTTAATTAAAAAAAAACAACATTTTTTTTGTTAGTTATGTGTAAGCAATTTTAATCTTTTAACTCTTTTTGAGTATTTTGAATGGAGTTTTTATTCTATAAAACGGAAAAAAAGTCACATATATCCATCAAAGCTAGCCTCAAAGTATCCGAATTTCAGAATAGTTCTTAAGATCAACAATCCCTCATTTGAATATCAGAGTACAGAGTTCGAATGTTCACAATGCGGCGCATTTTGCCTTCAGAGCTTGAAACATAGGTCGACGATCACTCGCGATATACGAATCCTTCTTTCAAAACAAAAGAAAAGTGGCACACAAAGTTAGACTAACACAGTAAACAAGGTAACGAATGAATGAAAAAATGTGTTACCTTCAGATATAACCTTCAGACATACGGATATAAAACTGTCGTTATGACGTTTTGGGAAAATTGATAAGTAACGTTTGACTTAAGTAATTAAATTATTTATTTGTTACATCTACAAGTTTTAAATACAACATTTACAGTTAGATACAAGTTATTCGAGTATTTTAATACTACGAATTTGGTGATGGAGGAAAGCAAAACACAACTTTTCTCCTTTCGTATGTTCCAAACGGTGTCTACTCTCCATTCTCTTGGGGGTGGGGCAGTCCCTTCTTACACCTCGAATTTCACTTGAGATTCGGCTCGCATGGGGAGTGCAGAAGTTATTTGTCTCATGGTGATCGGTTGTCGGTGTGATGTCAAATGAAAGGATCCTGCAATATTTTAGGGGTGCACGTGTGGATATGAAAGGCATAATGTTATATGCATAAGAAAGACGATTGTGCAGCTGCGAGACAGGGAAAACGTTACAGCGTCTTAATTTGTAGCAATTCAGTAGGAAAATCTCTCACATCCGTTTTACCCGCTTTATAACTTTTTGCGTGTGTGTGTTTTCTAATGACAGCGTATTTAAAAATTACAAGATTTTTATTTCCCATTCGTCTTCTATACGGATTTTCAATTTAGAGTATAAATTATTGGGGGGAAAATGCTCTCTGCTTATATCGGATCAGCTTATATTCGAAAATAGACGATAACTTATACAAATAAATAGAACGCAAACACTTAATAATGAGGTTCGGATCATTTTTTTTTCGATTAAACGATAAGAGAGAAAAATATGCAACGTAAATTTAGCTACTTTCAGATTCACTGGAATATGTGTTTATACTATAGCGGTATTGTGTGATTTTCAATGCGAAGCCTCATAAACTTAAATGTAGGAGATTGAAAAGATATGCAAGGTTGATCTCTGCAGAATGTTGACACTATTCCAGCCCCTTACCGACATTTTTTGACGCATCAAGTATTTCGTTGATGACATGGTCAACAAAGGAGGCGTGTTCGAAAATACCCATATTGTCTTCGAAATAAATCGTGTTCTTTTTCCAAATTAGTGAGTAGCTTGGAAATTTTTGTCACAATCCTCCGTCAAGCATAACCGCATTTCTCTCCCTTATCGCATGGTTTATCTTCGATAAAAGCAATTTTTGGCCTTTGTCTTTGTGATCTGATTATGCACCCACAAGAGATTAAGGCTCAGGTAATGACCAACACTTTAGAAAGGCCATTGTCCAGGGAGTAAAGGACTCCAGAGCCACGTGGCCTGCATGTTTCATAAAAATATCCGACCTCTGAATTAAAATAATTTAAAAAAAAAAACACTCATGCACAAGTATTTGGAATTTGCTTATATTTATTTTCTAATAAAAAAAATAGGAGCATAGCATAAACAAGTACATTAACTTAGATTTAATTAAAACTTGAGAAATAAGAATGATAACTTTTTATACTAATGATTTAACCTGTTATGCACAAATTGGCACTCGGATTCATTAGGCATTTAATTTTCTCCACGGTAGCTTTGTTTTTGCTCTAAGGGAACATAAGATTGTTTTAGATTAATTATTATTATTTTAAGTAAAAAACATTCTATCGAACAAATGGCATTATTAAAATATCAATTATCTTCAGCATTGTGTTTCCTAAAAAACTTAACTCAATAATTTATCGCAATTAAATAACTGTTTAGTAGCTTCATTTCATATTACAAAAATAGAATTCAGTGAAATAAAAATGAGTGTGAGCAAGTTTTATGCTTTTGTATATTGCTGATCAGATTTTAAACCAAAAAATAAAATTAAAAAATAATAATTTTAAAAAAAGTTTACAATATTTTAAGGCTACACAGTACCATTTTTAAATTTTTTTTGGACGCAATAACAGTAAAAATAATATACGTTTTATATTCAGATTATATCTTAAGTTGACTCTGTAAGTAAAAAGTCAATGTGATTAGCCATTTTATTTTATAACTTTAAAAAATTAAGAATTTTTGATTTTTTTTCAAACTTTTAAGAAATCTTTACATTTTAAAATTTTTTAGTAATTTTAATTGATTTATGTTTCTTATGTTATTGCGAACAAACGTTAGTATGGATTTGAAGATCTATTCCTTTGTTGATTTTTATTAATTATTTTTCTAGCTAAACCTGGAAAAAAAACACGAACGTTTTTAAATTACTAACTTAAGCATTTTTTAAAAACCTTACTAGATTTTAGCCCTAAATCCATACTGACTTATATAGAACATACGTTTGGGAGTATATACAAAAAATTTCAAGGCCCTATCCTGAACAGAGTAAAAAAAAGCCTTAGGGATTAGAAAACACTTATAAAGGGTGTTTTTTTAGAGGTATAGAACTTTAAATTGCACTAAAACAACGATGTAATATTCGATTGACATGAATTTTTTTTTATTCGAAAGATAATCGTGTGGCATTACATTTTAAATATGATTTCTGGCATAGGACTGACATGGCTGGCTCGGATGTAGTCCAATTTGGACGTCCAACTTTCGATGACTTTTTCCAACATTTGTGGCCGTATATCGGCAATAATACGGCGAATGTTGTCTTCCAAATGGTCAAGCGTTTGTGGCTTATCCGCATAGACCAATGACTTTACATAGCCTCACAGAAATAGTCTAGCGGTGTTAAATCACAAGATCTTGGAGGCCAATTCACAGCTCCAAAACGTGAAATTAGGCGGTCACCAAACGTGTCTTTCAATAAATCGATTGTGGCACGAGCTGTGTGACATGTTGCGCCGTCTTGTTGGAACCACAGCTCCTGGACATCATGATTGTTCAATTCAGGAATGAAAAAGTTAGTAATCATGGCTCTATACCGATCACCATTGACTGTAACGTTGTGGCCTTCATCGTTTTTGAAGAAGGATTCCACCAGCCCATAAAGCGCACCAAACAGTCAGTTTTTCTGGATGTAACGGTGTTTCAACATACATTTGTGGATTAGCTTCACTCCAAATACGGCAGTTTTGTTTGTTGATGTAGCCATTCAACCAGAAGTGCGCTTCATCGCTAAACAAAATTCGCTTATGAAAATCGACCATTATTTTCGAAATAAAATTGCACAATTTGAAAGCGTTGTTCAGGCGTGAGTCTATTCATGATGAACTGCCAAACCAAACTGAGAATAAATCACTTGACAGCTGTTAAATCGGTCACCATCTTGGAAAGTAATGCCAACTTAAACTTCTATACCTGGAAAAAAACACTCTATACCTTTTCAAAATTAAATATCTGAGAAAAACGCATTAAAGTTTTAAAACACAAACTTATAATGCCTGTAAAGCTTTAAATTTTTAATATGTTTTTTCCACTGCATCTTCTTCATTAAAACACTATTTTAATTAAATATGACTTCAAAAATATTTTTTTTGCATAATATTGATAGCATTTGTTACGATGATAGTTTATTCAGTTTAATATTTTACAAAAGTTTTGAAACACAAAGAATTTATGTAAAAAGACATAATGATACTAACTTAAGCTAAAAATAGCCAGTTGTGTTCATAAAATTTAATCCCTTTCAGTTTTAAATCGGGGCAGTTTAGGAAGTTTTAGCTCTTGTTGTACGACTTTAAAATACTAAAGCATTACACTACAATATGTTTAGTATGATGTAGCTAGGTATACCAAGGAAATATTTAGTTTTATCCGCAATATTTAAATTCAGAATACTTGTATTTGAAAGTCTAATTGTAATATCAGCTGAGGACTGATTTTTAGATACATTTTTTTCAGTAGCATTCCATCTCTTCGAAATATTGTTACCCACAGCAACCTGAGAACGCTTTGGCCATGGCATTTTCTCAACAGGAAAAAATTAATGATAAAGCTTCTAAGTTATATAAACTATTTTTGAAGAAAAAGTTGGCTTTGAAATCAATATTAATTAATTATGAATACTCAAAAAACACAAAATATAATCAAGCGGAAATGTTTTAGTAATAAAAATTGAAAGTAATAAACATTTCACGCTAAAAGATTTGATTGTGCTCAAAATATTTTTAATTAACGCAATTTAAGAGTGGAAAATGCTTTAAATTGAATCCAAAAACGAAACCATAGCTCAGAAAACTTCATATCTTAAAAACTAATTTGTTAACAGATCTGAAATTTGGTGGCAAGCTTCCCAATGATATAGGGCCCAAAAATTTTTTTTAAAAAAATCGGTAAATTTGTAGGGTATTGTGTGACAAGCAAAAGCATATTGTTTTAAGAACTTTACATCTTTACACTGGTCCTATCATAGTATATGGAAAAAAATTGTATCATGTTGTGTGTATTATTAATTGCATGTCTTTAATATACTCGTATCATATAATGTCTAAATGAATAGTCACAGTATTAGTTCAGTATACATTTCTCTATCATCTTAAGTATTATTGAGTTAAACAGTTTTAAAAAAATTGGGATAGGTAACTATCTGACTGTCTACCTATAAATCTATAATAACTATAAATAATTGAAAAATCCAACAAATAATCAGGAAAAATTCATCAAAAGCAAATAAACATGAAAACTCATTCTACATAACAGGGAAAAAATACAACCATATGAAACAGAAAACATCAAACATTTTAATTTGGAGGACTGCATTAATAAACAGCAGAGAGCAGAGGACTACTTTTAAGTGGGATTAAACTAGGTTTCTTCGGCTATCAAACTTTATCCTTTTAATTTATGATACGGAACAAATATCTAGTGAGCTTTTATGCTAAATTGATTTATCAAAATTTTCCATACATACATAGCAGTAAATAAATTAAAAGAAGACAAATAAATCCTAAAAACATCTTAAGAACAAACCGAAAAAACCAAAAACATGGAGCCATTACGAACCAAAAAAGAGAAATATGGCTATAGTGGAAAAAACTATTATGGTTTCCCGAGCTGTCACTGGCTTAGGACAGTGAAACAGGGTTAAACAGTGTTTTGAGAGATCTCAACCTTCCCCTTCAGCGGAAACTTTCGACATAATAGCATAGGAGATAAACCAAGGCAAAGGCTCAAAAACCCACGTGGGTGAATATAACATCAATAGAATGGAATTGGAAAATTAAATTTCTATAGGAATCCGGACGAAATATATATATATATATATATATGCCTGAAACAGATAGTTTTAGAGGTTATTCTAAGTTATAAGTAACCTATAAAATTCATAATTGAAAAAAACTAACCTTGAAAAAATAATTTCTCCGTGTGAATTTTTTTCTTTATTATAAAATTAATAAGTTTTGATCAGCTCCCACTATATTATTTATTTTAAAGGATTTATGGTTGAAAGTGATTCATCTTATCAGTCAAATATTTTTAGACTTCATTTACTAATTAAGGAGAGGGTGAGAACAAACCTTTTGAATGAAAGTATGTTTTCATCAATGTTTTCTTATTAAAAATGATGTGATTTTGTGTCGGCGTATTTTTTATTAATCCTTTTTTTCATTCGAAAGGAAATTTTTTTATCAAAATATCTCTAAATTAAAAGTTAATTTTATTGGAAGTAAAATTAGAATAGCAGATTTCTCTCTTTCAGGCAATTTTTTCTTATTTTCTCTTTCTTATTTCTTTTTTTTTATATATATCAGCAATATGCATGACCTCTTTATTCTTTTTTTTAATTTCCGTTTCTTTGAAGATTTTTAATTTAGCTCCTTTGATCATAAAGATACGTACTTTTATAGTACATATTTTTTTGAGAGATGTGTGTAAGAAGTACATTCATAAATTTTTCTTAGAAAAAATAATTTTTAGACTTAAAAATTCTTATTTGGGGAATGAATGATTATAAAGTTTCTCGTTAATTTTTATTTATATGCAGCATGTGTTGATGCAATTTTTATTAATAGGCCGATTAAAAGTAGAGCTTTAAGCAAATATTTGCAATAAAAAATTAACTACGTGATTCCTTATTTGTCAAAATTATAGTAAAAATTACTATGAAATTTCAGATTTAATTTGTTTTTATTTTATGAATTGCATTTATGATTAGAAAATTTTGGTTAAATTTCAAAAGCATTAAACTTGAATTTAAATGAAAAACTATCTGGTATTAATTAGGATAAATACATCAGCATTTTATTACATATTTAATGTACACAAGTTTAAAAAATTCACAACCTAAAAGAAAAAAATAGTTCTTCCGTCTCCTAGTTCACATATATGTCTTCAAATAATAATTATTTTTCATTTTATTTAAAAATATTTCATCAACTTTTTGTTGGCCAAACATACAATTATTCCTCCCCAATTTCTTTATTGCAAACAATTCTCTTCAAAAACATGTTTTGTTGATTTCAAACCCATTACCCAAAAGAAATAACTAATAGCTCACTCAACAATAAATAACTACACACTAAACTCCGAACCATACATTCTCAGCTCATATAAATGATTTTTTAATATCCGAAGAACAATAAAAAACACAATTCTTCCAACAACAGCCTGACCCGCCTCATCAAGGTTAGAAAAGTATTATTCTTTCTTTTTTTTTTATTCATGGGTTAGTAACGCTACCTCCCTTTGACCTTCCATAGTGTATATTTTGTGTATGTGTACGCGATAGTGTTTTTTTTTAATGTTTTATTTCTCATTCCTTTCCATTACTTTGGAATGGGATTTATGCAAGTAACACTCGACAAACAGCATTTTAAGCTCCTAGCAGTACTTGGGGGAGACGGCACTTGAAGAAAAATCCTCCTTCTCGTTACTAGTGTGTTGCGCAAAAGTAATACAAGACAGCTAAAACTATCTGCGTCGGGTCTATTGTGATGGAAGGTATATAATTGAGTGTTTGTGAGTAGCCTACTAAGTCATATCCTGCTTAAAATGGACCTTTCGAGGTTCCGGTATTGTACTGGAGGGACGGACACCAAATTTAAATTCTTTTAAGGTATCCGACTACACTCGGAACCTTGATTTTGCAAAAGCGTATACATGGATAATATTTATGATATTTAGTGTCATTTAGATTAGAAAACGTTTATAAAACTATTTTAAGTATATTATTGCAATAAAAAATTATTTAAGTTCAATATTTTGAAAAAAAAATGAACATAGAATGACCAATTTTCAAAAAATTCTCCTTTCATGGAAAAATGCTTCTATTGTAATAATATTTTACCTGTATATAGCTCAGACCTCTGTACACAGGAGGAACTAGAATTTTTGAAATATATAATTTAGAAGTGGATTTATATATCCATATTTTACTACAACTGAGGGGAGATATTTTAGGAAAAAAACGCCGATAATTATTTCAATTGAAAAATAATGTGAATTTTTCAAAAATCCTGGTTCAGACTCTCTGGAGAAGTCTTTACTTTATATGAGCAAAATATTATTATTATAGAAGATTTTTTTATAAAAGAACGTTTTGAAAAAAGGTTATTCTAAGTTACTTTTTTGTCAAAATATTGTATTTAAATAATTTTTTTTTGACATAATGGCCTAAAAACAATTTTATACATGTACTTATCCATATATGCTCTTTTTTAAAATCGCGGTTTCGAACGTAATCGGATACCTTAAACGAAGTGAATTCATAATAAAGCAAGGTCTCTGTAAAATCTCTTTGTATATCAAATAGATTGGCACAGATTTGCATACGAAGATGACCAGTGGCGCACACAAGGGGGTCCTGGGGGTCCGGACCCCCAAAGCCCTTGATTTTTTTCCGATTGATTATAATTCTAAGTATATAGTACGTAAAATTTAATTAATTACTTGTTATTAATGATTAATTTTATTAATTAATGATAATTATTTATTCAAAAATTAGTTTTTTACTGTGTTTTGTTCCTGAAAATTGACAAAATCAAAAGGAGCATGATACAAGAATAGTGAACTTTCGACCCCGGACCCCCCCCCCTTTAAAAATTCCTGTGTGAGCAACTGAAGATGACCAATTAATAAAAGTAAGCTTATTATACGAATTCACGAGTAATTAACTTTGTAACAAAACTTTAGAAAAATCTGCGAATGATTTTTAATCATCACGAACAGTATCACAAAACCTACACATCTATAATTTTTTCACTGCTTAGATCTGCAGTCAGCAATTTATGGTATGTGTGATTTCAACATTCCTTAAAAATGATGGTTGTATAAAATTTTATGCTTTTTTAAAAAATTTAAATGTTATTTATGATCACTGGCGTAGCTAGTTCTGAGTGGGCCCTGTGTCGAAGATTCCTTAGGGGCCCTTTTTTGGTCCTGTTAATATTTTACGATATTTTGCCTACACGTGTTGGGGCCCGTGTAGCTTGGGGTCTCGTATCATTGATACAGCGGTAGCTACGCACCTGTTTATGAATATAACTTTTTCTTTGCTCATGGTTGTTATAAACTGACTGAAAAGTTATGTTTCTCTCTCTCTCCCAAAATATTTTTCGTTTTTCATTTATTTTTTTATTTGAAAATAACTCATTAAAAGGATAAATTCAAGCATATTTTTAACGCAATTGAGAATGCAATCTAAATAAAGGTCAAATTCTCGATTATTTTGTTAACAATTGAACAAAAAAGTATATCAGTTGAACTTTTCAACTTACTAGTACTTTTTTCTTTTCAAATTTATTCATTTTTATGAGTACAGTGTTTCTCTAATAAGCAAATAAATACTTTTTTAACTATGGGGTCGTTCTTTGATTCTTTATTTTATTGCATGTTCTTTCTGAGCGTTTTTGAGTTTATATGTATGTGTGAGTGTTTGTGCTTACATTGTTGAATGCATAAACTTATAATTATCGTAATAAATATAATTTTCATTAAAATATATCCTACGATCCATTATTATTTTGTTTAAAGTAAGTTTTAACAACTAAGGGCATGACGTACTCATCTTATAATTTATTTAATGTTAATCGATTTGACAGATAGGGGTTATTCGTAGAACACTGGTCTGTATTCATTAAGAAAATGAATTGAAATCTTTACCCGCCTCTTATTCTTACTACAAAAGTGCAAAAGTTGTTTGTATATAATATTTTTATCTATTTTTTTAATGTTTAAAATAAGTTGAGGTGATTTCATGCAATTCAATATTCCTATTAACTCTCTCCTCTTATATTTCAATATTGTCAGGCAGAACTACAATTTATTTATGTCCTTTACATTGAACAAAATCTTCGAATAAAGGAAAACTACAAGATCTTAAGCCTAAAGAAAGGTGTCAATACCTAAATTTTAGAAAAGAATATTTAATAAAAACCGATTATTATATACAAATGCTTGTTCTATATAGAATATTAGTGACTGTCAGATCAATGAAAAATAGATTAAATCATACAGGCAATCAACATATATATTAAAACAATTTTAAAGGTGAACATAGATTGTGCATTAATCGGTATCTAAGTGGTTTTAGTTTATGAACTCATAGTCGGCATTCATTCTGCCAAGTCTTGGTGCATTAAGAACCCACCGCCTAGAGGGGACAATAAGCGTTAATACGGTCAAGCCTTGAAGCCTTCACGTTGGCAAGATGTGGAAGTAGAACTGTTAGGTAGTAAGGCGTCAACTAGATGTTATCCTCATCACTCGACCGAGCTTCAAATTTACGAGGTTCGTTGCCTATCACACCCATGCTAATTTACAGCGAATTAGATGTCTTAACAAATAATCAATCAATCATCACTAAATGCTTATTGAGCAAAACTTGTTTATATTTGCTTAAGAAGGTGAAATTATTATGTTTTTATTAAGAAAGCGAGATTATCTTGAAATTTATCATTATTTATAAAAGCAAACATAATTTAATATCAAATAAAATTATTTGATTTTAAGTACTTTCGACGGATATTCGGTCATAGACTTCTGTTGAAGTAAATATATTTTTTTAGGAATACCTTGACTAATAAACGCAAAAAAGAATTATATAAAACATATAAATAACCACTGATATGTTTGCTTAAACTTTAATATAAAATTGATAAGAAGATACATTTTTTTATTGTGAATGGCTGTTAATTAACATTGAGCTAATAACAATGCGAAATTAAAAGGTGAAGGATTCCGTAATTTTTACCACAACCTACTGATGGAGATGACTCCTCAGCCACACACACGAGCAAAATATTTATTAAATATTTACAAAATATTGCATTAGATATAATGCAAGATAGCCTTCTGATCAATTAGTCATAATTTTGTTACGAAAAAAATACAAACTACATCGGAGATACACATTTCAGCTTTAAAATCCACATTTTTTTCTTTTATTTTCTTTGACCAAAACGAAAAACACTAAATATTTTTTTAGCTCAGATAAATATTTCATACTTTTTATGAAATCTAATTTCGGTGTTGAAAAGTAAATTGAACTTAACGTTGAATTTTTCTGTCACCTTTTTATAAGAGTATATTTCCCTAGAAATTATAATTCCATATATACTTCTAAATCATTTCATAAAAATTACCAAAAGGGAATTAAAAGTATGAAAAAAAATACGTTTTCAGAACTTAATGTAAAGTTAACCAATTCTTAGCTACGCTTATTTTGACACGAAATCCAAATCAAAACTTAGCATTTTCCTATATCATATAAAATTGACGTTTTTAAAATAGTTTATATACAACTATGATGAAAACTCTTAATACATATGTTTCATAAACTTCGCCTTATATCTATAAATACTAATTAGATTTGTGCACAACCCCCATTCGCATCATCGCCCCAAATCTGCATGAGGGAGGAAAAGTAAATGACTTTAAAACATTGTCTCCGGATAATTAGGGAGACCCGGGAATAACTCGCATTGTCCTTATCTACTGTCTCCTCTATTCACGATCATCAACTCACAAATCACTGTGATTTAACCAGGCTAAAAATTTTGCCATATGTACTCTCAATTTTTTTTCTTTCATTCTTCCCTTTCAACTTCATTTTAGAAACAATATAGTTCGCCAAAAGTTTGTCCGAAGAGAAAATGAGGAGGTGTTTCTATTTGTTTAGATCTTACCTCGCATGTGTAATGCTCTTTTGTTTTTATTTTTGAGTGGATGTTTTTCTTGTGGATGATATCTTGAAAATATATGTATTAATTCTTTTTTTTCTTCTTTTAAATAAACGAGGTTACCAAGTTTAATAGTGTCGCTTAAGCTAAAGCTTGAAAATTTTAAACACTATCAGAAGGAATGATACACTTGATAATAAAACTTTTGCCTTAAATAAAAATATTCGAATTTTAAAGTATGGCGTGTTTTTCTAGGTTTCAACTCCAAAACTTAAGTATCGTTTCCAATAAATTTAAAATGAATTTATATATTTCCCCCCGTTAAATCTAATCGTTGAACAATATTTAATATCCAAGAGGTAAAAAAAAAAAAGTTTTTTTTTTATTTTTAATCTAATTTTTTCGTGTTTTTCATCACTATTATAATTTTTTCCGCTTATAAAAGCTTTCTAGTCTTAAAAAAATAAATATTTTCTGTTTCTGATGTGAATAGCAATAAATAAATACACTTTTTGTAATTTTACAGCGAATTTTAACTAATGGAATATCGCCTTTTGAAACTAAAAAATCTAATTTTAAGAGATAAATTAGCTAACCATATTAATAACAAGTAATACAAAAAAAAAATCTTAAAGTTAATTCCTACTTAAGTCAACAAAGAAAAATTTTATTTTAATTACTTTTTATTAAAGAGTTGCAATTAATATAAATATTTATATACATATGACAAAATCACAATATTAAGTGATAAAACAGAAAGTGATTTTCCTTTAATTTTCCATTTTTCTTTCTATATAGGGCAGCGTTTCTCAAACTGTGGGGCAAGCCCCCTAGGGGGCGTAATAATCCAACCAGGGGGCCCGAGTATCTCGAAAAGTTGAAAATAAAAAAAATTATTCAAAAAAATTATTAATTTACTGAAAGGAAGAAGAACCAAAACACATTGTAACATAATAAAAAGTAAAATACTTATTTGCACTGATATAATATACTTACAAATGTATCAGTACTACAAAATGTATTTGATCATCAACACTGAGTTGAGAACAAGTTTAATAATTACAACTGACCCCAATGAGCTTGTCATATACAAAATTTAATACTTATCTTGATAATTTGTACGGTTTAAATTTTCAGCGTTAAAGCTTATTATTATTGAATTCAATACATTATTATTGTATGGAGGGGGCGATGAAAACTATGATTGAAAATTGGGTCGCCAATATTGAAAGTTTGAGAAGCACTGATATAGGGTGTTGGACTATTTTTGTTTGTTTGTTACTATTTATTCATTAATTAAATTAAATTATTTCAATAAAATAGTATGGTAGAAAAAAAGAATTACATTCTCAGAAATTAGGCCATCCCAGGTAGTATTCGAACCCACTATCCTTGGATTAGAAGTCCAATGCGTTATCCATTGCGCTACAGGGACACGATGAACGATTTCCCTTTCTATATATGCTGTTGGACTATTATTTTTGTTTATTACTATTTATTTATTTTAGGAATTAATATTTGAAAAAACTGTATTAGCATTAAGTGTCATCAATTTGATTTCACATGTATATTGCTTATTTATTACTATAATGGATAAAACTCTAACATATCTCTCATTATATATTAAACAAATATTCTCATTGAACTGAGCCTTTAAAAGTACTGTCAATTATGTTTCTATGAGTACAGAGAGTTTATTTATGTATACAAACTTCTCCCTTTTATGAGCATCTAGTTTATGAACCTTTTCCCGAAACCAAGGACGGAAGAATTCTGAAAGATGAATCTCTGTTGAACGAATTTTTCACATAACAAATTTTTTTTTCTGGATTTAGCGACTTTTTTAAATAGTAGTCCCACTGCATTATAAATCAAGAATATTTACTAACATTTTAGGTATAAGGTTCAGTGGTGTCTTAGCAAAAATATGCTAATAATTAATTTTATTGTTACATAATAATATTAAAAAATGATTCATGACTTTTTATTAAAGTTTTGGAGGAAATATTACATTTATGCATATGAAAAATGACAAAAATAAATCGGGAAAATTTATGTACATGCTTATATAATCTCTTACGTAATTTTTTGAAGGGAATGTAATTGTGCATTAAGTTCAAACCTTAGCACAATGATAAAATTTAAAATCATTGCTTGTGTTAAAATATAACAGTAAGGAAGAAATATTTTAGAGAGAAATGATTTTCAAAAAAAAAAAGTAATAAAAAAAAATTTTTTTTTTAAGTCAATTTCAACTTAGATCAACAAAGAAAATTTTTATTTTAGCTACTTTTTATTAAATAGCTACAATTAATATAAATATGTATATATATATATGATAGAATCACAATATTAAGTGATAATTAATTTTTATTAATTATCACTAAAGTATCGTATGTCATTCGAAACAATTGTGTCCATAAAATTTCAGTTCAACTGAATGCTTTAAAACGTGAGAAAAAAACCTTTTCAAGTTCTGACGCAAGTCGCCAAAAATGATGCCCACGCGGCTGTATTTGTAATTCTTTAAATAATTAGTTTTAATCAATTAATTTTTATTAATTATAATTAAATTATTGTATTTTCATCTAAAATAATCATATATATGTAATTTCAGCTCAATTGACCGCTTTAAAATGTATTTTATTCACAATTGAAATTTTCACGAAGATAAATAAATAAATATATAAAGATTGTGAGCTAATAGTAGGAATTGAAAAAGATAACGTTTAAATTCTCTCCCTCTTTTATCGTATTCAAGTCCCCCCTATTCTTTTTACAATGGGAGAAAAAAAATGTAACCTTGAGCAGTTTACGAGATAAAATGCAGAAATATTAAACCATTGAATATTCTTAAAGTTGGTTTGTTCAATGCAATTTTTTATTGTCCCATTTAAAGATGCTGAATAAGTTTTTCTTTGGATATTTGAGCATATAAGAGCAACAATAGATTTTTTTTGCTGCTGCCTCACCTACTGACCTTACACACCCGCATCTAACTACACTCCTCGCATGTCCCAATAGTTGAACATTTCGAGCTTTTCTTGTTAGAACAGATTTTATCAGACACATAAGATTAATATTAAAAAAATCTGAGTGCACAGATAGAGTGTTTTTCTTTTGTTAATCATCGTTTTCCTTGAACAATAGATAAATGGCGGGATTCATTAAATAATAAATTATCTCGGTAAGATTACGATAAGAAAAATAACATTTTATCATATCCAACCTTGTGTTCATAATTCAAACAATGTAACAAATTTGATTAAAAAATTATTCTGGGAATTTCTTTCGATATCCAAATCAAAGTGAAAATGTGGAAAAAATAATAAGAAAGGAAATTTTAATAAATATAAAATTTGAGATATATGTCACAAGCATTGTTAGCAATTAAATTGTTTGTAGCTGTACTTGAAGTTAAGATTTTTTTTCTTCCATTTTTGTAATTATGTTTTTTGAATACACCTTTTTCACGAAACCATCATTTAAAAAACTTAATGCTTCATAACTTTGATGATATATTTATAGTAAAAAAATAAAATTACCATTTGTTTTTGAGTTATAAACAAATGATAAATGCATCCTCCAGCGTTCATATTTTAAAGGATTATAATTGATTATGCTTCTAAAAATGTTTTAATTTTTAAACTTATCTTTCTTTCTTTTTCCGATAAATAATCGCGTGATGATCGCAATTGCTTCCATTTACTAAATGCTTTTTAGATTTATTTTTTTAAAAAATTAATCTATAATCTAAATGTTAATTTTTAAAATGCATTATTTATTTAAATGATGAAAAGAAACAGCTATTTGAAGGGGAAGCACAAAAACGCTGAAATAACTCAAACAAAACTTCTAAGGAAAGAATATTGAGTTTCACAAAACCAAAAACGGGGAATTTTAAATTTAAAATCTATTTTTTTTAAAGCTCCGTTGATGTTTATCATTCTTTAATGCAATGAATATTTGCATTACAAACGAATGTGACCTTGAGTATTTTCACTTCTTTTGTCTGGTTTATAAAAGAAGAAAATACATGGAAATACCGCAACGTTTTTTTCTTTCAAGCAGAGAAACCGCAAAGCACCTTTTCACTGTTTTCTGATTTCATATTGATATTTGAGTAAGACGTCTCTATACCTAAGCAATTTAAAGGAATTCCCACATAAAAAGGATAAACAGTAGGTTTAAAAGTAATTATGTTACTCCGCCCGCATATGGGATGTCATAACGTATTAAAATAATAATACATTGTTGAGTTTTTTAAAACAATAAATAAAAAACTATTAAGGAAACCTTTTGATGTTTTGAAAAATTGCACCGTTGCATGTATTCAGCCAAAAACTAAGTTCATTTTAGTAACTTATAACTAAATTCTTTTCCTCATTTTCATACATAATAAGAAACAATTGTAATGTTGATTAACTTTCAATCTATATAGGAAACTTGATTCTGTTTTTACTGCAGGAGTATTATTATTTATATAAAATAAATTACTGATTACTTTGAAGCAAGTTAAAAATTGGATATGTTAAAATCAGCTCTTAAGAAACTTTTTTTTTTGAAAAATTAAAATCATTTATAGATTTATTACACAGTCCTTTTTAAAAAAAAACTTTTGTCATGTTAGAACGAGAGTTACATGCATTTCGAATTATTAAACTTTTTCTCTTACACCCTGGTTAAACTTAAATTGTTCTTGCAAATTCACTTTAAAAAAAGTTGTTATGGCAGCATTGCATCAGAAAGAAAATTTAATTTTAAGGATGAAAAAATACATAAATATTGCAGTAAAATGCTATTTAAAAATTTTCCAAGAATATTTATTTTAATATAACATGTGTATACCATCTAGATCAGTGGCGCAGACAAAAAAATTTTCATGGGAGGAGAGGTCTAGAATCGAAAGTCCGCCATTCTCATATTATACATCAATACGCCACCAAACATATTCTTTTAGTTTTGTCGATTTGGGGAACAAAAAAGAGCAAAAAGTAAATTATTGAATTAATAATTAGCATTAATTAATAGAATAAATTGGTAATAACAAATACTTAATTAAATTTTACGTACTATATACATAGGATTATCATAAATCGAAAAAAACAACCAAAGGCTATGGTGGGAGGGTTCGAAACCATGCCTCCCCCTCCTCATGTGTGCTACTGATCTAGATAAATAAAATGTCTATTAAACACGATGGAAAAGAACGCTCAATATTTCTATGACACGGTATGCGCCATCATTTAGAGATGCTACATTATGTGCAACAATAAACCTATAGGTAACATCTGAATATCATTACTAGAGGTTTAATCATTGGGAAGATGGAAAAGGGTTGAAATGTGTGTGTGTGTATTACAAGTGCCGCTGCGTAGCTCGGGATCTGTCACAATATTATTTCAGTACTAGAAGAGTTTTCCGAAGGTTCAATAGGGGTCGTCTAGGACAGGGGTCGGCAACCTTTTGAGTCTGGAGAGCCAAAAATTACAATTTACAAAATTTCAAAGTTTTTAAAGAGCAACAAAATTTTTTCTTGCCAACAAAAATAGTACTTTCATAAAAAAAGTTTTTTTAATAAAAAAAACTAATCTATTTATTCACAAGAAAAAATATATATTTATTCATATACAAGTAGTGTTTTAAAATCAAATTAGGTAATATATGGCATTATTAGATAATTACTTATTATTTCAGTAAAAAATAAAAAAAATTAAACATTTACTTACAACACGAACGTGTACTTCAATAACAAACAATTGAGTGCTGAAACAATTGCGCTTCTTGGTGTATTATGCAGTGAAATGCAAGAATTTCGTTGTTTATTTTGTTCCAAAGAATCGTTGTTGTCCCTTTATTTTTTCCGGTCATACTTCTGGCTCTTCTGCTATTGAAACAATTTTATTTTTTTTTGTCTTCAAGGCATTCTCTATATCGTCTCCTCTAGTTTGTCCCGAGAACGGCAGCAATCCCAGGAGTTCTTCTTTAGGAAAAGCGAGTACAAGTGGCTGAGAGATAGAAACGGTGCCTAAACCTCATTAATCGATTCAGAACGATTTTGAAATGTTTAAATGTTCTTTTATAGTAAAATAAATAATATTTGCGTATGAAACTAAAGAGTCGCAGCTTTACATCCAAAGAGCAGCAGGTTGCCAACCCCTGATCTAGGAGCAATTACGGTGACGGATGATCGGTATGTCTGTTGTTTTACACTCGAGAAGGGACAGAAAGCAATAAAAATCAAGTAGCCCATACAGCAGGAGGACCGATACTGGAAGACAGGAGGACCGCTTTTTACCTTGTTCAGGAGATTAGGCAATGATGGTTTGTTTTACACGACGTCTGTTCATTGGAGATGGCGTTTGGTGCAGTGCTGGAAATGCAAGAATTGGACGGGTCAGGAGTGGGATTGAGAACTGTTAAGGAATGAGAGGAGATTTAGTCTAATAAAAAAAGCGATTCTGAATAGATACCCCCTGGAGACAGCGAGGAATGCGCAATAACTCCTTCAACGTCATCATAAGGGACTAGTTTAAAGGTAGAGAAATTCTCGTTTGGGGAGGTATTGTTTGGTACCTATACAATCGTTCTCATATTTCGCAGTTTCAGCTGCTACTGTGTCGAAATTATACTTTTTCACGTGCATCTTTTTAAAAATTTGCTATAGATCCTCGATTTTTTTTCATGACAACGCGGCTCCATCGTACAGCGGTTATCGAAGAACTATTGTAAGGTGAAAGTAATCAATGTATGGTTTGACCAGCTAAGTTTACGGATCTAAATTCATTCGAACATATGTGGGCCCTCTAGGAAGACGTTTGGTCGCACGTCACTATCTGCCAGCAACGATTCTGTAGCTGCGACTAAAAGAAGGAACACATCTCGTTTACAATTTCGTATTCAGTTCGGACTAGGCATTGCAATATCGGTGTACCGGGATACCGAATACCGGTATTTTGAGCCATTTGTACAATTTTGTTATACCGGTATTCACAAGTTTGAATACCGGTTTTTCGGTATTTACTAGCAAAATATATCCTAACTGAAAATAGAATAAAACAGAGCGTTTGTAAATATTAGGTTCTAAAACAAGTTAGAACAATTTACTCCTAATGACATAAGGATTTTTTGAAACTGAAATATCCAATCATAAAAAGCAATGATTGATTTAAACCTGCAAATCAGTCTTTCCGATAGTGAATTCGACTTAATATCCAGAATTGTATCAGCTCTACTTTTAATAAAACTGGCTTTTGAGGAATTATGTGTGTCGGAAAGATTCTACTCGTAATTTATTAACAGCTAATGCAAAAATAAATTTCATGTTGCAGTCACTAAAAGAACCGTACACATCAACTTTCTGAAGAATTATACATTACATTGAAAAATCGTACAGAAGAAAGGCATACCGAAATAGAAAATGTCTTACGGTTTTTACAAAATTATAATGATTTTAAAATTGAAAATAAAAAAGAAGAAAATAGACTAACCAATATATATATACAAATATGATCTGGATTATTGTAAATTTTCATAAATTTTTTTACCCACAAACCTACCTACATTCAGAAGAATTTGGTACAGTTATCGAAGATAATGATCCAAAACCATCCGACAAGAAATCGATTTATTTGAAGAAGAGGGATTTAGAGGTAAATACTAGGGAAAAGAGTAAATCGCGCATTGTGCTAACAGTACCGCCAACTAGCGCAGATGCCGAAAGAACATTTTCGACAGCTTGTAATTTTTGCATAAAATTACATTACAGGCTTAATGTACAGTACAATTGAGGCATTAGGTTTTTTAAGATCACATTAAAAAAAATTTGTACTAGTACCACAGACTGAATAGCGATATTTACACTTTTTAGTGATTTAAATAAATAAGAGGTTTCTTTACTTTTTTTTGTGATTCTTTATACACTGTTATAATTTATAAGTTGCAAATTATTCTCTGTGACATTTACACTCTCTACTAAAAATGGCAAATATAAAACAAAGAAATACCAGTGTTTTCTTTCTTTTTCTAAAATTTCCACTACCGGTATTAAGATCTAAAAAATACCGAATACCGGGGTCCGATATTGCAACCCCTAATTCGGACGAACCATGTAAATTCTATGTAGCAATTAGTAGAGAGGAGGAAAACATATTTTCTACTAAAGGCAGGATTTTTCTTCTCAGCCACCTGTCCAGTTATGATTGCTGGACAGTAGCGCACACAGAAGTTTTCCAAGGGAGGGGGCTCCAGGGTCGAAAGTCCACCATTCTTGCATCATGCTCCTTTTGATTTTGTCGATTTTGAGAACAAAAACAGTAAAAACTAATTATTGAATAAATAATTAGAATTATTAATTAATAAAATTAATCATTAAAAACAATATATATTTAATTAAATTTTAAAATTACTTAAAAATTACTTAAAATTATAATCAATCGGGAAAAATTCAAGGGCACTGGGGAGGGGGGGTCCAGACCCATAGGACACCCCCCCTCCTTGTGTTCACGACTGTTGCTGGATATTGCAAAAATTGCTCTTAAGTATAAATTTTATCAATACTTAAAATGTGTGTGTTTTGTTAAAATGTAAGAAGAGTGAATAAACATATCTAAACTTCTTGAGGCAAAACTATATTATATAAGTATATTAAGAAAAAAGATAGGTAACAAAAAGTAAATTAGTGACAGCTGAGATGCAAGAAAACATCACTAACAATCCTGAGGAATCTTAGCTTTCTACACAGGCATTTTACTTTAAAGGGGCAATATTTTAAATTTTTGATGCATTTTCAACTAAGCCGTTTTTTTGCACATGACATATCCATCGTGTCAATGATAATTCAACATATAAATATATTTGAATGAAACTGTTTGAACATTTTATCTAAATTATTTGTACAGAATGTGCATAAAATAAATCTTGCATTGCGAATATATTTATGTTGAAGACAGTTGTTTAAATAGTAGCCAGGTAAATATGGTGAATTTCTTACAATATTTATTTGATCAGCTCTAAAGTTTTTGTTTTTTTGTAAAACTTTAAGATTTTTTATCGCATTTTGTAGATAAATGCATGTAACTTATTTCAGAAATACCTTTACCAAAATAAGTTTACTATGTTTGCTTGCAGCACACACAGTTTAAATTTTTTTTTATTTATTCATATTTATTATTTTTGTAAAATTCTGATAATTTATTTTAAATATTTCTAATTCACAGTATTAATGTTTATTGGTATTCATTCCCTCAAAAATATATGTTTATATATAATAAACCTCTAAATTAAATCTAAATACTTATTTCGTTATAGAGATTTCTGGAAAAGATTATTGATAAAATTATATATATATATTATAACCATCAATTTTTACTTATATTCTTCGAATTCATTCCGACACTAAAATCACCAACGATATGCTCCCAAACCTCAACACCCCACACACCTACCCCGCGTATTTTAATTCCTCGTCTTCACCACTTACAACGGATGGGTCAACCATTTGCGTCCAGCCAGATCCTAGGCAATTAGCATAAGCAACGAGCCTTTCATTTATCACGGCAGCCAAATGCAAATCCGGTGGTATCTCCCCAACGCAGAACTCTCTTCCCTTCCTCCATCTCCTCCAGTTAACATAAACCCAGCAGTATCCAGCTAGTCTTTAATGATGGCCAAGAAGACATTAAACACGCTCAAGACGGACAACCGTAAACCCTTGGGGTCAAGTATCCAGGGTGGGGATGGGTATTCCTTCGGCGATGACCACCACGTCGTGATTCTCTGATGAAAGCCCCCGCTAAATTTGACGCAATTAACCATCACGGTCACAGAAGGTCGCGCATTCCTCAAAGCAGAACGGGAAGGCACGAAATGTTGACGAGAAAGTTAATAGTCGGAACTGAATTAGTGAGACGCTATGGTTTGTTTGCAGCGGAAAAGCGTGTCTATGTACTTACACCCCGTTTTCCACCCTCTGCTTATGGAAATGAATTTAACGGGCTTGCTCCATTCATTTAGGTATTTTCCCTTTTATGTATTTTCTTGAAGGATGTCTACTTCAGGGTCTTCTTTTTATTTAAAAGACAAGATTTTTCAATTAAAAGACAATGCTTTTCAAAAATTGTGCTCAGATTTGCTTTTACGTTTTTGTAGAATTTTCTTTTCTTATTATTTGTTAAGATTGAAAAAAAAATTGTTCTATTTCAGGATAAGTTTGTGAATCTAGTAACTTTCTCAGGATGATTTTATCAATGCAGGTGGTCAAATCCCCTACTCACTAATAAAAGAGCATTTTTTTCCCTTTCAAAATTAGAAATAACTCATTTTGATGCTTTTTCTTTTAAGTTTTTTTTCAACAATGCAATTGTAACTTCTTGCTTCGGTCTTTTTTTTTTTTAAATATATTTTAAGTATCTTTTTTGTGCAATTTTGTTTTTCCTTTAAAAAGTTTAAAATTCTGATATAAATAACGTTGTATATAATTGCTTTACAAATTCCATTGAAATGGAGCTATAAACTTGTAAAAAACACCACTGAAATATTTTGGGTGACTTACGTTTTAACCTAGTTGCCGCGGTAGCCTAGTGGTCAAGGTATCAGATCGTAGCTGGCTTGTCACGAGTTCGAGCCCAGTACGACTAAAGACCCGCCGTCTAGGGCTACGATGCACGTTCTGTCGAGAGCTCAAACGTCCTCCCCTTGCTGTGGTGTGGTAGTTAGGGGGTGTCATCCTCGTGACTTGACTATGGTTCAAAATTACGAGGTCCGTCGCCAAAAGCCTTCGTGTAGCTGAACAGTGCGAGATGTTAATATTCACTCACTCGCTTACTTTTTAACCTAGGATAAATTTGTATTGCATATATTCAAATTTCATCTGCATAAAGTAGGAAGCAATTTATATAATACAGTCGAACCTCTATATTGCGAATTTTTTTTATACAGCGTACTTTTTCCTGGAACCTTGAACATTTCACGATTTTCTTCGTAAAGTAACCTCTCTATAGCGAAGTGTAATTTCTATGTAACGAACTTTTACTTTTGTAATCCAATTTTTCTCTCTCTATTTTTAAAGTATTTCTGAACATTTCAAGTTATTCTCTCTTTAACACATTTTATGGTTGTCATAAATCTTGAACTGGTTTAATTAGATCTCGCCTAAAGCAATTGAGTTCTGGATGTTTCATGCAAGAAGAGCAACCTTTAACCCTCATTGTCCAGTTCACTAGAAAAATCAACATCCCATTTCACCCTCAATGGAGTTGTCTCGTGTCCCCGTGTTCTAGTTATGAAATAATGTATGTTTAATATTACTTGCATGCTTAAATTAGAAATTGTCCTTAAAATTCGTTAATTTTAATACAAATTATTTGCTGAATATTGAAAATATAGTGTATTTTTCGAAATTATTTTTCTTGTTTTCCTTGCAATTTTTCTTTCTTTCCTTTTTGATGGGTAAGATGTATAAAATAAATAGATATTAATTTACAAAAAGCTGTGAATAATTACTTTATATATTAATGTAAAGTGCTAATCAGTAGCACATACAGGAATTTTTCAAGGGGGGGAATCCGGGGTCGAAAGTTCACCATTCTTGTATCATGCTCCGTTTGATTTTGTCGATTTTCGGGAACAAAACACAATAAAAACTAATTATTGAATAAATAATTAGCATTAATTAATAAAATTAATCATTAATAACAAATACTTGATTAAATTTTGCGTACTATATACTTAGAATTATAATCAATCGGGAAAAAAAATCAAGGGCTTTGGGGGATCCGGAACCCCAGGACTCCCCCTTGTGTGCGCCACTGGCGCTAATGAATTTAAAATTTATTTTATGTGATACATTAAGTATAGTGAAAGATGAACTTCTATATAACGAACTTTTTTCCGTGATTTAGCGACTTCGTTATGTAGAGTTCCGACTGTAAATCTGCAGAAATTTGACATTTCCGTTTTATTTACAACAAACGGAAGAAAAAAAAACGTATCGAGCAAGTGTAGCGTAACTTTATAGAATGAAATCGAATACTCACATATTGGTAAGTAAATGTTTCATTTAATTAATGGCTTATTAATCTTATTCTTCAAAGCAAATACAGGGTTTTATTGGAAACAGACTTCCTAATTTTATACATAATCTCGGTCAAGGGAATACGATGTCATCTGATGGGGCACCTCTACCAACTTCCAAATCATTTTTAAAAGAAACAAAGGAAAGAACTTTAGTAAAAATAAGTGAAAAATCCGGAAGTTTTAATTTTGAAAAATGTCAGGAGTGGAGTATACAAAAAATTAAAAAATTATTCTTAGTGGAATGAAATATGGATGCTATACTGTTGAAATTTTCTGAATAAAATATTAATAACGCTATTAGATAGATATTAGCTTGATGTACTTTAATAAGAGCAATTTATTCGTAATTATTTTCTTCTACCTCCAAGGTACAATATATAACTAATTTTTTAAACTTCAAAAAATTCAAAACTCTAATTGAAAAATCAAAATAATTCTATTTTTTTATATATATATATATGTATATATATATATATATATATATATATATATATATATATATATATATATATATATATGTATTAATGTTCTTTTTATAATTTTTAGAGATAATTTCGAGACGAGGCTTAACGTCTGCCATTTCAAGCAAAAAGTTATAACTTCTCTCTAGCAACTACTTTTAACGATTACCTATTAGTTTGCATCTATGTATAAAAAGTTTGGTATTTTAAACAAAATTTTCTTAAATTTCTTGACGGATTAAAAAATAACATCTGTAAAAAAGTATTGATTATTTTTTTGAACAATCAATTTTTTTATAATATCAGTTTGAAAATTTCCAAGAATATAAAACATTATCGAAAGTAGAACCAGTTTGTTGTTATTAATGCCACCTATCTGACGTTGTCAGATCGAGGCCCACGAAATTCATCGCGGCAATGGGCTGAATGTACGCCTGTTGTTAGCGTTAGCTTTGATCACCCCACAAGTGACAGTACGATTTAGATCGGTTCCTCCCCAATTTTGTAGGAGAACACCCTGAAGGTGGTCAAAGGCTCCCTCCCACCTCTCTCCCTCTTCCACCAACCTCACGAGACTCGAAGTATTTAGAGCACCCCCATTCCCCAAAGGCACTATACATTTACAAACATCTATGCCTTCTCCAGGATTGAAAGCCAGACTCTACAGCAGAGCAGTTAGCGGCACTAAACACTACATTGGTTAGAAATAATAAGTTTGTACAGATTTTTAGACAAATGTAAGGTTTCCGTCACATTTTGCCTACCTGGCTAATTAAATTCATGCAATAGGAACACAGGAATTTTTCAAGGGAGGGGGGTGTCGAAAGTTAACCACTCTTGCATCCTGTTCCTTTTGATTTTGTTGATTTTTGGGAACATAACACAGTAAAAAAACTAATTATTGAATAAATAATTAGCATTAATTAGTAAAATTAATCATTAATAACAAATACTTAATTAAATTTTACGTACTATTACACAGAGTTATAATCAATCGGAAAAAAAATCAAGGGCTTGGGGTGGGGGGTCCGGACCCCCAGGACTCCCCCTTGTGTGCGACACTGAATTCATGTCATAATGAGAAAAACACAGACACAAGGAATAATTACAATATTTCAGAGAATCATTAATACTTCGTATGAAAACATTTTTATCTTATTCAGTGGCGCACACAAGAATTTTTCAAGGAAGGTGGGTGGGAGTGGGGTCCAAAGTTGAAAGTTCACCATTTTCGCGCATTATGCTCCAGCACGCCGCCCAACATATTCTTTTTATTTTGTCGATTTGTGGGAACAAAAAACAGTAAAAAATTAATTATTGAATAAGTAATCCTCATTAATTATTAACAACAAATTTTTACTTAAATTTTGCGTACTATATAATAGGAATATAATCAATCGAAAATATAATGAAGGACTTTTAAGGGGGGTTGGACCCGGGAATCCCTTTGTGTGCGCTACTGTATATATGCACGCATGAGTGTATGAGAGTTATATTCATGTCGCACTAAAAAACAACACGAGGGCAATTGGCGACGGACTTCGTAATTTTGAACCTCGGTCAAGTGACAAACTGGCACCTTCTCTCCTAAATACCACACCACGCCAACGAGAGGACTTTGAGCCTCGACAGATTTAACGTGCATCGGCCTCCTCTACACGGTGGATCTTGTATGTCCCCAGGACTCGAACCTGCAACACTCCAACCACGAGTTCGTGACCATAACCACTGCAGACTACTATTTTTAAAATAAAGCTATCTTAACGTTAGCTTCTAAACTGTACGATTTACAAGCCCAAAAGCACACTTAAAAATTCATCTGTATTAAACGGCCAATACTTCAGCTTAATGTGACAAAATAAATAAAAAAATAAATTAATACGGAAATTTTACGTACTACATACATAGGATTATAATCAATCGAAAAATAATCAAGGGCTTTGGGGGGTTCCGGCCCTTGGACCCCCCCTTGTGTACGCCACTATATATATGCATATATGAGAGAGTAAGAGTTATATTCATGTCGCGCTAAAAAGCAACACGAGTGATATTGGCGACAGACTTTGTAATTTTGCACTTCGGTCAAGTGAAAAGCTGGCACCCCTTTTCCTAACTACCACACCAACGGGAGAACGCTGAGTCTCAACAGATTTAACTTGCATCGGCCCCCTCTACATGGTAGATCTTCTGTGGCACCAGGACTAGAATCTGGACCGTAATCACTACATATATATATATATATATATATATATATATATATATATATATATATATATATATATATATATATATATATATATAGGCTACTTTTTTTAAAAAATAAAGCTATCTTAAAGTAAACTTCTACACTATACGATTTGCAAGCCCCACAAGACGCACTTAAAAATTCATCTATATTAAATGGTCAATACTTCAGCCTAATCTGACAAAATAAATAAGAAAATAAATTAATACGGAAATTTTACATATTATATACATAGGATTATAATCAATAAAAAAAAATCAAAGGCTGGGTGTCCGGATTTGCCCCCTTGTGCACCACTGATCTCATCTCAACAATTATTCTTTCTATATTGTGATATTTTGGATAAATTAAGTATGTATATTATATATATACATATATATATTAAGCCTCGACAAAGAAATTCTATATAAAATGATTTAATTTTTTTAAAAAAATAAATCCTCCTGTATGTATCAATTCCAAATTCTTAGCAAGTACTTATACGCCTCTATTTTCCAGCAAATAGAATAAAATTAAATGCGCTGAAAGAACATCGTATTTTATTTTTAACGAATTCTTTTTCTCTTTTCTCTCGGACAACAATTTCACCCTAAACAGAAGGGCATCCTAATTTGACCCAAGTCACTTAACTAACCATCACATGTCACCCAGCAAGTTCAGCCACTCTCGTATAAGATAATTAATTCATTGACGGAACACTCGTCCTCTGGGCTTCCGTGCAACAAGTTCGCGAAAAAAAAGGGGGAATAAATTGTTTTACGCTTTACCAGTGGGGCGTAAGGGCATTCCGAAACCTGCTGATAAAAATTTTTTCTCTCTCTATTTCCACGCTTTAAATTCACCTTTTTGTTATTTTCTGCTCTTTCCCTGTAGTTTTCATGCATTGCTTCACTTTTAATTGAGCGAATCATAGATAATTCGTTCCCGTATTATTTTTATGATTAAGCCAAGGGATTAGGCTTGTTCGTTGAGTGACAACTCAAATATTAAAATGTGTAGCCAAATATGTGTTTCATAGTTTTAGAAAGGATTTACAAGCGATAATTTGCGGGGAAAGATTAGCACGATATGTGTAAGTATTTGTATATGGAGTTATTTAAACTCGATGTGTCGTAGGGCATGTATAATTAAAAATATCTTTGGCTAAAGCAGATGTATTGATACAGTTATAAAAAAAGAATACAATTTAGTTCTGTAATAAATCTATTATAGTGAAGTTGATAAAAATAGTTTTGTGCAACACACAAAAAAAGTGTTTAAAATACTTAAATTTTATCCTTTATTTTTCTATTTTGTGTCAGATATAACTTACATGTTTTGCAAAAAAAAAAAAAAACAAATCCATATAAAAAAAATTATTTTTGTAAGATATTATATTTTATTTCAATATTTTAAAATTTTGTTGAGGTGAAAAGACTTTAAAATCCCAAATTGTCTTTTCCTAAAATTTGTAAGGCTTTCTTATTGGTGGATTTCTTTAACTCCTTATATAAGAATAATAAAAACGATTTTATTCTAAATATCGAAAATATAACTAGGAATTTTATCTGAAAAATGCATTTTTTTCTGAAAAATTAGATTTTTTTAAAGCGACATTTTAGTCTGTGAATATCAGATTAAACTGTTACAAATGGTACTAACCAAAAATAATATGCGAAATGTGTACAAGATACCCTCTTTTTTCTAGCTTTCAAAGCGAATAATAAGCTGGAACGAGGCATTATAAATGCAATTATACCTGTTTATTGAGAAAGATGAGTTAAGGTATCCGAGCACGTTCAGAGTACTTTTTTACAAAATAACATTTAAACATATAAAGGCTTTTTTAGGATTCAATACCAATAAATACTAATATTTAATCAACAATATTTAAAATAAATTGCCGGAATTTCATAAAAATCACAATTATATGTGAAATTTTAGCAATATTTTTGTAAAACTTCAAAGCAATTAGAGAAAAAAGTAATGAACTTATATTAGTAAAAGAATTATCAAAACAATCTACAGGCATTTATCTAGAGAATTTACTAAAATGTTAATGTTTTATTAAAATTTGAAACTTTTAGAGATGATTGAGTAAACGTTATAAGAAAAATAACGCTTTTATGAGACCATTATTTAAATAACATGCTCTAACTCAAATAATATTCATACCATAAGAAATATTTTAGTACATTCTCTAGAAAATAGCATACATATTAGGTACTAAAAGTTTTATAGAAATACATTTGTAATATTTTGTGTGATCAGACTCGCCATGATAGATTTCGAACAATTTAAATGCCCACTTCTGGTAGATCAAAGACCCACTTCCGGTTAATAAAATTGATTGTAACTTGGCCTCTAAGAAGCATAGAATCAAAACAAAGTATGTTTTGTAAAGCCACAAATTTGGTCCAAATTTGGTCATTTTCAACGTGTTCAGATACCTTAAGTAAAGAAAAATATTGCAAAAAGAAAATTTATAAGGCTCATAAAAATGAATAAAAAGATTATAATTCAAGTAAACTCCGGGGAAAAAATATGCTTTAAGTGTATATTTTAAATAAATATAACTGCAAGATTTTAAGTGTAGTCATTTGATATTTCGAATTGCTAGAATTGATCATCAAACTTAAAAGGCAACTTGAAAGGAACAAACACTCTTAACTTTCTGTATTCTTTTTCTGTTATTTCCCTTTCCTGCCTGACAAAGTACATAACTACATGACTTTTGAAATCTCTGTAAATATTCTCACTCCTGGATTAAAATTATTTAAACTGAAGAAATATTTTGCAGAGACCAGTTATCCGGATCAAGTTTGTTTTGGAAACAAGCACGCATGTTTGCCATAACATTTAAAAAAAAATTCCTTCTACATGCAAAGAGCTGAGGTGAATTGTAATTTATAGTATAGTGAATTATACGTTATAAATCGTTGCGTTCTTGGACACATTTGGGCCAAGAGTTTGATGTTGTGAATTGTTCAGTTTTCTGAAGAAAAAAACTAGTTTTGAAATCACAATAACTGCAATGTAAAACAATATAAAAACATTTTTTTTTTTAAATTTTAAAGGTAAAAGTCTTAATTCGCCCATATTTAACTATCCATGAAACATTGCATTCTTAGAGACAGTTTCAAGCCCCACTTTGTTACCTAAATATAATAAATATAAATTACCTTAATATATTTTAGTTTTTAGAAGTAATTGAAATATTTCAACACAAAAGAAATATCTACAAAATTATTCTTACTTTGCACAGATTTAATATGTTCTCATTAAGATCCGTCCATTCAATTATCTCATTCATTAATTCTAACAAAGAAACTATTCAGAATGTAAGTAGTTATTGAAATCAAACGTAGAGAGTTTGGACTAGTCTCTCTCTGAAGAAAATATTATTCTCTGAATCCCATTAAAATTTGAGGCACATACTTTATGAAACATGAGTTTTTGGTTTCTAAAAAAAATTATATCTCTACGTCTAGGGAAAAATATGGCGCTTTATTCCATGGCACATAAGATTTAACTTTCGGTCATCCGATCTCTTACCTTGTGATTTTTAATTGTGAGTCTATTTAAAGAGTAATATATGCTAAGTCAATATTTTAAACCTTGCCATTTTAAAAAACAATGTTTCGCATAATGTTTCCTTTCCCAAATCGAGTTATTTATTTGTATTCTGTTATCGAATCTGCTTTGCAACGAATGTATTCTTTCAGATATAAGATGCATTGTTCCATGAATATCAGCAAAAAATGCATTAATAATCAATGGTTTTATTTCTGCATAATGTTAATGTACTTTCTTAAGAAATAAAACGGTATTTATTTGTTGAAAAAAGTGAAACATTTGCAAAGAAAAAACCCCCGAAAGGTTTATTTTTGAAATTGCAGGGAAACAAGTTTAAAAAAAAACATCAACGATCATCGGATACATTAAATTCTCTCTACGATATATTTTGACAAGATAATAATTCATCTTCAATCATAAGACCATAAGAAAAAATATTCTTTAATATTCAAAATAAAATTTCATTGAAAACTACTGCAAAAGAAACAATGAAGCATTTTTATGAAATATAATACACTCTATAACTCTGAATAATTTTCTTCGACAGAACAAAAGTAAAAATTTAATCATAGGTTCCGAAGATCTAGCAAAGAAACAAAAACTGGAATCTTGACCCTTTGTTCTTAACTAGTTCCGAAAGATTTCCATCAAAAGCGCTTTCCAGTTCTCTAAATTATTGTAATGATCTCCAAACTACCAAAAGTTAGGAAAAAAGACTCTTCAGAAAACCAGCAACCAGAAAATTATGACCTTTAATGTATGTTTTGTGCTGCTGAAATGCCTTAAAATGTACCTTATTTAGGCGAGGCTTAATCCTATCTGACTGCGAATCAACGCAGCAGCCCGTGTTATCACGCAAAGGGTTAAAATCAACAAGGTTAGGTAAGTGACCGCATAAGTCTTATGGCCAATATTCCATAAGTCTCCCTTTTTATCGGAAGGAAAAACAATGGGAAACTTCAACGTGGACACGGCTTCCGGCAATCACTAAAAGTTTAGATTTTATGAAATGATATGAAACGGACTCATCCTAAGGTACATGAGGAAAAATCTACATTTCTACATCAGGTTGAGATGCTAAGCTTCATTATACATGCATTGAGATACATACATGCGTTTCCAACCGTAACATATTACCGACAATTTTCTATGATTACTTATGCACGTCTGATGAATATTTGTACATTCTGCTTACCATTTTGATGTCCATTTCAGTAATTTAACTATAGATGATTCATTTTTTGGATTAATAAGTCTTATTAGAATATGAGATATTCATGAGATTATTAGATGATTATTAGATATTGATTATTAGAATATGAGGTAGTATTGGTGTTAAATGTATGAAATGTAATTGACATTAATGCCTTTTCGTCCTTGGTGCCCGATGTGTAAATTTACTCTGTATAAATTTATGTTAATTCTGTGCCATTATGAAAATATGTTATTAACAAATCAAAAAGTAATTATTATGTATAGTTCATTTGTATATCACAGTATCTAAAAAATTCATAGCAATTAAGTATGATTTTCCATTTAATTTTGAAAATTGGAGAAATAAGTGTTGCATATTTTGCAAAGGAATTTTTAACAGCTGTTCTTTTTGATAATAATGACAATTTTTATTCCATATTTTAAATGATGACATAGTAGGCATCATTATTTGCAATATTTTTAGATCATGGTATTCATATCTTTCAAATGGTGACATAGCTGAGATCGTTTTTAGTACAAATAATCTGAGCATGGTATTCATATCAAAGATATCTATGTGAAAAACATACCACCACTTCATTTTCTGTTATTTTACTCTTCTAGATATGGCTTGGATCATTTCTTTGAACTTTTAAGATTTTAATATTGTTTTGTTATTATTTCAACAATTTGAGTAAAATCTAATTTCGTTTTTTGGCAATCATCTACATTCAAAAATCAATTCTAGAACATTTTGATTCATTACAATGTTATTTGTTATAATAAACGCTATGTTTTCTATAATTTTTTGATTATAAGGAATATATTATTATTTTTTTATTAATAACCTTTGTTGCTTCACATATCTCGCATTACACCATCAATCAATAAAATTTTTGTCTTCTCTGTTGTTCTTTCAAAGTACTGCAAAATGTTTCAGAAAAGCGAGGAAAATTTTAGAATAAATTACTTCATTGAGATTATTACAGAATTGGTGAACATTTTATTCCGATGGGTGGCAATGCTCAGCCACATTTAGCACTGTTTTTAGATAACATTTCTGTCCAGAGCATTGGGCGAATGGAGTGATCATCAAGCCATTTCGTCTGGTTTAAATTCGCTAGAGCAAATTTTAGACTAACTGTTATGTTGATTGGAGTTCGAGGATCAGTCGCAAAGAACAAGACAGTTCCTTAAGAGCGATGGAAATTTATTGTCGAAAATCCAATCCCTTGAATACAGGATACGCAATGAAATTCGCAGAATATATCTCAGAAGGTCTTCACACCTTCAACAGCTCTCAGACACAATTATTAGAATCTAAAATACACTTAGGTGAAAGATTATTCACAAGCACCACTCGTCCTACTCAACAGCCGAGCTAATCATTAGGAGACTCTTCACGGTCAAGGCAAGACTACTAATCGCTAGTCAAAACAATACTGACTAATCTCTAGTCAACAAAATATTAATAAATCGCTAGTCAAAATAGGACTAACTAATCGCTAGACAAAACAAAACTTGTGACGGGGCTTTCATCGCAATTTCAATTAACTGTCCTCTTGGGATTTCTTTGGGGCCAGAATGGCAATTCTTTCCAACCAACTCAAGAAAAAAACGTGTATATGTAAATTAGGAATCATATATATATATATGAGAAGTTTAGCATTCGTGGGGTCGCTAAGTGCAGTCGCTAGGTGTATTTGCTAAGTAGAAAGGTAGTCGTAAGGTGATATTTGATATAGTCTAGAAGAGGAATCTTAATCCTGGAAATTAGCCTAACAGTGCAGATGCATATTAACTAAAAGTGGGCCTGAGCCCAATGGAGTATAGCCGGATTAAAGCCAGAACAGAAGTTATAAGGACCGTAGCTGTTTATCAAGAATATAGCGGTACGCTTGATAAATTAAACTTAAAGTATAAAGCATTTACTATTGAGATAGTATTTAATCTATAAAGTTAGATTCAGTGGTTAGTTTCGCTATCGATTGGTAATACGTGTTACGTCTTCTTATTCCTGATCATACTTCTTAGATTATTCTTGTTGTTGTATTGTGTTTAAACTATGATCTTAATAAACATATTTTAGTATGAATGACTTTAGTAGTTCTTCATTCCTCCCCATAGAAACAGTTCGCGTGGATAGTGTAGAATGGTTGTCCCCAACGGTGGGGACTTCACAAACTAACTAATCGCTGGTCAAAACAAGACTGACTTAGTTTCGGTGAGTGACTCCCTATTTATAGCTCTCACGGATCATGTGAGAAAGATTCGCTTGCGTCATAGATGGTGTAATTAGTGAATTTCTCCACTTCCAGAAGATTACATAGGGTTTCGAATTTACCAAAAATGGTCGCCAAATCACCAACATGATAGCCAAAAATGATGCCAACTTGGCCAAGATCTTCAAAGAACAGTTGCAGAGATACATCCCCTCATTCCCCTTCCCCATCCTCGGAAACTTATGTAAGTGGCAATAGAAATTGCACCTTGTATGACTTTCCATACCGGTTTATATGGCTGACCTTATTAATGGAAAGTTAATTATCTTATTACTAGATTACGCCCTAAGCCGGGGGATATTTCTTACTGAAATTCGAATTTTTATAAGAAAAAATTTTCATTATTCCTTTTTTACACCGATTTGTCATCCCCATATAGGCCCTGGCCTTCTACAAGTGTTGACAGTTTCTATGGAGCCCATGATATCAGATGAGATCTTCATCTCCAGTAGGTGAAAATTGCGAATTGAACTTTAAAATGCACGCTTCCCTGTGGTAGATTAAGATATTAAAACATTAAATTTAAAAATAATGCCTTTTATGTTGAAAGTTATTTAAGAAAACAAATTTAAATTGCAGGAGTTGCCTTGTGTTTGTATTGTTTATTGTGTAATGCAAAAAATAGTTTATTTATATCAGCGTATTGTACCAGCCAAATCAAAGCAGTACTATCAGAGCCTAATCATTGACTAGCTTAACCTTCTTCAGAATTCCACATTCCAAGTCCTCCTGTTCTTGCCTAAGATTTTCTAATTTTTTACTTTAATACGTAGCTAGTTTTCAAGTGTTTTTCGAGGCAGTAAATCCACCTAAGCTTTGGTCTCCCTTTCATTTGGGTATCAGATGGTTTAGATGACCAAGAAAATTGGATCGATTATCAGCCAATCATCCTGCCCCATCCAAGTGTCCAGCACAATTTATCTTCTGTATTGCTATAAATTTAATAATTAATGATTCTTTAAGTAGTTTGTTAATTTCCAAGTTGATTTTTCTGAAATAATTAACACAACTATCTTTATCAAATATGCTTGTTAAAAATCTTTCAAATATAGCAGAATCTATTTTTCTCAATCATTGACCATATTTCAGTAGCATTTGTGAGAACACACCTAGTGAAAGTTTTCTAAATGAGTAGAACGAAATTTGAGTAAATGAGTATTTGAGTGAATAAATGAGTTAGAAATTTTAATATTTTTGTGGTCCTGAAAAACACCTGTTAGTAGATACGACAGTGTTATGAGCCTCTGGTGTTATGTCGTTCAGCGGGTTCAATTGCAGTGCTTTAATATTTAAATAAATTTTAAAATTAATCAACTTGTAATTTTTATCAAATAATGCACATTTTCAAAAATTGTTTTAATTTTAAATTGTAAATAGTTAATACAGTAAATTTATCATTAATTTATGAGTATGACTTTTGCTTTGTGATGAAAACTATGTCACACACACAACGCTGTGGCTTTTAATCCCAAATAATATAACGGACATCGTTTCTACTATATAGAGTCATCGAAAGTACGAGACCCAAATCTAAAACACATTGGATATTAGATAAATGCAAAACCTTTTGCCCTTTCTTTGCGATAACGAACTGCTATGAGCACAACATGTACGCAGTCAATATAGGACACATTCACAATTGCTATTTATAACCAGTCGCTATCTTTCTGGTACGAGATGAATCTTGTTTCAGCAAATGATTTGATATATTTCCCTCTTTGAAGAAACTCGAGGGTTATTGGCAAAGAACCTGGTAATTTTGAACAACAGCAATCAAGCGACGAGGACTACATCTAAGTTGGCACCACCTCTCCAAATTTCATGCTACGCCAATGGGAAGATTTTGAACCCCCTCGACAGATTTAATGTGTATCAATCAGCCTGTCCACATGGCGAGTTTTCAGTGCACTATAGGACTCGATACCACTTTCGGCTACCGCGGCTACTCCATTTCCAAGATTATATATATATATATATATATATATATATATATATATATATATATATATATATTGTAACGTCCTAAGCATATAAGTGATGACACTTGGTTGGTATTTTGAAGTTTTATTTTTAAGCACACAGGACAGTCCACAGACATAAAAAATGTGTACACTATTTGCAATTTTTAAGTAAACATCATTAATATTCCGAATTTATGACATTCATTGAGAGATAATCCCTTACGCTCGTTGATGGAGCTAACAATACAATCTCTCTTGTCGAGAGGAAACTACACACTTTCCAAATCTCTACACGCTCACGGATTGATCACACAAAATCTTGGCCACTCTCGTCGAGAGGAAATCACTGACTTCAAATTTCCACACTGCGCTCACTGGTGGAGCCCACAGAATCGACCGCTCTCGTCGAGAGGTAAACACCGACTGACGCTGGCTTGGCACTCGCGCATGCGCAGTGCTTCGAATCAGTCCGCGTTGCACCTAGACTTTGAAAACATTTTTAAATCTGTGCACCACAAAGATTTGAGACGATCCCGAGGTTTGACACGAAAAATTTTCTTCATATCAAGATTATCATACTTTTCAACTGGAAAAGTTGATTAACGTCTGAAGCAAATAATCAGTAGGCACAAAAGCGGTACAAAATCTCCCATCAATCATATTATTTTTTTGACGAGGGAGAAGATTAGTATGGGCTTCGTAATGGAACATAAACTGTTTTAACTTATGATGTTGGAAGATCAATGTGGATTATAAAAAGTGAGAAGAAGAATGATTTTTACATTTTTTGTCAGAATCCCATCACACAATCGGTAAAACCTTTTTTGAATTGAAATTTTAATTTCGATTTTAGTTTGGCGGTTTAGAAAATCAACACACAGTCTATCGACTTTTTACATTACGGTACATAAGACACTTCCCATCTTCTATCACTATCCATTTTAAGTATAATTCATTACTATGCCGGAAAAGTAAAGAAACACAAGTAGAAATTTGATCATCTTGTTGATCTGCAAGTTGATGATTCGACTTTTTGGTTAAACCCCAACTTGTCTAGCCGTCTTTGTAGTGTTATCTGGTGAATGTTAAAGGTTTCGTAGAATTCTAACTCGATTGGATTCAAGCTGTTTTTATAACTTGATCAAAAACCTTTTCTACGACAAATGAAAGACTTTCCCAATCTGCTGCATGTTAACAACTTCCGTCTCTTTCTCTGAATATTCAAAACCATCGACGACATTTGTTGTCGTCAATCGCATTCTCACCATAAACATGATGCACAGTGGCCTATACGGTCGCAATGCTTCTTTTAACGAACTCGCTCAAAAAACTATATCTTACGTGCGTTTATTGCTTGCTATGGTACACCATCTTAAATATTTTTACCAAACTCTACACTATCAGAAAAAATGTGGTTTCTTATGTTTGGCATTTACGCGATTCCGCAACAACTTCTGTCATCAAAACGTCATGTGCCATGCCAATTGTAAATTTGCTTCATAAAAGTTACAGGTGTTGCATATATCTTGTACAAGTTTGTTACTAACGGGGCTATTGTGTCCTTCTCACATTGAAGACATTCAGTTATTTATACAATTGCATCCTATAGTTGTACTAGTAGTATTTCATAATGATGTTTGCAGTTGAAAACAATAATAAAAAATTGATTAGCAAGTATCTTCAAGTAGTTTTGATTTCGCTTTTGTTGTGTTCACGAGTGGTGTTGAATCCGAGCACTTTCAATTTAGAATTCGTGATGAATGCACAGTTTTTGTAACTGAGCTTTTATGTTTAAACTTCGCCTTTAAATGGATCACTGAACAAAATACACTCATGTCCATTAATTAAGGATAATTCAGAATCACACAGAAATTGAACTCTAAAATAAAAAATTCACCTGTAGAATGATCACACACATCTTGAAGAAGAATATGCAAATTACAGGAAACCACCAGATGGCGCGGATAGCACGTTACAATGACGAGAGTGTAGGAGAGGGGTATATAAGGAATGGTGGCAAAAAAGTAAAATTGTTCACAAACGCTTTAAAAGCCTTTCAGTGCAATAACCGCATAGTTATGGCACAAAGGAAGCATTTGGATGATTTTTTACGTGGTAGAATTATTGGACGACTGGAATGGGGACTTACCCAGCTGGAAGTATCCGAGGAAATTGGAATCGCCCAGAGTGTCATCTCCAGGCTTTGGCAACGATTCCAAGATGATGGTAATGTGAGTAGATGTTACAGCACAGGTCGCCCCCGAGTTACAACGCCGAATGAGAACCGGTATTTGGCAGTTACTGCCAAAAGAAACAGACGGAGCACAGCATCACACCTGTCTCGTCAGCTCTTTTCAGCTACCGATACGACAGTTTCAAGGCAGGCCCTGTACAGAAGCTTATGACACATTGGTCTATACGCTCGTAGGATGTCAGATGTGTTCCACACCGCAACTCACTGTCGCTAGCGATTAACCTGGAGTAGAGATCATGCATTGTGGACACCACAACAGTGGTCTTGTGTAATGTTTTCCGACGAGTCCAGGTTTAGTTTGCAGTCTGATTCTTGCCGGACTTTAATATGGAGAGCGCCAGGTACCCGTTTCCACCAAGAGAACACCATTGAACGACACCGTTAAGGTGGTGCAGGATGGCTCGCGTTTGGGGATGAATTATTCTTGATTCCAGAACTGACTTGCATGTTCAGAGTGTAACGATTAGAGGTCACATCTATCGGGATGTCATTCTGGAACAACATGTACGTTTGTTTTGGGGCACCATGGGTGCTTAATTTCTGTTTATGGATGACAACGCTCATCCTCACCGAGCAAACATAGTAGACGAATGCCTTCAATAGGAGGATATCACCCGTATGGTTGGCCAGCATACTCACCGGACTTGAATCCAATAGAGCATGTGTGGGATATGCTTGGCTGACGAATTTCAGTCCGTCAACCCCCTCCCACCTGTCTACCGGAACTTCGGAGGGCATTGCTTGATGAGTGGTGTAATATTCCACAAGATCAGATTGATAATTTGATACTCAGCATGCCTAGGCGTTTTAAGGCCTGTATTGCATCGTCCGGGAGACATACTCCGTATTTACCTTCATACTAACGATGTTATACTGTTTTTTGTAAATAGGTTCTTTTTTTAAATTTGCTCCAGGGAGTAAAAATCGCAATTTTTATTAATTATGTGAAACATATAGCATCTTTTTGCTCTTTACCTTTTGTTTAATAAATAGACTTTACAAATAAGTCAAATTTGTTTTGCTTTTGTCTCCTTCTTTGCCTGAACTTCATTATCCTTAATTTATGGACATGAGTGTAGTGTCATCTTAGACTATCTCATTTGCACCTCCTCTCTTTTCTCCTTGGATTCTCTTAAGTGTATTTCTTCATCTAACAACATAATCGTCGAGACCCAAAAGCAACTTAAAAGCCTAAAAAATAAGAACATCTCAATAGGTTTTGCCTTTGTTCGTGGACACACGAGTGTTCTTGAAAATGAAAGGGCCGATTGGCTTGCAAAGGCTGCAGCCAAGCGCAAAATTTATAGTGCCGTTAATATTCCTAAATCATTTTACAATAAGATAATGAAAGAAAGAATGATGTTGTCTTGGAACCAAGAATGTCTCATATCAAATAAAGGGAGCATAACAAAGAAATTTTTTCCAACCATTAACAAGAGACTATCATGCAATCATTTTTTTTTATACTAATTACAAAATAACCCAATTTTTCATTGGTCATGGTAACTTTAAAAGCTACTTGAACAAATTTAATTTAACTCCGTCATCTTCTTGTGATTGTAATATTGGTGCGAGGAAATAGTAGAACATGTACTCCTTCTGTGTTCCATGTATGTCAGAGAGAGAAAGATCATAAGATTGGCTTTCAAGGGACTTAATATAAATTATCCTCCGAATTTTCACCAACTTCTTTCTACCAGAAGTGCTTTTAAGAAGTTTTGTGAATTTGCTGTAAAATTTTTTAATCGTTTACAACCTCAATTTTTTCCCTCCTTTCCTTTGTAATGTGGGATTAATACTTACTTCTGTAAGCCCCGTGTGATACTTTGTGGTGCACGGGGATTTTATTACTGTTTTCAATTAAAAAAAGTATCTTCATTCTAGAAAACTGGAATAACGTAGTTCACATTCTTACAAAGACGTATTGGATATAGTTATTAAATTTATGTAAAAAAAATGATTGACGAATGTAATCCTAACTTGGTACAGTGCACTCCATTTCAGTGCGGAGGAGAAACATGCTAAAAATACAAAATTCTTGTTGTAATGGTTAGAAGAATGGTTCTATCGCCTGACTGGTTCGAATCTCCTGATTTCTCATGCATACAATCTTTCTCGCTCCTTCTTACTCATCTATAGTCTCATCATATCCAATCAGAATTTTATGATGGGAAGGTTTATTGAAGTGGGTGATACATAATAAAATGTTTAATGTTTCTACCAATTCCTCAACCTAATATGTGAAATACGCTAATAGTCCTTTTTAAAAATTTCTTTAAATTCTAAAAAAATTTACCTATAAAAAGTATGTTCTGTATTTTATTCAATGGAACTATTTTTGCCCCTGTTCATACTTTTGGTTCTAATTTTATGCTTAATTTCAATTTTATGAATTGCAATAGTTATAGAACTGGAATTACTTTTAAAAAAGCAGTTAATACAAAATCTTAAGGAAACTATTGAGGAAAAATTTCTCCTCATCAAATATCTAAATATTCTAAGATGCACTGACCCTTAAAAGCTAAGGTACACCCTATTTCTCGAAATTTACAATTAAAAGAAGGGTAGTAAAAATAAAATTCATAGTTTATATATGACAGAAATCAACAAACTTGTGAAAAACTTATGCAAAAAAAATAGTAGTAATTGTTCATGTATGTTTTTTTTATTGTAAAGAAATAGTTACTTGTGTAGGAGTAGGAGAAAATCATCAAAAATCAAAATATTTCATAACTTAGCGTGAGTATACGTTTTGTGCATGATTGCTGATCTTCAACAGTTATTTATAATTTCGTTGGCAACGTTCTGAAGAAGTCGGCAATGTCTAAGAGAAATTATTTACCTGATTTGTTAAAGTGGCAGTCGGTCAGATGGATGAAAATGGGGTTGTGTCTGAAGCTGATGCTGCTACACTTCTCACTTTGTCACGTAATGATGTTCAATGAATGTGAATTAGTTTACATCTGAAGATTCTGAGTCTAGAAAACCTGTTTCAGATCGACCACACGAATTATTACACCAGCGAGATATCCTTTTTTTATTCTTTCGATCCGGAGGAGGAGAAGTATCATTATGCCTCATGTCTCAACTCAGTGCAGATTATTATGTTGCATCACAGAAGTAAGAATCTCTACTACTACGATGCGAAGACGCCTTCACAATATAGATATCTATGCAAAACGACCAGTTGTGTGCATCTGCTTGAACCAATGACACAAATGCTGTGTTCGTTTCCTGAGCAAATGGGTTTCTGTTTCTCTTCAGAGATGAGTCTAGGTTTATACTGTGGAGCAATTCAGGGTGTCTGTTGAACTAGATCGAAAAACAAACCATTTTCAATCAGCACAACATTGATGAAAGGCATGTGTACATATGTGGGGAATCATGGTTTTGACAGACATTACTTGAACTGTTTGTATTCCATAGTGGAAAAGTGACCGGCGCAACATATCCGGATGAGATTTATGATTGATATATCCGTTCATATATGTTCTACTATTGGTAAAGAACTCATTCTGATGGATGATAATGCTTGTCTTCACCAAGCAGAGGTTGTTGAGGACTATCTTGTGGATTACGGTTTGAGGTGAATGAATGGCCAGAGATCAATCTTCGGACCTGAATCTAATACATTATACATGGGACGACTTTGATAGGCATGTTACTAATTTAAGTCCTTTAAGGTCATTATAGGAGTTATAAAAAGGATTATTCCATGTCTGGTCAAAACTTCTTATTTCTTTATTGAACTACGTAATTAGTAGCATGAAAAGTCGAGGTCCTCAATGCCTTATAGTTATATTGTGGGCATATTCTTTATATAAAAATCCATTTTTGTAATGTCTCCACGATATTTTTCCATATGAAACCGTGGTGTACCGTTTTTATCGAGAATGGACTTCTTTGCTCTTAGAGCTTTCTTTGTTGTATAAATTCTGTTTCTATTAAACTCACGGAAATTTCTGTGACAGATTCAACACGAAAAATGCTTAGGATTTTCTACCACCACAAATATTTATTGTTTCTACGTTCCTTATTTTCAGTTTAGACACCAAAGACATGTTGCATCTTAAATTTTCAATAGCTTTGAAAAATTTACACTGAAGGAATAACGGCATCAAAATGTTTTTTTTTTTAAAAATGTACCTTTTTCACGAACTGAAATAACCGTTTTACGATGGCAGACATTGTGTAAAATACATTTTTAAAAAAGTATTTGGGACCATTTACAATAACAAGCAAGTTAAATATTAATAAATAAGCAAACACCGTACAAGCCCCTCGTATAGTGAAAAATACACACACAATAAGTACAATCAATTCAAATTAACATAAAATTTCAAAACGTCTGAAAATAAAGTATTTGTATTCGTCTGAACTTTTTAAACTTCTAACCTCAAAGTACGCCTTTGAGAGTCAAATCTTGTACGGAGAGCACGTGAACTCAAGCATAGAAAATGCTCAGTGGGAATTATTTCGTGTGATCTAAGACATTCCGCCGAGTCGTTGAATCCGTAATTGACGACATTTTAGCATCGCCATGAACAAACCATCTTTCGTCGCATGGGCGGTCAAGCGACTCTCTGTCCATTCAGCTTCCAACCCGAGAGGACACACTATTTAATCATTAAAAGCTCAAGTATTACTATGTGGGAAATTCGGTTTCCATTATCTTTGAATATACTTGAATTGAATTGAATGAAACTCTTGTTGAGAATCTGCAGATTTTAACGTAAAATCGATGCTAATAGATGAAATGTGAGAATTAATATTATGATAATACAAATGGTACTTTGGTTAAAAGTAATATTTTTTAAATAAAAGGCTCCGCAACAAAGAAAAAATAAAATAAAGCTTTCCAGAAACTCTTGCAGCAGTATTTTCGAAAATTCATATAATTAAGGATATGCGAATTAAGTCAAAGTTTTGAGACACTTGACTCCTCCATGGATCATTGTAGCTCTTGTGTCATCCTCGTTATTTAGCCATGGTTTAATACTATGGGGCTCAGCCCCAATAGCCCAAACTACGAAAATCTTATAGGCCCAAAAATAATTATCAACTTTTTCTATATTTCTTAACAAAAATTTATCTAAATTTCCATAATGGAAGGGGTAATCAATTGTACCTAAGAGATTCCCACTCAAAAACGTGGAGTTCAATGAAATGTTAAAATAAATGAGGAACGAATATATATACATGTATATATAATGGACGGAAATCTAAACATGTTATAGACGCAATTTACAATAGTCCTTAATAACACTTTTAAAATAAAACTAATATATTTAGTATAGCTATTCTCTCTCTCTCTCTTAGACCTCGGGACTTCGAGTATTCCCTTTGGTACAATTATACAAGCTTTGAGTAAAACGTCAAGGTGTGTCTTCCCAACAATGTATATAATGGTAATTTTACGTTCATTAATTTACCATTGTTAAGAAATTATCATTTCCATAAGCTTGTTTTGTCAGCGAATTTCATGCATTTTCTATAATATACAGGTCAGAGTATAGCAATGCTCAGTTGTTAATTGCTGAAAACCAATGTCTTTAAATCTTTAGCTGCATGTACCTTGATGCAGTACAAAGTTCTTCGTTGATAACCGTTGTTCGGCTTGTCACGAAGTATATCGGTGCAATGAAATCAATTCATTTATCCATTAATAAAATTTATTTTGCTTTCATCGTGAAATCCAATGCATGTCCAAATCATACCACTTCCACCTCTTTGACAGGATTAATTCTTGTTTTCGAAGATCATGAAAATATTTACCAAATCCATCAGAGCCATTTAATTAGAGCTTTTTCCTCATTACTAAGTACCCGATTTTTGTCAAGTAATATACGAGCTTCTTTTTCGTGAGGTTTTAAACATAATTCCTCTTGACTTTTTTTACGAGTTAGTGTAAGTTCCCTTTGAAGAAGCTTTCGCATAGTTAGTTCTCTTAGAAAATCGCCGATACTCTTTTCAGCCAAGATTTGGCATGGTGTCAGAGTAGAAACAAAAACTAATTTTCGAATACAGTCTGGGTTATGATTAGGATAGATTTTCCGCGGTGTGTCTATAACTTTTTAACATTGTACAATGTGGCATTTTGACGTAATTTTCTTACCACAAGGTTACTGTGGTTAATTCTACGAACAATTTCACGAATAGAATTATTTAGATTGGAAAATACTTCTATTTTTACTTATCATGATCAATCTGCATCCTTTTCCATAGTTAATTTCTGCAAGAATAAAATGCAAAACCAGCATTAAGAAGAAAAAAATCTATCATTCAAGTTATTTGACAATTATAATATATTTTAAATATACTTTATTTTCAAATAATGAATTTATTCTTTTTTTCACGTTATAGGATTTACTTTTACAGTTTTTATAAATAATAAAAATTATAATATAAAAATTTGCATATATATACACATATATATATGTATATGTATGCTCAGTTGTTGCATTTTAAAGATCTATAATATCTAAGTAAAAGCATTGATTTTGCTTGAGTCTATTATTCTTTCGACGCTATATATTAAACAGAAATGGGTTTCATAGTTCTGTTCAGGATAATGGAACAAAATATTCCTATTTTCATTTGATTGAAAATTTTTCAATTAACTTGCTCTTAAATTGTGAGGTTCATAATCTATAGCTTTTCATGTAGTTATAATGCAATGCAATTTGTCTAAAAAGAGGAAAAAAATATTTGAAATTCTACATTGTCTGAAAGAAAATTATTAATGCAGCAGATAACATTGTGTTGAACATTTCGATTTATTCATTGTTTATTAAAATCACGCTTCAAAACAACACAAAGACTATTGGTAACGGACCTTGTAATTTCGAACGATCAAAAACCAAATACACCACTTATCTCCTCTTTGCATGATTTTTTTTTTTTTTGTGAAATAAATCAAAATGATGTAATTCAGGTTCCAGATTAAAGGGGAAAAGTTGAAAAAACTCTAGTAAAATGTATAATATGAAACAATTAAAAAACAGTATAATGGAAATATCCATCATCATGCAAATTTACATATTAAGCTTATTACAAAATAAATAAAAAAATATATATTTGAATCACAATTTTTTCCTAATGATAATTAAAAAAAAACAGTAATAATTATTCTAATTTCCTCTGCACCACGGTACTCGTCGTCAGAAATTTCGCCATCAAAGCCATCTTCTGATAGCCAACCACCTTCTAACTGGTCCAAGTGATCCCTTCAATGTGTGTGTTCCTTTTTTTTCTTTTTTCTTTTTTAAATTTCTTTACAAAAATAAATAACATAAAATAAACATATAGTAAAAAACCTTTTCGTCATACATTAGAAGTGAAACAACTGTATAGTGATGTAAGTTTCTTTCACATGGGTTTTGGGACAAACCTTTTTCCACTCATTACCACTTTTATTACCAAAAAAAAAAACTCAGATTAGTTGTAAAAAAATATTGAAGAAATCGCACGTTTCTTCCAACCACAACAAAAAAAGGAATGCCAAGTTCAAACCCCCCATAATGATCGTGGCATTTGATTTTTTTGACAGCTTCTTTCCTTATAACGCAATAATCGTGAAAAAAGTGGCCCGCAACAACCAATTTGCACTACACCTGTTTTGAGTACAGTTTTCAATTCAATAATTGTTATGATGGAGATTTCCCTCATCATGCAAGGTAGGGTTAAGTTGGCCTTGCACTCTCCAAACTTCTTACTAAGTCTTTGAATCTCGACAGATGTAATGTGCACAGGTCCTCTTGTAAATGAGTCTTCAGTGCACCAGAGCTCTAATCCAGTGCTTCTCACAAACTTTCTATACTAGCGACCCAATTTTCAAGCATAATTTTCATCGCACCCCCTCCATATAATATCAATGTATTGAATTCAATAATAATGTACTTTGACGTAAAACTACAAGGCTACTCTAATTATAAACCATGCAAATTATCAAGATAAATGTTACATTTTGTATATAATTTTATAACATGCCCATAGAAATCACTGGTAATTATTAAACTGGTTCTTAACTTAGTATAGTTAAATTAATTATAAAATACATTGTGCAGTAATGATACATTTATAAGTGTATTATATCAGTGTAATTGTGTATTTTGTTTTATATTATGTCAGAATCAGTGGCGCACACAGGAATTTTTCCGGGGTCGAAAGTTCACCATTCTTGTATCATGCTCCTTTTGATGTTGTCGATTTTCGGGAACAAAACACAGTAAAAAACAAATAATTAGCATTAATTAAAATTAATCATTAATAACAAATACTTAATTAAATTTTACGTACTATGTACTTAGAATTATAATCAATCGGAAAAAAAATCAAGGGCTTTAGGGGGGATTCGGACCCCTATCCCCCCCTTTTGTGCGCCACTGGTCAGATTGTATTTATTTTATTTTTTGCTTCCTTTTAGTAAATTAATAATTTTTTTAAAACAATCTTTTATTTTCGACTTTATGATAAGCTTGCGCCCCGCTTGTAGAATTCTTCCGCCCCCCTGGGGGGCGCGCCCCACAATTTGAGAAACACTGCTCCAATCCATGACTCGATTGAAGCAAAACCAGTGATGAGTTCGTGACCATTAGAACTAATCAAATAGATAAACTAATGGTATTTAAAAATCTGAAATCGCAAATTCTTCCATGTGCGAGTTTACTAATATGAAATAATGTAGGGAAGTAAATAATTCTTTCACGTAAGGCATTCAAACCTCAAGATTTGTTTCATAAATAAAATATCATTAAAATTACACTTGAATCTCTTAATTATATATATTTTTTACGGCTGTCTTCGGTAAAAGTACGAGAGCTCTAACTTAACGCGGAGCACATTTTCAGACAGAAATTGACCCAATCACCATGGAAATTTGCAATATTATAACTCGTACCTCTGTTAACAATATAGTGTTTTTAAAAATTTCAAAATATTCCGGGAAACATATTTATAATATTTTTTATTGCAATTTATTCATAACGATGAAAGATGAATAATATAACATGGAAGAACAGATATAACAAATAACATTTAAATTCACAAATCTTCTTAATTGTTTGAAATGACAACAGTAAGAATTATTTCACCAAAAGTTATGAAGATTATATCCTAAAAGAATTAGAAGCATCGCTTTTAATAACAGATATCGGAATAACGCATTTCTAATTCAGAAATAACATTTGTATAAAAAAAATAAATAATAACTAGAAATCATAATGTATATCGAATTGATATTCGGCAGCAACGGTCATCATAAGCAGGCTGATGTACGACCCATTAATCTGAACTATCATTCATCTTAAATACTTATTTACATAACTTACATAATATTCAGTCTGTTAGAAAGACATCCCATCTGTTATAGGCCACATTAGCATGCGAAACAAGTATTGACGTAAGCACAAGGTACTATTTTGGAAACGTAAATTAACTGCATCCATTATCAACCTATTACTCAGCAGTAAGCGATAAAAAGAATCATGGGATTGAAAATTTCTATGTCACGGTGCTTGAACAGATGGGACCGTATATTGCTTCTCCTTTAGGTGTGCTAAAAGATCAGGGCTTTTAACATAGAAAGGTCATTCACCGTAGAATAAAGCGCACGCAACTGCAGTTTCTAATTTCTGCCGATCGGCTGTGGGGGTACGTAGGTTTTATCTTTTTCTTCTGGACTCTGTTGGAACAGGCTTAATGTCTTAAGCAATTAATGTTGATGAATCTGTCTCAAATTACGGCCTTCTGGAAGACCACATGCGAAATTTTCTCTTGAAGATAAGAATGTAATGTATTCTAAATAATTTTAAGATCCTCTGTCTTTTTCCACAGAGAAATTATGAGAGAATACTGCTGATAAGGCTTACTTCATCATAGGAACCGCACTATGTAAATGCTTATTTCTTTCAGCTCATTAGTTTTCCAATTATTATATTAAAATACTTTCAGAAATAAATCAGGCATTTTCGAATGGAAACTTCACCAGTTCTTAAAAATAATTTTATAAAATAGTTCCTAATATTGAAAAAAATAATCACAAAATTGGATACCCAATTCCTATATTAATCCAAGAGTGTTAAAATTAATTAGTATAATTTAATTTGTTCTTTTAATCTTCTATGAATAATTTAAGTCAATTTAACTTTTCGCTTGAGTAAGTGTTATATTTACATCGCACTGCAATGCTGCCAGAGTGCTATTGGCGACGGACCTCGTAAATTTGAACCATGGTCACGTGACGAAGACGAAACCTGAGCTGGCACCACCCTCTCCAAACACACACCACACCAACTGGAGGACGTTTGAGCCTTGACGTATTTAACGTACAGTGGGTCCTTTCTATACGGTGAACCACGGCAGGGGCATCAGACTCGAACTCAGCTACGAGTCCGTGACCTGGATCACTAGGCTACCGCGGCCACCTGCCTACATATAAAAGACAATATATATGAAACATATTTTTCTCAGTAATTGAAGAAAGGAATAAATGTGTCATTCTGTAGAAATGCTAAGACTAATAGCAACAGATCACGTAAACTTGTGCAATGTTCAAGAGACAAAAATGGCAACTGAGTTGTGTTCCGCTCTTCTAACTTTCACATCATGCTGTGTGAAGAATTTGAAGCCTATTTAAGAGGTAGAAGTTTCTGTTAATGTGTACAAAACTTATTGATGGAACCACGATTAAAACCATGATTTGAGTAGAAGTTCGTCATCTATGGCTATAACCATTTTTGCCAAAAAGTTCCCCAAAAAAGCAAATTTTTTTATTGCATATAATTAAGTATAAAACTTAACAGAATGCGAAAATGGAAGAATTTTCACACTATTTTTTATTTTATAATTAAGGAACACAAAAACTAAATGTTTTAACCCCTAAATAAGTACACTGTACATGCTATGAAGAATGTTTCCTACACTTAAAAGAATTTATTACATACTTACAAAAAAAATTCATGTTAGTACCTTTTTCAAACGGTTGAGGATTTTGTGTGTGTGCATACACACATTTTGAAGAAGAGTGTAATACTAAGTCTTACATTTCAAAGGGGACAGAAATAATATCAGTTTTTTGGATTATCTTTCCATTTTCATTTCTTCTCAGGCAAACAAATTACACATTGCCTGACCAATCTCTATTCTTTATCGAATATTTTCAAGAATCTAAATTCCTACCTTCAATGAAACGTTACCGCCTTCACTACAAAGAAAATCCCGGGTGAGAAGTATTTCAGTACCACGGACAAACACTCTAGCAATAATAATCTCACTACAAGAATTAAAAATGTGTGCGAATCAAAGATAGAAAAAAGAAAAACGACGGTACGGCAAACCGGTTCTAGCCAGCTTTCGGTAGCCCGTACGGTATTCGGGCAAACCAGTTAAGGAAGCGATTCTCAAACAATGGGGCACGATTCCATAGGGTGGCATGATAACCCTACACGGGAGGCATGAGCATATCGAAAAGTCAAAAATAAAAGATTATTTTACAAAAAATTTATTAGTTTACTGAGATAAATCAAAACAGAACACATTCTGACATAATAAAAAATAAAATATACGTTTGTTTACACTGGTATAATATGCTTATAAATGTATCAGTACTGCACAATGTATTTGATAATTAATTTATCAATACTAAATAAAGAACAAGTTTAATAATTACTAGTGTCTCCCATGGACTTGTCTTGCTGACTAAAGTTTTTCAAAGGAAGGTGTAACATTAGAAATTGACACTCTAAGTTCTTTTTCTATATTTAGCTGAGATCTAAACGGATGTTTGATGAAATAAATATTTAGCTTGATTAAAAATTATTTTGCAATCTCTTCCAATTTAAAAATTAGGGTGATCTTTAAACCAATCTTTAGATTAGGTCCAGACATCCTTAGGCAAAAATCGAAGTCAAATTATAAATTTACAATCTATGAATAATCATTTAGATCTATCTAAAACATATAAGAAACCAATTCTACTCAAAAGGATGATTCCATTATTAATGCGAAACTGACTATTAAGAATAATATTATAAAAACAAGGAGGACCTGAATTCATAGTACAAACTTTAAGGGTAAGTACAAAACATCGTAACAATCATTTATTGTGTAAGAATGTATGGGCGCTGAGGCACAAACACAAAAAATAAAGAGAAGAAAGGAAAGACAAAGTATTTATTGAAAGTGTCATTGACATGCGTAATGTTAACAATAGCTGTTCGACACATGAGCTATGAAGTCTAGATGCTGCGCACATTGCTATATCACCCACTGGCAGTCGGAGAAGATAGTCTGTTGGATTTAAAGCTTGTACTTGCTAAAAATTGTGAAGAGGTGTAAGCGATTTTCTTTTAACACCTACAAACGGTCTGATGACTCACATTTACGTGATGAGCAACAGCTCTTGTACATGATTCGGGTCTATCAGCCACAACGTTCAAGATGCTTTCCTTCTAGCTTGGACTGCGTACAACTATTCGTCGACCAGCATCATGTCTGGTGACGTGGAACGAAAGTGTTTCACAAATTTGACGATGTAACCGCTGAAAAAATTTGTGATCTGTCATTCGTCGATCAGAAAACTGCGCGTGATACATTCGTAGCGAAACTCTGCCGTTACCCTTTGCATGGCTGTACAGGAAATGTATGTCTGCATTTTCGATATACGTAAGGTCTACCATCGAAGAAATCATCCCATCAGTTGAAAATGGGCCTTTCCCCTGCTAAGATGCATCAAGTTGAACAGCGGCTAAACATCTACTGCCCCCTAGCGGCAACGCAATCAACTGATACAACTCAAGTTCTCTTTTCTTTTATTCCCCCCTATTTGTGCCTCACCGCGACACTTGTGCCCATACATTCCTATGCAATAAATGATTGTTGCACACAATGTTCTGTATCTACCCTTAAAGTTTGTATTCGGGACTACCTTGAATATTCAATCTTACGATTAGCATCCTCTTTACTGCATAGAATATAAATCAGGCAATATGACATTCTTTTTCCAACATCATGGTTTAATTCAATCGACCTTTTAAATGGTTAAAAAAAGCAGCAAGCTATTTATTCTCCTGAAAATAATTTGTGAAGAAACCCGAAAAAGTGAACTTTTCTCCCAAGAGTGAACTTCCCACGGGGGTGGCTAACTGCCTCGAGAGGAGTCAAGCGCATCGACGGGCGAGTGTGAAAGATGCTGAACTGAGCCTTGCCATGCTCCCTTGCTCACAGATGATGTATTCTCTTTTTCTTGCCAAAACAACACTTAATTCGCTTTCTCATAAATAAAGTGATTCGAGTTAAAGGTCATTCACCGAGCTAAAACTGTCAACAGTCACTCTTTTGATTTTGTGCATTTTTCTCATCGAGAACATGTAGAGGGACGCGCTTGATTGCATGAGTTATGGATTTTATAATGGAGACAAGGATCCGTAGAGAATTCCTAATGAATTCAAGTTTTTATAAAATAGTAGGGGAATTATTTGTTAAAATTAATGATGATGTACTTATGTTCAGTCAAACACTGACCGTTTGGAGTTACTTAATAAGAAAAGATTAAAGAATTACTTTAAAAGGAAAAAGTTAAATATTCCTGCAGTATAATCTGTATTCGTACACTAGGCTTTGATTGAGTTTGTTTTTTATACTAGATTAACATCTCTTTAAATGAATAACTTCGCTGTAGTGTATAAGGTGATGGGGTCGCGGTAGCCCAAAAAATCTGCAGTTGACAAACGTTCAAATCGATTCAAATCCTATTTTCAATACGTTATTTTTTTATAGCTCATATTATGTATATAGTGTTTTCGCGCGTACTGTATTCACTGGTGTTTAAAATTAAGAGAATTGTTAGATTTTGTAGATTATCTCTAGAACTATTGGACATATTTTAATTAAATTTGGTATGTATATAGTGCTGATAGAATGCAAAAAAATAACCATTCTCCATATGAAAGTATGGTGAGAATATATTGGAGAGAACCAGGGACCTTCCTAAGGAAGCTTGTTTCTCATTTATTGATCCTCAAAAGGATGAAAGGGGGAGTCGACCTTACCCAGTCCAGGGTTTGAACCTCGGAACCGTGGGGTTGAAGTGTGATACGCTACCACTCAGCCAGCTCACGATAATTAAAAATGTCGCGGTAAAAAATATTTATTGATTGCAGTTTAACGTTAAATATTCTTTTAATTATCCTTTACATACATTTCCCTCCCATTTAAACTGATATTAGTTTTTAAGTGTATATATAGATTATTTTTACTTCTTTTTGAAATCAAGTATCATTTTAATAAGAAATTTACAATATTCTGTTACTTGGAAACTGCTCTTTACAAAAATTATACTTATTTACTCATTTTGTTCGTCCTTCTTGGTTCTTATAAAGCTTTTGAACTCAAAAAGTTATACATGTTAATTTCGAAAAGTATAATAAACTTTCAAGTGTTGCGTAATATTTTCATTGTTTTCCCTTCTTCATTTTTGTTCTTGTAAACTTTAATCAGATGTCCATCAGGATTTCATTAATTTTAAATCATTACTAATAACTCTACATTCATTTAAGTGCTCGATATACTTATGAAACTAAAACTCAAAGTAAAAATGTGCATCATGTGGTTTTTATTTTTATTTTAATTTTACCAGACATTATATAGCCTACAATAAGAATTTAAAGTGGAACTCTGTCAAGTTAGAGATAATATAATAGGAATGAAATATTTCATACGAGATAAAAAAGTATTACCAAATTATTATTGTAGGCGATTCAAATTCGATTTTTGATGAAAACTTTTTGTTTATATATAAAGTTAAACATAATGCAAAAGTACTAATTAAATTTTATCTGATGAATAGTTTTGACTAATTCATGATACCTAATTGATTACATGGAATAGTCATGTAAAAGGAACATAATAATTCTGTTTTCAAGTATTTTCTCTGACAAAAACATTTCTTATAATGCATAATTTCGCATTGTATTAACAACATTCAACTAAAAAGTTGCATAATATTTTTAATATAATATAAGCATTACACAAATATGCTGATTTGGGGTTAACCTCAAAATTATATACCTTACCTTACAAAATTACAAACCTTATAAAATTACATGAAGGCTCAAATCATGACGTTGACATTTATAAACAGATACCTCACTCTTCCAATTTCCACACCAGGACTTTGAGAACCCAATTAAATTTAGTGAGTGGGAGTTTCCAAAAAGGTGTTCGGCTTTGGCCCGTCAAAATACTAGTTTAAGATTAATCTTAGATGCTGATGACCATAATGTTAAAATTTTAACCATATAGTTATCGTGTCCTATAGTATTAATCAGGAAATAAGTGAATAAATAAGTAAATAGTGTAAATTGTTTTGTATTCAACTCTGTGTGATTTCTATTTCACGATTAGAAATATTTTAAAATTTTCCTGTGGGTTGGAGAGGATTCTTAGGTTCACATGATCATGTTCCTGATATCGTCATTGTTTTTATTTTACTATCATAAGCATTGGGAGATGAGAGAACTGAAAGCAAATAGTGGGAAGAAAAATATTATTGGGTAAAAAGCAAATAGACAGAGGCAAGGAATATTATAGAAAGGTTGTGGAATGTTTCCCCTTTTCATTTTTGCCCTTTTTTGAGTCCACAACCCTTTGAGGCTCAAATACCAAATCCATGACCCAGCAGCGTTATCACCAAGAAAGTGTTTGCGCTTCGTTGAGGTCGATAATGTCAATCATGTTTCGCTACCATGTCCTTTTGAACTGTTGTGATCGATCCATATATTGAATTATTTACTCATGGAATTTTTAAAAAAGTAATATCACAATTCAGTTTTTTAGGTTTTCTGATTTATGGGGAAAAGTGCATTTATTAAACCTTAATTTGTTAATTACCCTATTGTTCCCTAAATGCAGCTCAAATGCAGATCAATTTGTTCACGAGGGTAAAAATAACAAAATAACGCTGGTTTTTAAAAGAAAGTGAAACAGAGCTAAGTTCATACAAATCTTAGCAACGTACTCCCCTCATAAATCACCCCATTTTTTCAGACGTATTTTTTGTTTACATTTGCAATTCAGTATCTTTCTCTTACTTTGTTACTTTTTGTGGCCGAAGGTACCCTAGTGGTCATGGTTATGATCTCATTGTTAGGGTGTCTGTCATAAGTTTGAGCTAATGTACCACCGAAGTCCCACCGTATAGAGGAGCTAATGCATTCTAAATCGGTCGTGGTTCAAAGTCCTCTCGTTTACGTGGTGTAGAAGTTTGGAGAAGGGCCTTCCAGCTCTGATGTCATCCTCGACGCTTGCCCATGATTCAAAATTACATGGTCCATCACCAATAGCCCACGTGTTGCTTTAGAGTGTGACGTTTTGAACACTCATTCTTTTACTATTGTCTCTTTTATCTTTTTTATTTTGGTTAAGTAATATATAAAGTTAATGATACAAGATCTCACTGTATATATAATTTAAGTACAAAAGCTGGTGAATAGATCATATGATCTTTGCTTGTATGAATAACTTGGTCAATCAATGCACAAAGTCATTGTAAGAAATAAATTATAACCAACAGAGTAAAAAATTTAAATCTCTTATAAATTTTTTTAAATTAAAATTGAAGGGGAAATACCTTTTAACAATAAAACTAACTTTTGAATAAATCCATATGCTGCAAGTGTTTGTCTTCATAGATAATGAATTGTATCCCTATACTATACTTTTATTTTTGATTCTCAAAAAGATCCGTGTACTTTAGATTAATAAAAAGTTCTATTAAATTGATTATATTAATTTGTAATATAAATACTGATTAAAATAAACAAGGGAGTAGCTACTACCGTTTCAATCCTATCAGTGACACGAGTCCCCAAATATACAGGGCCCTTAATATGTAAATGTATAAAATCGCACGTAAGATGTTATCTACAGTCCTCTATTAATAAAGCTTCCGTTTCCAAAAAACAATCCCAAAGAATTATTATACAAGGTTCACTAAGGATTACCTGCGCCAGTGTTAATATGGTTTCATGAATTTTTAAAAAAATATGATACATATTGTTATACATATACTCAGTCTGCGTGATATAATTAAAATGAATTAATATAATTATTTGTAGTATTTTAATGTGCAGTTGTCCTTTTGTAAAGTCGATAGCAGATTGAGGGAACCGATTAAATGAATATATAAACTTTTACTTATTATACACTTAACAAATTCATACTGTAAAAACTAGATAAATAGATATACAAATGTGTATATACATTAATAGTATGTATTTATGTTCATAAATGTATCTAATTGTACACATTTAACTGAAAAAAACATTTAACTGTTGATTTATAGCAATATTAATGTTTAAACCCTGCTTGAATAAGAATTTTACTCAAGCAATTTCTTTGTATACCTTTCTATTATTCTTCTACAACGGGAAGATGAATCATATATTAACATTACATTTTTTTGACTATTTTGAATATCAAAAACAATCATATGGTAATTAAACCAAATATTTTTCGTTTTGTTTTAGCCTTACTTGATAAGTAAATAAATTATATAACTGGATGCTCTGTTTATTCCATCCCAAGGATATTAGTCTTAATTGTCTTTTCAGGAGTAGGGCTTTCCGTATGAGAGAAATCAATTGTAGTTTATGCGAATTGTGAAACTGAATTTGCTTATTGGCTATAAAATGCATCTAATTAAGCAACTAAAAGCGCAAGGAATATAATATTTATTACTGTGAATTCAAACCTAATTTTTTCCCTTAAATAACAATTTTGCTACGACACTGAATATGATAGTATTTTTTTCATTTCATTGAATAAACCAGTGATGAGAAAACTTTATAGGAGTTAAAGAATAAAAAATTGACAAAACTATATAACATATTATAAAGTACAAAAAATGCTAGAAAATTGTATATTTTGAAAACTATTTAATACAAATGCGATGAAAATCTGTCAACATGTATCTCTTATTTATTTATAATATTTAAGCGTAATTATAAAAGCAAGGGAGCCTATTTATTAAGAGGATTTCTTTGTGAGCATGTACACAAAATTAATCAATTTATAAATTCTTACAATTATCTTTTGCTTGTACAAAAAATATTCAAATTTCTGTGGGAACTTTCGCATATGCAAATAACGGAAAATGCCCTTAAATGAATGTTTTATAAATATTTAAAATGAAAATTTTTGAGCTATATATTGTGTTAAAATCTGTGGTGTGTCAAATAAAAACTCTAGGTGGGTCGTAGATTGTCCATCACTGGCGTATGATAATCTTGATCCTTTTCGAATAAATTTACTTCAATTAATTGGCAAAGAGATTAAAATGAACTTGATTTAAATGAAAAGAATCACTTTTTAAATTCAAAATGATGAAATTCCACACACATTACAGCTATCGCAATCCCATTTACGTTTGAATTATCTCCTAACTTTTCTAACGCTATTCGTGCCTTGGATCGCATGAAGCAAACATTCTTCTAATAACCCTCGATTTCACCCAAATATCTTTAAAATAAATCTGTTGTCCTTTGATACCACTCTGAAAATTCTTCCAAAATCTCGCTACACCCATTAATACTTATGTAATTTATTTTCCTGAAAATCAAAATGAAATAAACATCTCTGAAATTGTGTGCATTATTAATAATTTTATTTAAAAAAATTGAGTAAATAAGGTTGATGAAATTTAATCAATTTAATCACTAACAGAGTACAATAATTCATAAACACGCAAAAGTTTACGCTTTAGAAGCATTATACTTTTTCGCGATCTTATAAGATATATATTTTTCTCAGCTGTAAACAAGTTTGTGTTTAGGAATCGTTATATTCTTTCAGCTCTAGATATTTAAATTATTTTTGAACATGAACGAGTTTACATTTAACCAAACAAATGTATAATGCAATGTAAGTAAAAGAAAAATATACCTAAACATCTGTAAAAAGCCCCACACAATTAAGTCAATTTTTATAAAAGGCTATTATATTCAGCGTTTTAAAACTTTTAAATTACATTCTTCAAAATAAAAGAATCACAAAACAATGATTTTTATTAAATAAAAAATATGGTTATTATAGAAATGTTATTTTTATTATTTAAATGTGTGTATCTGAATACAGTTTGTTGTGTTAATGTTAGCACTTTATACATTTTAAAGATCTCACAGGGCATATATTTCCCATGAATCGCGATGTGAATTCAAAATAAGATTTAAAATTGGTTTTTGAAAAAAAAATGAATAGATATATAATGCAACTTCTCCAAACTGTACTTTGAGGTATCCCAGACTTGATCTTTAAGTGGTACGAAAGCCATTGTAAGGAAAAATGATTGGCTTTTCTCCACCGCCTGTAAAGCCTTTTATCCCGCTAGACTTTTCCTAAAAAACTAAATAAAAGTCCATTCCCCTATTTTTGGCGAGATATTATTCACTTTGGCGAGTTAGACAAATCTCTTTCCATTGACCCCGAAGAAGAGTCTTGAGCTCCGGCACAATGGGTGCATGACACTTTATAAACCTCTGACAAATAGGTTCTAAAATACGACTTTGCTCCTCTCTCTCATTATTCAAGTAGCGGCCATGTTGCTCCATGGTGCTCTTTTCTTGCTCGCAGTTGGGAGGCTTAAATTCTTTCCTTATTTTCTGAAAAATCGTGTGGAGGTTATGATATGAGGGTTGCCCTATTCAATGATTTTCTCCACAAAAGCCTTTTTAAAAAGAGTTTTTGAGAGCTTTTGTCTAATCTTTCCGGTTTCATTTCAGGGGTCGTAAACTTGAACACTCTTTAATAATTACGTTAAAATTATTTTACATGTTGTTTTCTGAGATCACTGATGAATTCTTTCAGTGTTTTTTTTTAATTGTTAATTTTCCCAATTAGTTTATTATAGCCTTTTACATGTCAAAACTCTAATTTGTGAGGCGAGTGAAAGTTAATTTTAGCCTTTATTTAGACGCCTTGATGTATATTTGCACCAGTGGTTTCCAAACTTTCAATATTTGTGACCCAACATTCAGTCATAATTTTTATTGCGCCCCCTTCCTCTCCATATAATATCAATGTATTGAATTCACTTATCCTATGATTGACGCTAAAGCTACAAAACGGACTTTAACCTCTTAAGTGAGACCGACATACATAAACGTTTCCCTCAGCCAAAGCGGTAATTGTTCCAGACGTATATATACGTCTTTCCGAAGTATGATATTCTCCATGTACTGCTATCCATTAATTTATTCCGAAGACTTTGGAATCCAATGAAAGGATTTTGACAGTGTTTGCGAAGGATTGACATATTTCAGAGAATTTGCTCTTATATATTCCCCCTCCCCTCCCCCAATACATCTCATACGCACGCCTACGCGGAAAACAGAGGATTTGGGAAGTGAATAGCGTGACTTTTAATCAGAGTAAAGGGATTAATTATAAACCGAACAAATTGTCATGATAAGTATTAATTTTTGAATATAATTTTACATATGACAAGTCCATGGGGTCACTGGTAATTATTAAACTTATTCTTAACTTAGTATGGTTAAATTAATTATAAAATACATTATGCAGTGTTGATACTTTTATGAATGTATTATATCAGTGTGAATGTGTAGCTTATTTTCTTATAATCTCAGAATGTATTTTGTTTGTTTACTTTCAATAACTTAATAAGTTTTTTTAAATGATCTTTTGTTTTCGACTTTTCAATACGCTCGCACCCCACAGTTTGAGAAACGCTGATTTATGCAATTATCGTAATATTCAGAAAATGCTTAGGCCGCATTGAATATCTTGAAAATGCTTGTGGTTATTGTAAATTGATTGTAATACGGTTATATGCTTTTTATTTTTAAATAGGGAATTATTACTGTAAACATCAAAAAATGTTCTTCATTATAAAGAAATAATTAAAGAAATCAAGTAAATAAAATTTAAGGTATCCGACTACGTTCGGAACCGTGATTTTGCAAAAGCGCATAAATGGATAATTTCCATGATATTTTGTATCACTTAGATTAGAATACATGTATAAAATTGTTTTAAGGACATTTTGACAAAAAAATTATTTAAATACAATATTTTGGCAAAAAATTAACTTAGAATAATCTTTTTTTCAAAATGTTCTCCTTTTGTGAAAAGTGCTTCTATTATAATAATATTTTGCCTGTGTATAGCTCAGACCTCTCTACAGATGCTCAACTTGAATTTTTAAAATATATAACTTATAGAAGTGGGTTTATCCATATTTTACGACAACAGAGGGAAGCAATTTTAAGGAAAAAACGTCAATAGTTATTTCAATTGGTGGTAACTCTGAAAATAATGTGAATTTTTCAAACATTCTACTGAAGATATACCTTTAATTTTCTGTTTTACCTGGAATTTTCTGTACCCAATAGTTATTATCTCAGATTTGTGGCCGGTATATCGCGGTTCAGATCCTGGTGCCAATGAAGAACCCTTTGTAGTGGAGGTTGATACACGTTAAATTTGTTGAGCTCAAAATCCTCCCATTGGCGTGGTATGGTAATTCGGTGAGATATGAATGCCACTTCTTTCGGTTGTCACCCTCGTCATTTCACCGAGGCTCAAAATTAAAAGGTCCGTTGCCAACAGCCCTCGTGTGGCTTTATAGCGCAACGTAAATAGAACTCTCATTCACTGTAGGATGCATTTTGCCTCTGAAGTGTATGCAGATCGCGTGTTGCCCAGCCCACTTCTAATTTGCGTAAAATTTCGCTTAGAATTATTTTTTCCTGTGGCACCGGATACTGCCGATAACGTATAATGGCACCAAAATCTCCTCGTCGATGAGGGATTATTATGGTTGTAAGGGCGGTATTAAGGCCCAGTGTTCGAGTGGTAGCGTATCGCGCTTCCTCTGCACAGGTACAGGTTGTATTCCCGGCTGGGCAAGATCGACTTAGCCTTTCATCCCTACTGCAGTGTGTCGATAAATGAGCATCAAGCTTGCTTGGGGATTTAAGCACTGGGAGTCTCGCTTCAGACTGACCACCTGATCGAGACATCTGCTCATGCACCTCAGCACCCAATGGTCACGTATACTAGGATGGACACAGTAGACCCTGGCCCTCATGGGCTGTGGCGCTACTGAGTTTGAGTTTAAGGGCGGTGTTAGTATGATTTAAGTGTTTGTAGTAGTGGAACTTAATTAAATTGCAGCTTGTATTTAATGGTATAGTCTTGAATTCAATGTTAGATTCATGTGTAGCTTAGAGAATTTAACTTTTTTACATTTAAATTAACAAATTTAACGTTTAAAATGCTTAGACTGATTTATTTAGAGTTTTGAAAGTGGTTTCTGCAACGCTGCGCATATGAACACAGATTAATATCAATTATAATTCTCATCATTATAAAGTATGTGTCTGATATGCTTCTTTTCACGCATTTATTTGTTTGAAATCTTAAAGAGATCGATTAACTTTTCAGAAGAAAAATTTAACTGTGCCGAAAATGAGTTGTCTAATAAAAACTAATTCGTACAATGTAATAAAAAGTAACAGTGGAAGAATATATATATATACAAACATAACACTAAATATTTCACAAAAATGATTTTTTTTTCGTTTAAAATACACTTTAGCAATTTCAAACATTTTTTTCTTTTAAGAAGTGGCGAATTTTAAAATAATTCGTAACTGATTTTAAATTTTTCAAATGCACTCTGTCACGTTTCTTAAACAAGAGAAGCAACAAGATTAAAACTTCACATTCCTTAAACCAACACGTCCGAAGTAAATGATAGGCATAACCCATCTTACTGGTGGAATCCATAAATCAAATAAATGTATATAATAATTGTTTTCTTTTCCATTCAATTTTCCATAGCGATCCCGATCCTTATCGGTGTTGCCGATGGCAGGTGCAAAACCATATTTCTGAGGGTCGAGTGTAAAGAGCTCACCTTGGTCACCGTTTCTCTACTCTTTTGACCTCGGGATTTAATAGACACTTAGCCGGACTAATGAGCCCCTTGTGACGTCATCAAGACTTTCACCTTACGTTCCCCCAGCAGGAAAAGGAGATGAGACAATCTGAAACCGGGGATTCTATGCAAATTACGATGGGACATTTTTCTCATAGTGAATCTTGTCGAAAGATATTTTTATTTGTATCATGAATATAGGGATTGTGTGTGTGCAATATCGGACCAAAGGTTCAATACTGGTATTCGGTATTTTTAGATCTTGATACCCGTTTTAATACTGGTCGTAGAAATTTTAGAAAAAGAAAGGAAACACAGGTATTTATTTGTTTTGTTTGCTAGTTTTATTAGAGAGTGTAAATACCCCAAAAAATAATTTGTAACTTATAAATTATAATTACATATAAAGAATCACAAAAAAAGTAAAGGAACATTTTGCTTATTTAAAACACAAAAAAATGTAAATATCGCTATTCAGTCTGTGGTACTATTACAAATTTTTGAAATGTGATCATAAAAAACTTAATGCATCAATTGTACTGCATGATGGGCAAATACAATGTGAATAACAAACTCACCAATTCAAAAATATCGAAATATTACGTACTTTCTTCACAACTACAACCTGGTTTTCTCAGATACTAATATCAGACTATGAATCATATGCTTATGTAGCATCGTTCTAAGCTATAATAGGATAGTTTTAGCTCGCTTCTTTGGATGATTCACAGACTTTATCACCTCTTTGTTGTTCGATGCAACTTTATATTCACAGTCTAATTAATGTCGTCCGTTATGGAGACATAAAAACAAAAACGTATACTATTTTGTAATGTCGGCGACCTCTGAACATATAATGGAGACAATTTTGAGAATTTCTTGTAAATACCGAAAAAACGGAATTTAAACTTGTGAATACTGGTATCACAAAATTGTACAAATGACTCAAAATACCGGTATTGCAATCCCTACATGGATACATATTTGAAATATTTAATTGATCGATATTTTTACTTAAGTAATTTAATAGATAGATATTTATATTTAAATAGACTAAGAGCTTTTTGATATTACCTCATAATTTTTTCCTAAGTTTCATAATTATATGTGAAGTTTTAAATTTCAGAGGGAAAAACATATACATATCATTACTTTTTTACAAAATATTGTTAAAAATAACTTTTTCAAAATTAAATTCAATAATCTCTGCAGTTTAAAAATATTTTACTAAGCAATAAGAATTAAAAGTTGTTTATAATATAAGACATTAGACAGAAGTATATTAATCGATAATTATTCAAGAGTCTTCGAGAATGAGCATATCTTATATATAGATATGGATATGCTCATTTAAGATATGAGCATATCTTAAATGCTTCTTATCTAGAACAAAAATAAATTCTAAGAATGTATTAATTTTGATACATTCTTTAATTTTAAAGTTGACGTATACTACAATGTATAACATTTCTTTAAACTATTTTATCTGCATTTATTTTATGCTAATTTTGTTTCATCCTTACCTTTTTCTGAATCCTGTAAAATTTAATTTTTTTATATATATATTGTGAAATATTTTCTATTTTTTTCTATTTTTTTTACTAAAATTGGCATTAAACTAGACTATACCTTAATTGATTTTGATACGGACGGATATCTTAATTAATCTTGATAAAACACGATGCATTCTTTATAATTTTTGTTGTAACTAAATATATTTGAAATATTATAAAATAATATCAAAGTTTATTTTTTCTCGAGGTGTCTGGGGAGCCTCTCTAAGAATAATAAAAAAGTAGAAATTTTTATAATAATATATAGTTACAAGAAGTACATACTTAAAACGTATAGTATATAATAAGTGCTTAATACATAATAAGTAAAAATTTTTATTTTTTCACAAAATACTCTTATTTTACCACATAAAAATTGTTATACATAATCTCAATTTTTTTTAGAATTTTCTTAAACTTAATATTGATGTCAAATTAAAAAAATTATTTTGACATTTTACTTAAAATGTCACATACGTGGTCCTGAATGTATTCTTTTAATTAACTTAAACAATCGAATTTATAATTATGTTGCCCCTCAATTTAAATTGTAGCACTTTGGAAATCTTTATTTGCCACGTATTCTTCATTTAATCTACATCATGAAAAATCTATCAAAGAAAATCTGTAAAGGAATAAATGCCGACAAAACAAATTTTTCTTTGTGTTGAATTTATTGCACTGTCCGTGGTCAAAAAATAATCATTACACTATTGCTAAATGAATTGATTGAATAACAAAATAACCTGATTATAGAAATGTCGCTGCATAGTACCTAATCGCTATACATAAGTTGTGAGATATTTTTTTATCCAAAATAATAGTATTGTAAAATTAAAATATAGTGTAATATATTTTAATAATAAGCATAAGAAAAAAATGATTACGTAACTTGAAAATACTGTGTTGATGTATAATCCATACGGATCTAAACAATTATTTTTAAATCATATAGACATTTTCCAAATAAATTACATTACAAAAACTATAGGTTCTTATATAGACTTATGCAAGTCCATTGCTTCATATAGATTTATAATCCCTCAATGTAGTATTAGTTCAGAATAATATAAATCCAAAACTGAAGTAATAGAAAAAAATATATAAATTGAAAATAATTATTCTCCAGAATGTTCTGCATCAAATTCATTGATAATCCCAATAATTCAATTTAACAAGCAATTATGATTTAGTGGAATAAATTGACAAAGAACAAAAATACCTTCTGTTTTTCTTTTTACTAATGCTACATTTTGATTATATTTTCATTGTTTTCAATATTAAGAAAAATTAACAATATAACCGCTCTGTATATACGAATTTATTGAGCGATGTAGAAGGGTATTTACTCGTATATATTATACCCTTGTTTAAAAGGGAAAAAACATAGAAATTTGAAAATTAATACTATTCTTCAAGTAGAACGAAACATAACTGATCATTAGTAAAACAATCTTTTAAATAATATAATGTTAAAAATTTGATTCAACAAGATCAAAGGAGCCATGTGTGGTTGGTTACTCTTCTATTAGCTTAAGGTCAAGTGATCATTAACGGAAACTCGTGGTTGGCGTTGTTTCGATAGAACCATAAATTCGAATCCCGGTGTCATTAAAAACCCGCCTTATAATGAAGCTGATGCACACATTAAATCTATCAATATTCAAAGTCATCCCATTGACTTGATATGGAAGTTATGAGACTGTGCGGGGCAACTCAGGTGTCGTTTTCTTCACTTGATCACCGTCAATATTTTTGGTCAGGGACGTCTAGAGGCAATTCAAATGGGCTAATTCCCAGGGCCTCGGCTTTAGTGGGGGTCTTGTGTCGCTTTCGACTCAGTCTTAATATGATCATGATTCGAATAATATTAACAATCGAATGTTTTTTCTTGTTGTTTTCTCCGTAAACTGGGAATTTCGGACTATATGTCAGCTGACAACAGTGGCAAGACTGTATTATTATGAAATGACCGTCGTCCATGCATAGGCCTAGGCCTACCACCATAAACTATCTTTACTCATTAAGTCAAAGAGCGGCAGTTAGTCAAGGCTATTTGTACGATTGTAAGTCATACACATTTGATTGCTCTGGGTTACTATTTGTACGCTTATTTGACAACGTATGCTATGTACAATCTACTTTTAAGGGTCATTGCTGGGGCCTACATTTGTGTAGTAGTTCAGGGACTACTTTTACGTAGGCGCCCGGGTCCTCAGAAAGTCTTAAGATGTTTTTGGTCTCTCTCTCTCTCTCTTTGTTTAGATTCATATTTTCGTGTAGCGATGCTAATGAACAATCAATCGATCAGTTTGAAGCCAAGATAAAATTATAGGTACAGTTTGAAAAATTCCGCCTTTGACTAAATCAATCACGTTGAAAAAGGTGTAATGCTTCCATTTAAATTTATCAAAATTCATAACTTTCAAATGGCATTGGAGGAATATTTTAAAACTTAGATATCTTAAATGTGTGCACAGTTATCATTGTTTGATTCTGGATTCTAAGTTTCAGATCGATGAGCTCTGGTTCACTTTGCAAAGTTAATATAAAACTAAATTGCACTTTTTAATATTAACTTTTAGAAAAGAGTCAAATTTCCATAAAAATATTAATTGTGGTATCTAAATATAATTTTGTATTTCACCGATTTGAGCATTTAAAAAATTACTAATGACCAGTATTAACTGAATGTTCTATAACATAGGTTTGCAACTTTTTTTGAACTGGCGCCCCCTTTTCTAGTGAATATTTTGATACCGCCACCTCCCACTCAAGAGAAATAAAAACATACATAATGCATGGTGAAAACCAGAATTAATTTTAAAATAATATTCTATTACTCATAAAACATATTTTTATATATATAAGTTAGTTTTTTTTTTCTAAAGCCCCATTTTTTTTTTATTTACGAGTCTGAAATAGCTATTGCCACAAATATATTTATTTCCTAATTATTTCTACAGATTTTCTGCTTATTCCTCTCTCTGAGAGAAACATTATTGATCTCTTTTATTAATTTAATTTTACTTTACTGTCTGGTTTATCATCCACTTGTGTTAAGAATAGGCTTGACTTTTCAACATAGCTCTGGGTGTTTTTATCTTTTTTGTCGAAAATTTCTGCTGTACAGGGAAGGTGGATCCATAAAGCATTGCTTAACCCTAAATTGGTGGCCTAATTTAGTAACAACTCTAGAAATCATAATAGATCTCCATTTTAGTCCATAGATTCTTTTTTTTCTATATTTGTTGTGTCTCTTGAATTTGAATTTCTTTTTTTTTTGGCATTGTAGGTTTTACATATTTTTACTTGGTATTTTATTTTATTTTATTTTATCATACTAAATGTGTAATATAATATATTTTAGTTTTAGATAGAATATTGTTGGAATTGAAACACTGTTGAATTTCTTTATTTAAAGGAGTGGAATAAAAGCTTTAGCTTATACACCTGTTAAAAAGACGCTTTTGAATGAAAGTTTTGATGATATGAAGTAATTCACAATAAACTACTGCTTTCAAAAAAAATTACGTTTCAGACTTTTTGCGTTAATTCCTGATTGGAATATTTAATTATTTTTCTTGGATAATGTACATAATGAAATGCAATGGACGAAAAAAATTTTAATACTGCTTACATACAAAAACAACACGTATACTATAGAGATTAAAATTTACTATGTCATTCAGTTTAATGTAGGTCTAAATGTGATGTAATCTTTAAGTTTTTTATTCACTTCCCGAACCACAGAAATATGTGAATTTTCTTACACGTGATGGAAATGATTTAAATTCATACAATCAACATAAGGTAACCAGTATTAAAGTTTACTTTTGTTAGTATATAATCAGTGTGTTTTGCTTAACCTTTTTTAGACTATATTTGGAAAATCTGCCGAAGCTACTCCGTGCCATCTCAACGCCCCCTAATTTTCTCTGGGACCTTTACTGCTCCTCTGAATGCCTCAAACACCCACAAGGGGGCGTTATTGCCCCCGTTGAGAACCTATGTTCTATAAGATGTGGAATTAATATTGTTCTCATTTCTTATGTATATTTAAACCGCCAAATCAATACAAAACAATATTACATTTGCAAAGAAATCTACTTATATCTTCTCTCAAGGTTAAAGTAAATCTAAAAGAATTAAATAATACATTTCATGAACATAGTATATAAATTTGAAAATTACGGACATGGTATAAGTAATTCTTTCCTCAAGAATTTGAAATAGTCGAATAAAATCCAATATTTTTCGTGTATAATGGTATTTTTAATATAACGATATAAGTATCTCAGTACCAGTATAACCACACACACACAACACACATCTGGAGATAAAAAAATATTAAAAATATTTTTTATATATTTAAAGATTTTTTAATGAAATAAAATGAAAAAGAGACACATTTTTCTCTTTTGAGGCTTAACACAATCTCACTATAACCATTCTAATCTCCTGAAATATCAATAACTTCTCTCAATGAATAATCTTCAGTGATGTAAAAGCGAAATACCTTCTTATTGTTCACAAGCGATTGTTGAACAATCAGCGCAGTAGGAAATGTCCTTAAAACTTCATCTTCTTAAGAAAAGATGACGACCCCTAGTCAAAATCCACTCGCATCCTTATGAAATGATTTGACCTTCGGAACTTTCGGGTTCCAACAGCCCCAGGGGGTTGGGCGGAACCAATTTTTTTTTCTTTTACTGTTGCGTGGGATCATGATTTATGCTTCAATCTCGTGGTCTAACACTCTCCACACACTCCCCCCTTTACAGTGAATGTATCTTTCTCCTTTTATTCTCCGTCTCTACATCCGCATACTGCTCGAAATTTTTCTTTTTAATGCCGGGAGTACACGTGAAAGAATTCTCATAACAAAGTGAGGGTTGCAGAAAGGCTCTTTTAAAGGATTGCAGCTCTGAAAGCAGGGAATTTGTTTGTGATACAGCAATTTGCTTCGCTCTTAACGCCTAATGGTTTAATCCTAAATGAAAACTGAGTGGACTAAATAAAAAAGGGGCAACCTGTGAAGGAGCAGGTAATGTATATGTAATAGGGAATTAATCCGCGTAGAATTAGAAAGAGAGCGTTTTGCTCATATTTTGGAAGACATTGACTCTTAAACTGCTTTTAAAAAACGGACTATTGGACAAGGAATGTAAATAAATGTCGGTACCCTTTGAGGATTCTGACACAATTAAGGATGCTTTTTTTTAAAATTTGCTAATGGATTTTCTCCATTAGAAACCTGCTGTTTTCTTAAAGATTTACTCTACTTAAAATAATTTCCCTTTGAATCGAGTTAAGAAAAGGGTTCGTTTCTCAAGTATTTTGCTGCGGTTTAGGGAATAATACCCCCTTTACAGTTAGTAACAGTGTTTGTTCTTTGCTCAATGTTAGAAAATAATATACGGATTGGGAACAGTTTTCAAATAAGTTGGGGGAAACCTGAATATTAATTCTACATTTTGATTTCTTAACCATGTAATGAACATCATATTTACTCAACTGTTCATTACAGTCATTATATACATATTTTTTGTTCTGTATAAAATATATCATTTACATGTAATGCTAAAAGGATCCCAGTGGCGTAATGGAGAATATTGGGGCCCTCCCCTGCAAACTCCGGTTTTCGGCCCTAAGCCCAAACACATACTTTGCGCCAATAAAGCGTAACAATATAACAACTAATGTAACAATTATGAAGATTTTACCCCTTAACCGGTCAATTTTTTTTTCTGAAAATGCTTGAAAAAGAAGGTAAATCTTATTTTATTGTTTTTCTATATAAACCTCATACTAATTCCCACCTTCAAAACAAAAAAAATGCCGGATTAAAAGCATTTCAATACCATAGACAAGCTGCATCACCTTTTCAAAACACTAGAAATAAATAATACACCACAAGAATTAAAAAATATGTGCAAATCACAGAAAGAAAGAAACTATCATTGCCCGTACACCGTACGGGAAAATCAGTTGTGGCCAACTTTTAGTAGCCATTACGTTGAACGAGTAAACCACTTAAGGGTTAAGATAGTAACTACGTAACAAAAATTAAATATTGTAAGACAAGGGGATGGAAATGCCTGAAAAATACAAAATAATAATTTTGAAAAGAAACAAATTTTTTTTCTCGTAAGAAAAAAAATTCAGTTGGAGCTATAGTGAAAACAGAGGATCATTGGTTCATTGGAATATGTTAACGTTATCCTAGAGTTATAGACCTAGAAATCTATAATTACCAGTAGCACACACAGGACTTTTTCAACGGGTGGGGGGGGTTCCAGGGTCGAAAGTCCACTATTCTCGTATCATGTTCCAATACACCATCTAACATATTCTTTTAATTTTGACAATTTTCTGGGGAAAAATCAGTAAAAAATTAGTTATTGAATGATTAATTAGCATTAATTAATAAAATTAATTACTAATAACAAATATTTAGTTGAAATTTACGTACTATATAGATAGGATTATAATCAATCGAAAAAAAATCAAGGGCTTTGGAGGGGAGTCCGGATTCGAGAACCCCCCTTGTGTGCGCCACTGATAATCACCATATATATATGAAGTCACACACACAGTCATACATAATCAATATAATTTATTAATTATATTTATTAATTATATTAATTTCTGGAAGCTTCATGACTCTCGAGCTACTTATTTGTTGTTAGACACATTGATAACCTAAATATAATTTTTACATCTGTAGATATATAACTCCTTAAGACTAAATAGTTTGTCAAAGTGTTTCAGTGCGCCAACTATTTCAAATTTTGTACAGAAGTTTAAATATATTTAGAGATCTATAATTCTAAAGGAATTTGAATTTACTTGTCTGCAAGGCAACAAAAAAGGAAAACCACTTAGCCAACAGCCATCGGGAGCCCTCCTTTATCTCATTTGTTTTCCTCATTGATATTTCAGTAACTTAAAAATCAAAATAAAGCCTAATTCAATTAAAATGGTGAAGTCACAAGTCAAATATTTTATTTTTCGAATGTTATAGATAAGAATAGGATTTATGAAATCAAATAAAATAGTATTAGTTACTTTTGATACAATTAAATCCAGATTTTGAGTAATATCTCCAAAATTAATAAAATTTAAAGTATCCGACTACGTACGGAGCCGTGATTTTGCAAAAGCGTATAAATGGATAATATTTATGATATTTAGTGTCACTTTTATTAGAAAATGTGTATAAAATTGTTTTAAGAATAGTATTACAATAAGAAATTATTTAAGTACAATATTTTGACAAAAAATGAACATAGAATAACCCATTTTCAAACTATTCTTCTTTTGTGAAAAATGCTTCTATTATAACAATATTTTGCCTGTACATAGCTCAGGCCTCTGTACAGAGGCTCAAGTAGAATTTTTGAAATATATAACTTAGAAGTGGGTTTATCCAAGTTGTATGACAACAGAGAGGGAAGAAATTTTAAGAAAAAAACGCCGATAATTATTTCAATTGGAAAATAATGTGAATTTTTCAAAAATCCTAGTTCAGACTTTCTGGAGAGAAAGTCTTTACTTTATAAAAAAAAGCAAACTATTATTATTTTATTATTATTTATAAAAAGTTACTGTTATTTATAAAAGAAGAACATTTTGAAAAAAGGTTATTCTAAGTTAATTTTTTACCAGAATATTGTATTTAAGTAATTTTTTTGTCAAAATGTCCTTAAAACAGTTTTATACATGTATTCTAATCTAAGTGACACTAAATATCATGAAAATTATCCATTTATGCGCTTTTTTAAAACACGGTTCCGAACGTAGTCGGATACCTTAAGAGAATTTCCAATACATTAGCTGCTGACTGTGCAAATTTTTGTGGCCAGTTAATTACAGGATCAAGTAACAGTACAGTTATTTATACATGAAAACTATCCTGGTGTTCAAAATCAAGAGAATTTTTAGATTTTGTCAATTATGTCTAGAGCTACTGAACAGAGTTTAATAAAATTTGGTACGCATATGGACTGATATAATACAATTAATAATAATAATTATTGTTATTCTGCTATTAAAATATACTCGTATGATCGTGGATAGCACTTATTGAAGTCAGAAAGTAGGAAACAGCAATTGCAGAATATAACAAAAAAAAATGTTTTATAAGGGGTATGGTCGTCTCTTTCGGATAAACAGGCCTCACTCCGGGATTTTATACAGGAAATAAGGGAATTTATGAGTTCCTGTGGCAATTAGTCCCCCTCGTTCAGCATCTATGTTTTCAGTCCTTGGATGGTTCTCGGAGAGGGTTTGCAAGTTTCAATTGCACCCCCCCCAGAACATCCCAGACATGTTCTATACGGATGAGGTCTGTAGATCTAACTAGCCTATCCATTAAGCGAATATCCTCACTTTCCATGAAATTCATCGACCAGGGGATCTCTAGGTGCCTCGCGTTGTCATCCATTAAAATAAAATCATAACCAACTGCACCCGTGAAAAGGCGAACACAGGGCTCAAGAACTTATCCCTATACCTAACATCAACCACAGCGCCTCTTTCAAAGACATGGAGGTGTGTGCGGCTACATATAATGATGCCTGCCCTAACCATCAAACATCCGCTAATGCAATCATTGGAGGGCAAATAACGGGTCCCTGGTACTTTGCAATATATGCTCACCATACTTTCATATGGATGAAGTCTTGGTGTCTAGTGTTCGCCTTTGCACGGGTACAGTTGGTTCTGATTTTAATGGATGAAAACGCAAGGCTCATACATCTGGTTGAATGGATTGGCCAGTTAGATCTCCAGACCTCATCCGTATCCGTCAGAGCAGAGCATACCTAAGGCATTATGAGGAGGGCAACTGAAACTCGCAACTCCCCCCTCCGAGAATCATCCAAGACCTGGAAACAGAGCTGCTGAACGAGTGGGATTAGTTGCCACAGAAACTCGTGAATTTTTTTATTTCTGGTATAAAATTATGGTGTGATGCCTCTCAATCTGAAAGAGAGGACCATATCCCCTATAATCCTTTAAGACCCAACCCGCACGATCGTGCGGGTTAGATATTCTTACACGCGTTTTTGCTTCTGGAATAGTCGTTTGTAAGAAAATCGCGAATCTAACGATCGAGCCGGTTTGCAGAAAGTGTAAAGTGTTACCTTTTATCAACAGACGATCGTTGTGGTCCATGTTTTACTTTCAGCTGGCAAATCTAGCTTAGTTTTCAAATGCAACGAAAACACGTCTTCTTTTCATCTATCGTAAAAAAGGTAATTATCAACATATTTCTAATTGATTAGATAAAATTTTTTGTACTAATGTTGAAATAATTGTAAAATAGAAAAAATATTAACTATACTCTATTAATGTGGCTTGTAGGTCACGGGATTTCGTTACCCGCAAGATCTTGCGGGTTGGGCGTTACTTCGAGTCACTCCAGCTGTAAAGGTAAGAACTTACCATGTGAATTTTCTTTACTATTTCAATAATTTTGATGAAAGCCTACATAAAAATGAAATATATAGTTATATAATTAATACCAAATTTTCTTGGGGGTCGCAATTGATGAGTTCCTTTTTTTTCTTTTTTTTTCTCTCTCTCTCTCTCTCTCTCTTTTGCAATTAATTTTCTTTTTCATACATTTGTTGAGGAGTATGGCATTTTTATCCTCTCCAAGATATCTGCATCCATATCTCTTCCCAGCCCCCACAAAACAAATCTGGGTTTTTTCGTGGTAGTTAGTATGGTGTGATTTAAATATATATATATTTTTAAATAATAAAATTTTCTGATAGTTTTTACTATTTTTCACTGAATACTGTGTTAACTTTTTACCAAAAACCTTTTCAGGTGTCTAAAAGGAGAAGAAATCTCACAGAAGAAATTTTTCAATTGACGAATAAATCATATTGAACTTAAATCAGAACTTAGTGATCTCTCGGATGATGACAATGCTGCATACAAAACATATGAATCGCGTAAATTAGAAGGAGAATCAAGTTCAAATGAGAGCGATGAAGAAACATATGGGAATATTTAAAATGGAAAGATAATTGTGTGGATCATTCTTTCCCAAAAAAGTCTTTTGAACGCATTCATTACATTGATTTAGCTGTTGCAAGTTCTTGGTTTTCGTGCAAACAAGATGCAATATCAAATAAAATTCCTCTAAGAATCGAAATGGATCGCTTAAAGTTTAAGTTGGAGATAGTTGAACCGTTATCAGCCTCTTCACCTACTAACAAAAGTATTTTAACTGAGGATGAAGATAAAAGTGTTGTAATTCCACTCTCAAAAAAGATCGAAGTGTTATAATCCACCTGCTATACATGTCATGGCTTTTATGCTGGCCATTCCAGGATAAAAGGCTTGACATGTATAGCCATTTTTGATGTGTTGATGACATTTCAAAGCATCGCAAGTGCAGAATTGAACACGAGAAAGCAGTTCGAAAACATGTTGTGAAAAATGCAATGTTTTTTTTTATTTGTCAAAAAGAAAACAAAAGATTTTTACAGTAAATAAATAATCAATTAATGAAAGAGTTAATTATGCATCATTAATTTCCTTATTTGTGTAACAATTTCAGTTGAATTAAGATTGTTTCTTCTATCAACTTAGAGCTAAAAATGTATAACTCGTGAAATTTCATAGGTGACCTGTTTCACAGATAACGCCCAACCAGCACGATCGTGCGGAAACCGTCTACGTTCCAGGTGGGGAACGGGATTTTTGTTATTATTTTTCCCAATGTCATTGGGGTCCATATGATATTAATAACCAGAAGAATTTAATATTTGTAGATAAAAATAATTCGGGTCTTAAAGGGACATACCATTTTTTTTTCTTATATTCTGCACACTCAACGGCTGTTTCATACCGTTCGACTTCGATAAGTGTTACGCGATCATGTATGATTATTTTAACTGTTGGATTGTTATTTTTTTGCATTTTATCAGCCCTATATACATACCAAATTTCATTAAAATCTGTCCTATAGTTCTAGAGATAATTGACAAAAACTAAACATTCTCTTAATTTTGAACATTTGTGTATATAGTACGAAAACATTATATATATATATATATATATATATATATATATATATATATATATATATATATATATATATATATATATATATATATATATATATATATAATATGAGCTATAAAAAATAATATACACAATATATATACAAATATAACTCGCCGGAATATATCGAAATCATACCTCGTCCTGACCAATTGAGAGAAAACAAATTCAATATATTTTATATGAAGTTATTGAAAATCAGCAAATTGCAATACATCAATTATAAGCTGATAGATTTAGAAATAGACTATTATTGTAATTTTTTGCACAGTTCAACTGTCCCTCTTACAACAACCATTGTTACATTTTCTGAACACGTAGTCAGATGTGAGTGGGGCTGACTCGACAAAATGTGAAGGTGTTGAAGGAGGGGGAATTACGTAGAAAGCTAGAGAAAACATAAATTATAAGGCAATGATAGTATGGAAAATAGGCGCTCCCATTCTTTTGTGTTTTTGAAATCAGGAAAGTAAGTGATACCAACCTTATCAACCTAGTTTTGGTCTAAATTGTAATGATCGGTGAGCGAAACAAACTACAAAAGCCAAGCCGAACCAAGTCAGGTTAAAAGGGTCGTGAATCGAAAACCTTTCGTTAGATTTAATGTCATGCCTGTGATTCACGATGGCTATCTTAAAATGAGTTGAAATAGATCAAATTATCAACACCTTTTTGCATTTATTTTTATTTGATAAAAAATCTGAAAAGTTTATCAAAGGCTTTAAATCTTTACTTCAAGTATTATAATTTCTATTTACATATTTATAACTTGGTTAGTTATGTTTTTCACTAAGTTATTATTATATTAATCAAACACACACATCACATTAAAGAGAATTAAAAAAAACAATTTAAGTACATTATGACCAATCTGAACTCTAATACATATTCATTGTCACCATTTATTAAATGAATATATATACACAAAGGAATTTTCTTATATAAAAAAAAATTACTCATTTACAAAGTTAAATTATAGTGCTATCAGAGATATCAGAAAAAAATGACACTGATGTCTTCAACCGATTGAGCTGAAATTTTGTATGCACATTTAGTTTGGATGACAATGCATGTTTTGACCATTTATATTCCAATATCGCATTTAGTTAAAAAGATATTAATTAAAATAATTTGTTCGGGTGGAATCTTGCAACTCAATTTTGAAGCTGATGTCTTCAACCGATTGAGCTGAAATTTTGTATACACGTTTAGTTTGGATGACAATGGATGTTTTGAACATTTATATTCCGATATCACAATTAGTTAAAAATATATTAATTAAAGTAATTTGTTCGGGTGGAATTTTGCAACTCAATTTTGAGGCAGTTGTCTTCAACCGATTGAGCTGAAATTTTGTATACATGTTTAGTTTAGATGACAATGCATGTTTTGATGATTTATATTCTGATATCGCAATTAGTTAAATAGATATTAATTGAAAATCTTTTACTCCTGTTAGCTTTTTATTCTGCCCGGCAGCTTATCGGATAGAGCTTAAAGAAATTCCGATTCTCTCTCTCTCTCTCTCTTCGACCTTTCTTAAAAAACCATCTTATTCTTTCTCTGAAACTGAGACAAAAAAATAATAGCCTAATGGGAAAGATCCTTTATTTCGCTACGATACGGTATAATTTGTTAAAAAAATAATGATATTTCTATTTTTTACAATTTTTCTAAATTGAGTCAAAATCGATACGTTTTCATGAAAATGATTTCTAAATCGTTCCGTATGATTTTTTTCGTGTTAATGAATCGATATTCAGCACTAAGAAAGTTCAGGCTTTTTTCTTTTAGAATCAGTCATTTAAAAAATAAAAGGCCAAAAACTTTTTTTTTACGATTTTTCAAAAAATACTGAAATTTTGAATAAAACATCTAAAAACTTCGTCATTTTTAAATATAGTCGCACGAAAATATTTTCTCGTTTGTAGAATAGTATTATCCAAATTTTACACAAAAATTGAAAAATGTGGTTTAAAATTACGGATTTACAAAAAAAAAATCTGTTTTTCGTTTTTAATATAGTGTTATAGTAAAAGCAAAAGAAAAAAAAAAAAAAAAGAGAATGAGTTTTAATATTTGAATTAATTTTTCTTCGCCCAATGTTGTTTTGATCTAACAGTGTTTATCACCCCCCTTCCCATTGTCCTGTTTTTGCGGCCCGAGTGACATATCTATCATATGTATGTTGCTTGGCGGCAAAAAATGTTGAGTACCCCTTAGCTGGACTGTTCAAAATTAACCGGCAAACGACCTTTCAACAATGATGCGTTGAATGAGATTAACAGACTGAGAAACCTCTGTCTAGCGAAAACTAAAAAGTAAAAAAATAAATTAAAAATAAAAAAAAATTTTAAAAACAAGTTTTTATTTAAATGCTCTAAAAGGAATAAAATAAACTTTTCTTTTAAAACTTTTTTTACTATCAACTTATAAAGTCGTTATACAGTTTATGATATAAAAGCTTGTCGCGAGATTTACCTGTGTGCATAAACAAGCAAATTAAATAACTTGATCTGATTGATTTTAATTTTTAAAATTTTTTTAAATATGCGTACTTAAATCTCGCGACAAGCTTTTATGTCATAAATTGTATAACGACTTTATAAGTTGATAGCAAAAAAAGTTTTAAAAGAAAAGTTTATTTTATTCCTTTTAGAGCATTTAAATAAAAGCTTGTTTTTAAAAAAGTTTTTTTACTTTTAATTTATTATTACTAATAAACCAAAGTCACTCCTCCAATTTTTTTTATTTAAATGTTTATTTATATGTGTATGAAATATGTAGAATATTGAAAGTTTTTGAAAGGAGCTCGTGATATATACAGTTACCAAACTATAGAAATGTTGTAACTAACGTCACTAAAGGAAAGTAGTTGTGAGCCCTTTTTATGATGTTGCGGAAAAATATTTTTCAAGTGGATTAATAAAGATACGAATTCTGGAATTACAGTCAGACCTCAATTTGATGAATTCATCGGGACTAAACATTTTATTCGTTCGATCGGGATTATTCGTAATATCGGGGTTTAAAAAAATACTTTATTTTGCACTTAGCCTTTTAGAGATTTTATAATAAGCAACTACACAAAAAATATCCGTTGTTAAAAATTACACACTTTTTATTCAGCAACTAAAAATTGTGATATTCCCCGGGCTGGAGGTATCATCTCTTCATCCACGCGACTTAAGTATGTAGGGATAAAAGATTGACCACTCAAACCTTCCATAATAAATTTAGTTTATTATTATCTCAATTTATATTAAGCAATGCAACACAAGTCTCAGAGGCTAATGATCAGGAGTGATATGGCATAAATTACAATTCTTAGCAAATAGCGCATTAAATCCTAATCACTATCTTTATGATAAATTAACCACCGAATCTATATCTACAGCCGATTTCTTAACCCACTAGAGTACGCTCTATCATTAAAGTTCAATATTATATCGTTTGCCGATATTCCACGGCGAACAGCTACCAACCTTTATATCTTCTATATAATACTGTAATCCAACTTGATTCGGGAACTAGGTAACCTTCTGGCTTCGAACCCACTTCTACATAAAGGGTGTTTTTTTAGAGGTATAGAACTTTAAATTGCAATAAAACAACGATGTATTATTCGATTGTCATGAATTTTTTTTATTCGAAAGATAATCTTGTGGCATTACATTTTAAATATGATTTCTGGCATAGGACTGCTACGGCTGGCTCGGATGTAGTCTAATCTGGACGTCCAATTTTCGATGATTTTTCCAACATTTGTGGCCGCATATCGGCAATAACACGGCGAATGCTGTCTTCCAAATGGTCAAGCGTTTGTGGATTATCCGCACAGACCAATGATTTTACATAGCCCCACAGAAAATAGTCTAGCGGTGTTAAATCACAAGATCTTGGAGGCCAATTCACAGGTCCAAAACGTGAAATTAGGTGGTCACCAAACGTGTCTTTCAATAAATCGATTGTGGCACGAGCTGTGTGACATGTTGCGCCATCTTGTTGGAACCACAGCTCCTGGGCATCATGATTGTTCAATTCAGGAATGAAAAAGTTAGTAATCATGGCTCTATACCGATCATCATTGACTGTAACGTTGTGGCCTTCATCGTTTTTGAAGAAGTACGGACCAATGATTCCACCAGCCCATAAAGCGCACCAAACAGTCAGTTTTTCTGGATGTAACGGTGTTTCGACATACACTTGTGGATTAGCTTCACTCCAAATGCGGTAGTTTTGTTTGTTGACGTAGCCATTCAACCAGAAGTGCGCTTCATCGCTAAACAAAATTCGCTTATGAAAATCGGGAACAACGGCAATCTCGTTTTGGGCCCATTCGACGAATCTACGCCTTGCTTGATGATCGTTTTGATGAATTGCCAAACCAAACTGAGAATAAATCACTTGACAGCTGTTAAATCGGTCGCCATCTTGGAAAGTAATGCCAATTTAAACTTCTATACCTGGAAAAAAACACTCTTTAGTTCTTATAATACTTCCTAAGACTTTCTAAGACCTCCTCGGACTTCTCCTTTTCGCGAATGCTAAAATTTTAACCCATTCACTGTCAGGCAGTGGCGCACACAAGGGGAGGGGGTCCTGGGGTCCGGACCCCCAAAACCCTTGATTTTTTTTCAGATTGACTATAATTCTATGTATATAGTACGTAAAATTTAATTAAGTATTTGTTATTAATGATTAATTTTATTAATTAATGCTAATTATTTATTCAATAATTAGTTTTACTGTGTTTTGTTCCCGAAAATCGACAAAATCAAAAGGAGCATGATACAAGAATGGTGAACTTTCGATCCTGGACCCCCTTGAAAAATTCCTGTGTGCGCTACTGCTGTCAGGTAAATTTAAAGCGTCTTGACCTGGGTGTCAAGATCTTATTTTAAAGAAAACATGACATTTTGCAAAATAGTACAGAAAGTTAAAGTTACTGATATGATATTGTAATGACATTTACGGTAACTATTATTGAAAAAAAAAGAGATAACACGCAGCTGGCGTCACTGAATAAGATTATTGCATTGAGTGTCAATTACGAGTTATCTCGTAATGTTTTTTTTTTTTTTTTTTTTTTTTTTTTTTTGTCAATGAAAAACTTTACATACAAAATTTTCCTTTCGTTTTGTTTGATTTTACAAGTTTGTCTCCTAATTTCATCTGGTGACAGTCAGATGTGTAATGTTATATAAGTTTTTCATACAGATGTGTAATGATCGTTACTGGGGAAAATCTATAAGGCGATGATAGAAAAAGACTTTTAAAGTAATAAAAATGGACTGAGACATAATTAACAGGCGTCAGAAAAACCATCCATTGGTACAAGAAAGTGCCCTACCTTACTTCGAAATCTTCGTGCAGAATACATACATGTTCCATAACGAAGAAATCGAAGGAATCAGAAGATGAGGATGCCTCAATTCAGGGAATCGGTTCTTATGTGTTTATTTGATGGCGACTGCAGCAATACAGGTGAAAGCAGCAACTTTTACACAAATACAACTGATTTTCCTCAATTACAGCATCTTCTTCTCTCAGAAAAAAAGGATGCCTACAAAGCCATATGTAATGTGGCCATATATGTCGAATGTGTACAAAGCGAAGAAAAAAAATTAATGAGTCTAGGTAGTCCCAATCCAGTGTGTCCCAACAACCCAGTACTTTGCGTTTATCCTTGCTTTGGAGCTCATCGTATACAACAGGGGTGTCCAACACGCGGGCTGCATGTGGCCCACCAGTACGTAAGTTGCGGCCCGCCGACTCTTTTTAAAATTTTTTTAAATAACAGGTTTTTAAAATTTTTTCATTTTGAAATTTATTTGAGGGGAAATTTATACATATATATATATATAAATCGACAATGTATTTGCCTGTTACCTGTTCTTGTTTTAAAATAAACCTTTTTTGAAAATAGCAATGTCTTTCATATTAAAATAGATTTATATTCCATCAAACAGTTACATTTGCTTTTTCTATAATAAATTACTTTTTTAATAAATTCCGAATTGCTTTATGCATATCCTTTACTATGGATGGTACATGATTCTCTGAGTGTACGGCTTTCATTTCTCCTCTTCCTTTTCTGTTTGGAGTTCACAAAAAGCAAGAGGCAGTCAGAGATGTTTTTTAAAGCTTAAAAAAATATTCAGGACGGTAAAGATAAAGGACAATGAATACTTAATCGTTTGTAAATGACAGCACTATCAAATTTCAACAATGAGTAATGAAAGGTCAATTCAAAAGGAACATCGTAATGTTCAAGAAAATGGCAACACACACTGTAATATTTTAAATATTATTTGATTATTGCATTATTATATTATATAAACATTATTATATAATCTAAACAATAATAATACATGAAAACAATGCATGAAAAATAAGGAAAACAATAATAATAATTCATTCTGTTTTAAATTTTCACTCCAATAAATGTTTTTTTTTTGTTTCCAAATCTGATATAAAGGTACATATTTTTATGTGCGGCCCGCGAGATTATAATGTTTTCCAAAATATATATATATATATATATATATATATATATATATATATATATATATATTATATATATATATATATGGTGCGCAATCTCATTTGGGTTGGGCACCTCTGATATACAACAACAAGAATAAAAATATATATTTTTAATTTTTGTGGAATACATTCACACACACACACACACACATATATATATATATATATATATATATATATATATATATATATATATATATATATATATATATATATATATATATATATTATAATATAAACATTTAAGCTATAACTTTAAAAATAAAAATTGATAATTAATATGGTTCATATATGTGTGTTTGTGTTTTTTTGTGTGTTCTCTCTAAATCTCTTTCATTAATCCTTTCTAATAATTCCTAACTCAAATGGAGATATGTAATCAATCTAGGATTTTAGCACATATTACGAGATATTTCGTAGTTTGCAGTCAATGGATTAGTTAATATTCGGTGATTTTTAAAGCACAGTTTCATTAGAATCTTTTTAAATACATTCTGGGGAAGGATAATCAAAATTTAAAGGACATTTAAGGGATCAAAAAGATCCTTTACACTTATCAAAAATAATAGATTACTGTGAGTAAGTTTTTTTGTTCAAAGTTATGACAACTGTTGTTGGACATTACAAATTGTAGGGGAACAGATGCCATTAATTTCAAATTGGGGAGAGGGGTGCTCTGGGAGGGAAAAGTCTTATCTTGGGTACGAGTCATTTGAAATAGCCTTCCATAGATAAGAACCAGGGTCCGATTTGTCAACACCAAGGGCACTGAAAATCAATGCCCACATACAGAACTTCCTAAAATGTGTCGCTGATTTTGTGATATCATCGCTTAGTTGTCCTTTTTTTTTAAAAAAAAAAAGAAATTCAAGATGAATATATGGTTTTTTTTTAAAAAAATAAATATGTGAGAGGTTTTACAACAATTAGGAAATCTGCACGTTTGGGCTGCAAATTATAGATAAAATTTTCAAAATTTCAGTCTAGATTAGTTTAAGAAGTTAATTTTTTTAGGAGGAACTAAGTTATTAATAACATTAGATAATTTCTTAAATTTTAAATGTATGTGTGGAATATGCTTAATTAACGCAGAATTAAAATTAAAAACTGAGCGACATTTTTTGAATAAAGGTGAAAAAATGAACATTAATTTTGTGTGTTGCTATTTTACTTTCGAAGTATCTACATATGTCATGTAAGAAATTTCGAATAAGCATACGTTTTGCTAGCCCGGAAAGACTAAAGCTGGTATATATAAATGCATTAAAGTTTTATATTGAAATATAAAGTTCCAACACAATGTTAGTTATAAAAAAATAATTTATAAGGTTAAATAAAAAAGAAGGGGGAGGGGGAGACTTGAATATATAAATTTCATGTCATTTTTAAAAAAATCTTTATGTGCTCTATTTTTTGATTCTTAATTTCTTTTTTGTGAATAAATTGAACTGAATAAAGGCTTTATAAGGTATATTGAAAATTTAGATTATCAATGAGAAAATTTATCATTTTTCACAAAATTCTGCACGAGATAATAATGATAGTATTAATTTTATTTTACAATAAACTCCACTGTGTTAATGTTAAACATCTGATAAATTTTCAAAGGAAAGTTTGGAATATGTACCAGTTTTTGGTACTAGAAATGTTTTTTCGTAACTACTTAAAAAGAGTAGTTGTTACAAATAAAATGTATTTTATATTCCTTAAAAACAATGCTATATAAAAATAGCGAACTTTCCTGACAAAAATTGGACGTTACGGACATAACCAACAATCGCAAACTTCTTGTACAATATACATCAAAAGGATTTATAGCAAACCATTTTTAACCATAGTTCCCTCCACTATTTAGAAAATTAGCGCATAAAGAGTGTGAGAGAAATAGCACAAATCCTCCGAAATACATCACTTTGGCGATTTAGCCTTTAAGCTTGGCGACTGTCCTTAGTGACTGGTAAACCCCCTCTGACCGACCCATTGAATCTGGATTCTAGGCAGTGGGAGGCTTTCGGCTTAATCCGCGCTGTTCATTAGGTTTTCCGACCTCCCCTTCAGTAAATAGAGCGAAAACCAACTGCAAACCGCAGATAAGCCTCCTAGGAGTCGAACAGTGGACCCCCAAATCTCTTCCCTCTTCGAATATTTTTTCCCCTTGACTTCCTCGTTGTCAAGTGGTGTGGTGGACATGACATCCCGATCTTTTGTTTGAACGCTGAGATTAAAGATGGAGTAACAGCTTGATGACAGACTACAAATCCCAGACAATGAAGCGATGGTTTGGTCTGAAGTTAAAATGATAAAAGAGAAACAGGGGAAGTTGAGTTTTGTTAATTTTAACTGGTTTGGATCTCCTTTAAAAATGGAAAAGTAATTTTTTCCATACACGTGGAGATTCACGAAACATGGCGGGAAAAACAAGCTCATGAAGTATTAAGATTATGATAGATGCACATGTGAACTCTAAATGAACTCGATAATTTTAACTTTTATATTAAAGTAGAAGGATATTCTTTCGTAGCTCTTCTAAAATCACCCAATCAATATTTCTTATGGGTGTTATATTTGTGTTGCCCAGTAGCGCACACAGGAATTTTTCAAGGGGGGTGTCCGGGGTCGAAAGTTCACCCTTCTTGTATCATGCTTCTTTTGATTTTGTCGATTTTCGGGAACAAAACACAGTAAAAAACTAGTTTTTGAATAAATAATTAGCATTAATTAATAAAATTAATCATTAATAGCAAGTAATTAATAAAATTTTACGTACTATATACTTAGAATTATAATCAATCGGAAAAAAAAATCAAGGGTTTTTTTGGGGGGGGTCCGGACCCCCAGGACTCCCCCCCTCCTTGTGTGCGCCACTGGTGTTGCCACTAAAAATTATGCTCATTCACTCAAAAGTTACCCTTTATTCAAATTAATTTTTTAAAAAAAATCATCAACTGAACGTAAACATTTGTTTTGTAAATAAAAAGTATATAATTTCAATATTATAAATAAATATGAAATGTATATAGTTATAATAAAATGTTTATTTTCTAAGCTAATGCGTTTGTCTTAAACTTACACAGATGATATTTTCAAATGATAATATATTTTTTAAAAATAATCTCTTTTTCGTTAATTTAATACATATGAAATATTAAAAATAAAATTACGAGTAAACCTAAGTTACTCTTTCATTTCTGTTCTTTTAATTCCTCAAATTAGGTCAAATAAAGATTTATTTTCGCCAAATTTTGATTCAATGGGAAATGCTACAAATGAGGTTACAATAATGCATTTGATAGTTTAACTATAAAATTTGTTGGTGCGCTTATATGCATTCAAACAAACTGTGGTTTAGACGTAAAACTTCTTTTATACATATTTGAAAATGTAAAAACAATGATACACACACCACATAAAACCAAAGCATTCTTTTTCCTTTTTAATCATTGACTTGCATTAATAAAAAACACAAGTATTAAATAGTTCTCTTAAAATGACGTTCAACTTAAAATTTAAATAGCAATTAAATCATTTCTAACAATTTTTAATTTCAAGGTACTTTTTCCAGTGCTGGATTTATTTTATTCCCCCAGCGTTCATTTTCTTTTCAGCATTTAAAATTGCAAGAGTTTAAAACATTGCAAACTTTTTAATAAAATAAATGTTGTGCAAGTGCTATATGAACTATTTTGGATTAAAATTATAAAATACTTAATGTTTCTTATAAAATTTATAAAGTTTAAGACATATCCAAATACACACGTTCAATGTGAAATTCTTCATATATATATAATTTGTGCCCTAATTAAAATATATTTATAAATTAAATATATCTCTTAAAAAATTGCTTATCTTCTTTTGCATCTTTGATATTAAAAATTTAAAGAATGAACAAAAGTTATAATGCTCAGAAATCTTGTAAGCTGATATAAATGTATTCGTATAATTATTTTGACTTTAAAAATAATGGAGCTTTGAATTACTAACTACTTTTAATTTCGAATCTACAATTGTCTTTCAAAATTGAGAAATTTTAATCATTTATTTTCCTTTTGGAAGAGAAGATGAGACTGGCGTTTAGAGAGAAGTTAGAATTAGTGTTACGCAACAACATTCTTCAAAGAAGGACATTTATTTAAAATGTGAAGCTGCGCACACCTCTATAGTAGAAAAAATTAATTTAGGAAATCTTTAACAAATTCTTTAGAAATTTTAGGAAATCTTTCTTAGCAAATCTTGTGTATTAGGACTTCCGAATATCATATTTCGAATGAAATTCTCTAAATTAAAATTTCTGAAGTATTTTAATTTTTAAAAATCTATTTTTTAAAAAGGATTCACTTTTTCAGCAAATGATTAAAAAGAAGGATTTTATCTCTCTCTAAATAAAACAAGTTTTTATGATGCTGTAAGAAATTTATTTATACCAGGTGTCCATAATTAAACTTGAAATTCGCGAGCAGTCCTTAGCAAAAACTATACAGCGGAATTGCATGAAAATTGGGTAATGACAGAATGAAATGATGGGAATTTTATCAAGGGGAGAAACAATGAGTTTCTAAAACACCCCTAGGTGGCGTATCATAGCTTTATTGAGATCATATAAATAATCTACAAAAATTTACAAAACATGCTCGATATGTTGTCCACCGTTATCTGCTACCATCTGGAAGTGTAAAATCCCATGTGTTCAACTATTTAAAGCAGCATAAAACTGAGGAATGCTACGTACATAGCGACCTATGTTTTCTTTAAGGTCGGATAGAGATGTGCTGGGATCACGGTAGACCATAGCCGTGAGATATCCCCTCAGCCAAAAGTTGTAAGAAGTCAAGTCGGATGATCTAGGTGGTCAAGCTGTAGGAAAATGCCAGTTTATAATTTTGTCTTCACCGAAATGGTGGTGGAGCACTTATTTCCCACAATGTGTGGAGGAGCGATGTGTGAAGGAGCACCATCCTGCGTAAACGTTGTAGTTGTATCACATCGCCTTACCTGAAGACCAGGAATAACGAATTTCTCTAATAATGAAGCGTATCGTTGACCGGTGAAGGTGCATGTCACAGAGTTTGAGGCGCTGTGCTTTTAGGGGAAAACGGTCACACAATAAAGGTTGCAGCAAAGCCGCACCATACCGTTTCATGTGTAGAGTGTAATGGAATTTGTAGGAATTGATGTGGGCTTGTACCAGCCCAAATACGGCAATTGTGTGAGTTAACCGCCCCTTCTAGATGAAAGTGGGCCTCGTCGGTACACAAAATCTTCCATGGACATTCATCCTGGAGCTCAACTCGTGCGAGAAACCACAAGGCAAAAGTTTGTCGACTATCCAGACCATCTGGTAAGAGATGGTCTGGAGAGCTGCTGCACTAGCAACAGTTTATAGGGATAGAAGCGTAAGACATTTCGAAGAATCTTATGAACCGTGGAACGAGGTTAGTCAACAGATGCACTAGTGCTGCCGATGATTTGCGATCTGTTTTCCTCCTCTTGCGTCGCTACATCATCCACTACATGTACTGCAACACACTTTCGTCTCCTTCCTGGCTGAATCTGCAATATTCCCGTGACTTCAAATTTCATAAACATGTTTGTTAGTCCTTGAATACTGAGTGGAGCTTTTCCTAACCGCTCCAAAGACCAAAATTTCAGCAAAGCTTCGGTAGCAGAGTCTATGTTTGGTAAAACAATTTCACAAGTAAAGCACGTTCTTGAAGAGTCAACTTTCCTCGACTTGGAAACGAGTATGGCTGTAGTCCGCATCTTCCATCTTTATATCCCGTGGGTTGCTGCGCATGCGCAAGATTACTATAATTATGACATTTGCATATGCCAGTTGTTTACTTTGCACAACACCTTCTAGTGGGGTTTTTTGAAATTCATATTTTTCCCTCGATGAAATTCTCATGATTTCAAATCTTTTATCCAATTTTCATACAATTCCACTGCATAGTTTTTGCTACATACTGCGAGCAAATTTCAAGTTTAATTACATACACCCAGTACATCAGATGTAGTTAGTAAAAATGGGTCGTAAAAAGTGGAATTTAACTGAAGAGGAGAGCCAAGAACAATTTGCGTAGAGTCTCCCTCCCCACACCTTCCATTTCTTTCTCGAAAAATCCGTTTTCGTCATAGATCGTAATGTTATAGATTTCTCCAATAATTTCCAGCAGCATCCATATGGTCACCAAGTTGCCAAAAATATTCGCCAACATGGTCCCCAAGTCGCCATATTTATTAGCGAAAAATGATATCAACTTGATATTTGCCATGACTATTAAAAAATCACAGGGCACAGAGTTTTGAAAAAGTCGGTTTTTGTATAACATAGAAGGAAACAGTATATACTCATGGACAATTATATGGGGTTCAGTCAAGGTGCAGAAGTAAAGACAGAATAAAAATTAAATGCAATTTATAGAAAAGGTGATTAGGAACATTGTTTTTGAAGAGGCGCTAAATTAAAGTACAACTTTGAATGCGGAAATGAAGGTTTGAATTTTATTATTTTTTTTCTGCTTACAATATATTGAAAAAAAGAAATAGAACTACCTAATACTTGTGTGACATTTTTACAATTTGCGCAATAAGTACGAAAAGGGAATAATTTGTACAATGGGTTTGGTCTACCGTTAGGCGGACGTGGGGCATCCTTCCCCCTAATTACAATAATTATAATTTTTTACATATTATTTCATTTAACACAACATAAAAATTTCCAGATCCCCCTCCCCGGTCTTTTGCATTAGTAATTCATAATGAAAAAAAAAAAAACCATTGAAAATTCTGATAATCTTGTGAGCTTGGAAATAGTTCACAGATTTCGAGATTGCAATTTAAATAAAGAGGAACTGCTCAAATACTAATTAAAGTTAATAAGGACAGTTTTTTGTCTCTGTCGAACAAATTTTGAACACCAGTCCATAAGCATTAACAAAAAAAAAAAAAAAAAAAAAACTAAACTCAGGGGCACAACGGCCCAGAAAGGGCCAAGGCCTACTGTACCTACCTCAATTTTCGTGACCTGAAGCAATAACAAAACATTTTAAAAAGAAAACAAATCAGCAGAAATTTATAAGTTGCATTTATAAGCAAATTTTACCTTATTCCAGTCACAAAGAGTTTAGACTCCTCGAGAGTCTCAAAGTTGTAATTAGTAAATATTTCTCTATTTTTTCAAAATTATGAACTGCAAATTTTAAACTAAAATATATTTACAGTCACACCCCGATTTAATGAATTCATCGAAACCGAGTATTTTATTCGTTAATTTGGGGTTATTCGTAATACCGAGATCCAAAAAAAAATGTAAATTTTCTACATTTACCTTTTGGAAATTTTATAATAAACAACTACACGAAAAAACTTGCATAGTTAGAAGCTACATACTCTTTTTATTCAGCAGTTAAAAATGCTATTAGTGAATTACCAGGTTATTGAAAAGTTTCAAATACAGACTAATAGATGTTTGACAGTCTTTTTGCTGCCTGACTCGAAAGTATTCTTTTGCGACGTAATGCAGAGAAGAAAATACTGCGGCAATTACATCCTGCTGCATGAGATATGTTTTCACAGTTTCAAAACAATGTAAAGCAATGTAAAATGTAACAGTCTTAATAAGAGTTTCAGAAAGGAATTTAGTGTCCTATTTAAAACCCACGCGATAGGTTACACTCATGACTCATCTGCACCTATAAAATCTAATAATGGGTTGCTCCCTTTTCTCGTCAAAATTTGCTGCTCACAAGAAAAGTCTTTTTTCTGTTCCGGATAAAAAAGATCAGTCATTTGAAAAGAAATCCAACTTTTTCTAATCCAAACTAATAAGGAAAAAATTTTCAACTGTTGAAATATTTTGTTAGTTCGAGGCTTACTGTTTGTTAAATAGAAGTTTTTTGTCGTTGTTTTAGTAGGGAGAAAAGAAAAATTCGTTAAATCGTGAAATTCGCTAAATAGGAGTTCGGTAAACCGGAGACTAGGGTTGCAGCCCTGAAATCAAAATAGCTAATCCCAGAATTTAATTTTTGCCTAAATTATATTTAAAAAAAAATTTCACGTCAAAATTTTCTAAGAATTTAATTCTTAGAAAATTATGAAAGATGTACGTGGAATTTTTTTTTTTGTGCTATAAGCAAAAAATTATGCGTTCATTTCTCGTATGGGAGAACGTCGTACAGATCTAAGTGGTTTACTGCAATACTTACACAGTGGTATAAGCAATGTCTCAGGAGTATATTTTGTCACAGTTCTTTCTTCAATTAAATGCCGTTAATTAATAGTGGACCTGCTTGAATGACTTAACACTTCGAATCCCACTGCATTACTAACAGCTCATACAACTGGGTCTTCTATTTCAAATGAGGCACTTGAAATGGATTCGTATTTTGATTCAATAACTGAATCAGTTTGTACACAAAAACCATTAAAAGTAGCAGAAGAACTGGATAAAGTTATCAAAGAGGGGATATGCACCAATGCAGCCTATTAGATTTTAGACACTCTCATCAAAAATTCAAAAAGAAATGTCTCTTTTTGAAGACGTGGTGACTACCCGGAAAGAATATACTCCTATTTAATAACGATAAAACCGAAGAATTTTTTTCGGCAGGATAATTTGTAACAAAAATAAGAAGCCGTTTGATCGATGAAATGCTGGGCAAGTTGCGTTTTTCAAAAGCTTATTTACGGAAACCCAAGAAATTTTAATTTTTAATTTTATTGTGTACTCATTTTATTTATTTTTTATGATGAATTATGTTTTATTTTGATTTGTTTCAATAAATAATAATATTAAACCAATTTTTTAATCATGTTTTCAGTTTTAATGAGTAATTTCAACTATGCTAATGTTTAAGTATTTCTCAATCCTAATTCCGGGATTTGGATATAATGTAATTCCAGAACTGAAAATATAACACTGGATTGCAAACCCTATCGGAGTCCAACTGCATATAATTTTAAGAAACATTTCAACAATGAATCGAAATTTTAATATAAAGATATGATGTATGTCAGATAATTGACTATAAAATAAAATGTTTTGCGTATTTACTGTAACTCCATCTATAAATTTATCTTTAAAATTCTTATTGGATCTTCAACAAATATTTATCACATAATTTATTGTTTAAATATTAGTTAAAGTAAGAGCAATATTCTGTTTTTCTAGGACATCGGTGTCTGCAACGAACTAAACTATTAATTAAATTCCCACAATTGTTATGCTTTATTGAAAACCTTCAGTTAACCATCAACGAAATAAAGAGCAACTAGTTATAGTTTGTTCATCTCACCAAAAACGAACTCCTCCTATATATTAGAGGAAACAATGGAAGAGGAAACGGTCCCATTCTGCCGAATCATTAACAAACAAATCACAGTGTGGTAAAAGGACAGAGATAAGGGGACATATTTTTATCATATTTCTTGTGGTGCGCCAAAAAGTAGAGAAGTTCGGGGTGGAGGAGAGAGTGCTGCAAAAGTGGTGTCGGGTTACGCGAGGTGCGTCATTAGGTTGATACCCAAGTTGCAGGGGTGTTGAAGCAAAGATATTTCGAATGCATTGCTTGAGGGGTTTTCCTCAAAAAGAAAACGGGACAATGCTTTTCCTGGAACACCCAGAAATTTTTTTGTAATTTGTCGAGTTAAATTGCTGGAATTTTCTTTATTTATGTATTTTGGTGTAATTAAAAATATAAAAAATAGGGACGCTCTGATAAGTTTTTTGCTGAAAAAAAAATTAGCATTTTAAAACTGTAATGTCCTATATCCAATAGATCTAGTATTTGCTTAAAATTTTTCGTTAATTTTTCAATTGATTAAATCTATTAATAAACCTGTCATTAATGGACTCCTTCAGGATATTTTGAATTAAAAAATAAGTGTGGATAATTTAACAGTAAGTTAATTTCCCCCCAATCAAATCCAATTGCTTTATGAAGGGTTTTTTTTATTCACATTTACATAAAAGCAATTTCTAAGTTTTTTTTCCTACATTTTTCATTTGTATAATCACAGTAGTCTTTGTCTACGATTGTTTAAAATATGTGAAATTTTAAGTAACCTTACATTTACATTTGTATCTTAAAAGTGGATTTTCGTAAAAGAAAAAGTGCCCGTTCAAAATGAGCTTTCAGCATTCATTGAAAAGGTCTTTGGTTCTTCATAACATCCGTGAGATCCATGACTAGCAATTTTCAAGTGGAATCGGAGGAAATTCTGATTTTACAGATAGTTTACCCAAAACTATCATATGAAGTATTATGGGGTTTCTGTAAAAAATTTAAACTTTCTCTCCTTAATTTCTCTTCAATGTCACATTGAATAATGCGCAGTACATCAATGAAGTACTATGCCAGGCACCAGCCTCCTCATTTGCTTTTGGCTTAAAAATGCGAAACTTTTCATATGTGTCTAAACTGACAATAATGAAATCATTTACACCGAAGTTCTTAGCTTGAAACATATCATCTAAAGGTTTAAAAATTATATTTATTCTGAGAAATTAACCAGTTTCACGGAAATTTGTCTGACAATGATTTATTAATTGCTCAAAATTTAATTAAATACCACTAATACATTATAATTAACTGGTTAAATTTATAATTAACAAAACTATGATTAGTATGTATCCCTAATTATGCATTAATGTTTAAACCAAGCTTATATATATATATATATATATATATATATATATATATATATATATATATATATATATATATATATATATATATATATATATATATATATATATAAATGAAGTGTCTGTTTGTAATTTGAAATTAACAGCTTTTTACTAAATGCATTTAAAAGTATATACGGTACTTGCATGAAAAAAATCAATTTTGAAAATTTTTGTCTGTCTGTCTGTCTGTCTTTCTGTCCATCTGTTTGTTCTGGCTAATCTCTGAAACGGCTTGACCAATTTTGACGAAACTTTCACTGGCAGATAGCTAATGTTATAAGAAATAACTTAGGCTACGTTTATTTTAGAAAAAAGATTAGGATTCCAGTAAAATAAAATTAAAACCAATGAAATAGTGAGCAATATCCGATTCAATAAAAGATTATTTATTTCAATAGGGACTATTTTTATTCCATAGGTATTATTATTATTTAATAGGAATTATTTTATTTCGCGAGCCTTCTGTCTCAACGATTGCTAGCAGTTATATAAATCTTTTTTCTTTGATTAGGTTGCTGCCATTCACCGCATTCCCCATTCATGTCTTGATCCTAATGATTTTACAGTTCTTAACTGCATTGTCAAAGGTCATGCGTCCCTTTCACCCCCTTCCTTGCGGCTTCGTTTGTGTTCGCGTTTCACCCTACTTGCTACTTAGACCTATTTTGATACTAAAGATTTTAGTCCTCACCCATCGACAGTGTCAAAGGTCATGCATCCCTTTCACCCCTTGCTCAACAAAAAGCAAAGAAAAAAAAATAAAACAAAAAAGAAACATAGATTCTCAAAGTAGAAGAAAGGTTTTCGTAAACTCTGCGAAGTGAATAAACACTTTTTTGTTAAATTCCACGTGGACGAAGTCGCGGGTAACAGCTATTTAACATAAAATAAATGCATCAGAAAGTAATATTAACGTATTACACATCCAGATAAAAATTATTTACACTATTTTTAACGTTTATTACACAAAATTTGTAACAAAGTGTTACTTTTGCTGAGCAGGTAGGTGTTTTCAAAAATCGACCCACAAGAAAGTTACGGGGCGTCATAAATAATAATAACAATAATAAAAAAATCAGCAATTATTTCTAAAGACTTAAAATTTAGCAAACATGGTTTTTTCGTTCAGCTGAGTTATGTAAAAAGCTTTTTTGTGTTTATATTATACAATTCACGTAAAAATAACTCATTAAAAACTTCTTTATCCTTCAGTCTGTATTTTTTAATTTTTAAATTTACCCATGCGAAGTACGGATATACCAGCTAGTATATATATATTTAATGCGCATCGCTTAATAGCATGTAATAAAAATTTTATTGTTATATATTAATTATTTGCTTATTTAATTATTTATTTTTAAGGAATTAAAACATTTTCAAAAGAGAATGATAAAATAAGAAAATACCAAAAAAATAAATAAATAAATAAATAAGTAGTTTTTTTTATCGATTTATTTCAAGCGTGTTTACCTGTTTGTGTGTGAGAGAGATAAATATCAATTAGAAATAATTGCTTTATTACTTACATGTATAATACTCAACACTTCATTATCATTTTCGACTGCGTCTTTCAAACTGAACACAGGTTGTTAAAAATATTAAAATATTTATTATTTCCTTTTCTCTCTCTTCTCCCTAAAAAAGTAAAGAGTTAGAATTAATGCCAAATCTATATCTCTAAATGTTTCTCTCACTTTATGTTATGTGCAATTCTGCCTGATTTATAAAGAAACTCTTAATTAAGCTTCTGCAAGTAAATTTCTAAGTTTTAATATCTTCTTCGCATCTGCAGAATGTTCGAAAATATTTCCTAGGGAATGAGGAGTAAACGTTAATTCAGATAGTATTTAGTTTTTACGTCTTGAATATAGTATTAGACATATAAAATTTAACTTTCTTTCTCATTAAAAACTGCCCAAGACAAATAAATAGTATACTTTAATTAAATTAAACAGAGGAGCCTTTTGAAGGAGTCCAACTGTGGTTAGTTTTTATCAAGGAAATGTTGCTTATTTTTTATATTAATTTAATTTTAGGTTAATTAAGATTATCAGTAATTTTTATGGATTTATTTTGTTGTATCTTGCATTTCAGGTGCTTATATTTCTGCTGTAATCAGTAAAAAAGCTTGAAAGACTCGCATATTTGTTAGAAATATTTCTCAATTTTTTTTAATAAAAGTATTCAAAAGTTCTAATGAAATATGACTTACATTTATTCTTCAAGTAATATATATTTGAAAGTAATCTGTAAGGGGGCAATATTATGAATAAAATATAATATAATATAATATAATATAATATAATATAATATAATATAATATAATATAATATAATATAATATAATATAATATAATATAATATAATATAATATAATATAATATAATATAATATAATATAATATAATATAATATAATGTAATGTAATATAATATAATACACTATTTTAGTGGGGCAAAAATAGATCTTCGTTTCTAATCTGAATGAATGTATTTTTAAATAATTATTGTAAGTAGCGGATATTAAAGTATATTTAAATTTTTTTATGAAAAAACAATATCTTTAGATGTAATGTGATTTTTTTCGAATGAATTATTTGTTCGTTTATTATTTCTTTATTTTGTTTCATTTTAATATACGAGCCTTTTTAAACTAAAAAGTATATTTTGCTTCAGGAATTACACACCGGTATTACATTTATGAATCTGAAAATCCATTTTTTTTTGTATCTGATAGGATATTATCATCTTAGATCTCTTGAATTCGAAAGTAAAAATGAAATTTCTGTGCAAGCGTATTTTAAATTTAAGATACATTACCCTTCATTTTCGGTATTTCGCTCAATATTTATCTCTAACTGCTTTCAAATTTGATTGAAAAAGATGAAAAAAACTTACAAAATTTAATGTGAATATAAATTTTTAAGGTTTATCATGTAACCTGAAAAAAAACTTTTCAATACTAACGACCGATTTTAGTAAAATTTTATTCATATTGCTTTTAAAAATTTTATAAGATATTTTTTTTAATTATGCATTTTATTGGTTTAAATTCATGGCGATCGTGCTATAAATGTGCTCAAATAAATGTTTTCCGTTGAATTCAAAACTGACATTACATGTAATTTCAAATTTAATTTCTAAAACTAAGAATGCTTAGTTAATGCTAAGAATGTTCAGGTATTAAGATTTTTCAAACAGTTTTTTAAAATAAATATTTGAAAATCATTTTTTTTTGTTTTTAAAAGAATGCATTTTATTTATCTGTGTGCGTTATTATTGTTAACAAATATCTTTCTTTTTATTAAAAAAAATAAAATTTTTGTGAAAAGAAAAAATTAGCAAAAGAGGAACATATGACCGGATTGGCTAAAAACACGCGATTGCCTTTATAAGGGATTATGACGTCACATGAATGTTATACAAATCAACTATGCAAAATAGTAGCATAGAAAACAACTGATAAATAGTTCTATAAACAAATGAAACATTTGATTTTCAAAATGTGTCTCATCTATTAGTATAATTTCTTATTATAAGAATATTTTAAAATATAAATCAAAGTAAACATAACAAAGTTATAAAAATAACTTCGAATATATTTGTGAGAACTACCAACATATTACTCCTGATTTTAATTTACTGCTTGATATACCTTTGTAATTCGATTCACAAAACAAATTTGCTCTCTGCAACTTTATACTTAGATGTTGAAATAATTTAACTCTATACCTACTAATAGTAATAATTATGATAAAAAATATTCTTTTAAGTTACTGCAAATTGTGTAATTTTTATGTAAACTATTTAATACTGTGTATATTTATTTCTGCGTGTGTGTTGTGTTATAAATATACTGAAGCACTTTTGTTTCGTGTTTTATAAAATGTGATTGCTACAGGATACACAGTTTCCACTTTGCGATAATCACATCGTCTTTTTTACAGTAATTTTTCGTTATAATTTAAATATTGCTGAAAAGTGTAAGTAGTTTTTTTAGCTATCTCATTCTCAGAAATTTTAAATAAGTGCAATGAAAAAATATATAGCATCTTTATGAATTTTTGGCTGATTTTTAAAAGAGAGATGAAAAAAATAGAATGAATAAATAATTAAAAAGATAATAAAATATACTAAAGCTAATATAAATTTTTATGTTTTCCAATTTAATGCATTTTATGTTTTCCTATTTAATGCATTTTTATGTTTTGCTATTTAATGCATTTTTATGTTTTCCTATTTAATGCATTTTATAGTTTATATATTTTTTTATTCTTTGAATAAATAACAAATCGGTATACATTTTCCTCAATAGCTGTATTAAAGAAGAAAGTATCCTTTACTCTTTATTTTTTGATGTTACTAAATAGCTGAAGTGGGATAAATGAAGTACTTAAGAAATTTAAAATTAAGGACATAAAAAAAAGTTTCACTAATGTTTATATGTTCTTAAGTAGCTATAACTTGTATTGCCAAAATCACTACATTGTTCTATGTCTTAATTTAATTTTGTAAATTTAGTTTTTTGTATTCTTAAATTAACGAAAATTGTCTTAAATGGAAAAAATTGTACAATTTATAATTTTAAAACAACCAGAAAAAAAAATTAAGGTGTTCTAAATCATTGGTTATTCGTTACTATGTTACTAATTATCATTTTACCAGCTTAATCATTGAACATTAGCTACTACTGAGCTATCATATCCAAAAGGATTCAATCAGTTCAAAAGCCCAGCACCGGCGTTGATATAAAACTCATGGATCGAAAGTCAGAAACTTGAAATTTTGAAGTGCTTCCCCCAATGGTCGGTTGCCCCGCGCCAGCGATATCTTACACTGATGATGACATTATCAGTGGCAGGCCCTAACGAGTGATGCGTTGCCTAGCAACAGACCAAGCGCCGCATCTGATTAGCATCAACCCCTCGTGCATCCAATTAAAATATTGATAATGGAGCCTTTCTTTTCCCATTCATAAACCCACCGTGAACTGTCCTAACCTGTGAAAAGGCATATCTGTGCTTTTCCAGACCCGAACTTGAGGAGAGCCTTCCTGTAACGAGAAAGCTGTCTCATCGCCGGAAACGAGTCTTTTATTTCAAAATGTGATGTTGATTAAATTCAATTAAAACTTAAAATTTTGCTAAACAAAATTAATGAGGGTCTCCGTGGTATCAATTAATAAGCCGCGGATGTGTGTGTTCTCGATACATTGTAATTTATCTTTCTGCTTTATCTAATATTTGGCGTAATCTCGCGCAGAGTAAAACCTTATCATTGAAATGATAACCATACAAGGGGCAGGTGTATTTATGTTTTTTTCGAGTTTTTGTAATTATTCTTTAACTTTGTAAAAGCGTGATTGCTTATCGAATTTATTTAAATCGCATGAAAATATAAGAAGTCATTAAAGTAACAATTCCTGATTGATTTTATTTGTGGAATAACATCACGCATTTAGAACAACTAAATGAATTATTAGCAAAGAATTGTATTATTTCTTGTATTGGTCAATTGATGATGATACACTTGTTACTCCAGTCATTGATGCAACGTACAAGATAAAACCTTTAAAGAACAATTAAAGATATTAGCTGTTTCCATGAAATTGGATAATATATTCATGATAATCCGAATAGTATGAAGTTCGTGTTCAAAAGGATTTAGTTCTCCCCACCTCCCAACTCCTTACTGGAAAAAAATTAGGAATGTTATTAAATTGTAAGGTTAGTTTTAACAACAAAAAAAATGAGTACAGCCACAATGTCAATTTAATCCGATTTTCCATTTATTTCAATTTTTCAAGTTTTTAAAAATTTATAAGAAATGAAAAAATATGTACTAGAAATTTTAAATTAATACAGTAGTGTAACTAAATACAGTCTCTCTCTCTCTCTTTGAGATTTAAAAATCCTTCTCTCTCTCTCTCTCTCTTTATCTCTTTCTTTATGTTTGCGTGCGTTCGCGCCAATAAAGCATGCCAAACAAACGTCAAAATCCAGAGTAACTACGAATATTCACACAGATTTAGCAACACAAAAAATGTAACTGTTTACTGACAAGGACATTCGACGTTGGGAAGCCGAGATGCAAATAATAGAGAGTGAGTCGAGCTCGTGCATTTCTTTTGAAGGATTGGACATGCGCTCAAAAGCAATTAATTATTGAATATATTTGATTTTATAAAATAGACTTAAGGTATCCGACTGCCCTAAAATTGTGAACTTTGGCAAATTTTTTTCATGATTTTATTTTATAGGCCATCTTATCAGCTTTAAAAAAATACCAAAGTTTTTTATTTTCCATTCACTAGAACAAAACTACAAATGTTTTAGTAAAAGCATGTGCCATTACTTTTCATAAGATGTCAAACTTAAAATGCGTTTTACTCGAAATGTATTTTTTTTTCAAAAAGCTCAAATGGGGATAGTGATTGCTCAAAAAGTTTTTCAAATAATTTGCTGAAATTTTTGTGTATGTTCTGAATAACAGTAGAAGTGTTTTAACCTGCAGATTTATCGATCTCTGTTTTATTACAAAATTTACAGCTCTTTATGTAAATATAATCACTGTTTTTTTAAGCAATTTCCCATATTAACTAAGATAAAGTGCTCTAGTTTTTGTAGAAATTAAAATATTTTTTATACTAAAGGTCATTTTAAAAAGGAACAGCAAAGTAATAAATCAAAATTGAAAAATTGAGAATTCGTTCATTTACTATTTGTACAAAGCGGTCCCGTTTATGTAATTTTTTGTCAATTTTTATCCATTTGTTCTCATTTTAGTAGTAATAACTTATTTTTCTCTTCTTAATTTTAGCCATTTTTTTCAAAATGTACTAAAAAAATGTACCCCCCCCCCAAAAAAAAATCCAAAAATCTGCATTTTTAAAAAAAGTTGTCGCAAGTAGTCGGATACTTTAAATGTTATTTGTAATGGGCTGATTAATTGTTTGTTAAAACTAACAAAAGCGATTTATTAAACAATCCAGACAACAGCATTGACTATAGATTAAAAAAGTATTGAAATAATCTCTACGAAATGAATTGAATAATTCATTTGAAAAAATTTTCTTTGTAACAAAAAATTGGATTATTGGATGAAAAAAATTACTCAGGACAAAAATTGAATGAACTGGAAATTATTATTTTTTCAATAAAATTTAAGCGAATTTAACTCGCATGACTTTTAAAATGATTTTAATAAGTTCGCAGTTAAAATAAACTAAATTTAAAATGGATGCTTTTAAATTTAATTACGAAAAGGGAAAAGATAAATTTTAAAAGTTACTTGTAGGATGCCTATTTATTTTTTTTAATAATTGTTATCAATATTTGCTTTTTATTTATTCATTAATATTTACTGTTGACAGTTTTATTAGCATTTATTTTAAGACAATTACTGTATAGCTAAGGGATAGTGTGATGCATTTTTTATTAAATTATAGTTATTCTAAAGAAAGTACACGGCTTTTTACTGTGTACAATTTCTGAATCTTTTTCCCACGCTCAGTAAAAAAAAATTAACGTTCGGTCTTGTATTCATATTTCTAAAACACTAAAAAAATTCCTTTTTTAGTCATGGATAACAGTTTTAAGTTCTAAAAATCATACACAATAATTATTGCAAAACTCTGTAAAAAGAAAAACAACTATTTTTGTTTACTTCAATTACTTAACTAATATAAATTACTTTGTTGATGCCTAATCTTTTTTCTTTTATTTGCAAAATGCTCCTCCTCTGTTTGAAGGGTGAAAGATCTGTATGAAACTGACTACTCTTATAATAAAGTTCCTTTCCACCATGGAGAGTCGATTCAATTTTTCTTTAGATGTAAATATCTATTAGAACTGAATAATAAAAGACTGACATCACTGGCGTAGCTAGTTTTGAGTGGGGCCTGTATCAAAATTCTTTCGGGGCCCTTTTTCAGATACAAGTGCTCTTTTAGTGGGACTGTAGTTACACTTATTTTGGCCCCTGTAGCTGGAGGATCCCGTATCTTTGATACGGCCGATACGATGATAGCTACGCCCCCGACTGACATGCTCTTTTTAGAATTTCAATAAAGAACGTTTTCAGCAAAAAAAAAGGATGTTTTTATCTACGAGTATAGATGTTAGAAAGCTGAATAGTAAAATGATAAACAAATGTTAGATAAATAATTTCTTAAGGTATCCGACTACATTCGGAACCGTGATTTTAAAAAAGCGCATATTTAAAAATATAAAATAAAAATATAAAAAAGTGTATATATAAAAAAGTTTCATGATATTTAGTGTCACTTAGATTAGAATGCATGTATAAAATTGTTTTAAGGACACTTTGACAAAAAAATTATTTAAATACAATATTTCGGCAAAAAATTAACTTGGAGTAACCTTTTTTCAAAATGTTCTCCTTTTGTGAAAAATCTTCTTTAAAAGCGTAGCAATCTGTTACAGGTCTTGCCTGCCTCCACAGCTCGCTTCCTCCAATTCTAACGATACGCAACAACTCTCTGCCAGTTTTTAATATTTAGAGTTTTTTAGTCATTTTCGACCTTGTTGGTGGTCTTCCTCTTGTTCGAGATCCCATAGGATTCTTAAATGTGTAAGCTCTGGTCTGGTTGTTTTCAGGGCTTCTCCAGATGTGGCCGAGCCATCTCAATCTGTTACTTCGGATGACTTGAGTATAACTTGAGGTTCTTTGTAAAGCCTATATAGCTCGAAATTATATCTAGTACGCCAACATCCTTGATCTTTAACAGGCCCAAATATAGTTCTCAGTGCTTTTCTTTCGAAAGTTTCCAGAGCTCGTATGGTCTCCAAATTCAGCGCCCAGGTTTCGCTAGCATACAGCAACACAGGCAAAATTAACGTCTTATATAATCTTAACTTTATTTTTTCGCTGATAAATTTCGATCTTAATTGCTTCTTTAGTCCCTTAAAATTTCACCCCTCTGTTGTCGTAAACCATGAATAAACCCACTTCTAAGTTATACATTCAAAAAATTCTAGTTGAGTCTCTGAACAGAGCTCTGAGCTATATACAGGCAAAATATTATTATAATAGAAGCATTTTTCACAAAAGGAGAATATTTTGAAAATCGGTCATTCTATGTTCATTGTTTGTCAAAATATTGTACTTAATTAATTTTTTATTGTAATACTATTCTTAAAACAATTTTATATACATTTTCTAATCTAAGTGACACTAAATATCATAAATATTATCCATTTACACGCTTTTGCAAGATCTCGGTTCCGAACGTAGTCAGATACCTTAAATATCAAGTGGTAGATTTCTCTATATTTGTATGTTTTTGATAAATAATATTTTTGGAAAGTAAATTAATCGAAGAAGCCCTGTGGCTGTATGGTAATGCATCAATATCCCCGCCGCAGGTCCGAAGTAAACCTGGGGCTGGGCAAGGTCGATTCAACATTTTATCCCTTCAGCGGGTCCATAAATGAGTACCAAGCTTGCTTGGGGACTAAACACAAGGGGTCTCTCTTCAGACTGACCACCTGACCAAAACATCTAGTTCGTGCATCCTAGTGCCCAAGGTCATGCAAACTGAGTTGGACACAGGAAGCTTTGACCCTCTTTAGGTACTTGCAACACTGACTCCAGTTTAGTTTAGTTTCAGTTAATCGAATAGAATCAATTTTGAACATTTTTTTAAAGGTAAAAGATATGGTATTTTATATAGGCGAGTCTAAGATTATTACCATTCATTTATTTCTAATGTCTTGAAGGAATCCTGTTTGGGGAAAAAAATTTAGATCAACATTGTTTTTAATACAGTCCTCAAACTGTGTGGTGCGCCTCCCTAGGGGGTGATAATCCTACCAGTGGGGTGCAAGCAAATCGAAAAGGTGAAAATAAAAGATTATTCAAAAAAAATTATAAGTTTACTGAAAAGAAGCAAAACAATATATACATTAGAACATAATAAAAAAATGAAATACACATTTACAGTGAAATAATATACTTATAAATGTATTTGATCATTAATTGATCAATACTAAGTTAAGAACAAGTTTGATAATTACAATTGACTCCATGGGCTTGTTATATATACACAAAATTATATTCAAAATTCAATACTTATCTCGATAATTTGTATGGTTTATAATTAAAGTCGTATGGCAACTTTACGTTAGAGTATATTATTAATGAATTCATTACATCGTTACTGTATGGTGAGGGGCGCGTTGAAAATTATGAATGAAAATTTGATCACAAATATTGAAAGTTGGAGAAGCACTGTTTTAACACATAGCATATTATTTATTTCGTAAGAAACTCCTGAAATAATACATGAAAACAGGTTACAACAGGGGCGTAGCTACCGCCGTATCAATGATACGGGGCCCCCAAGCTACAAGGGCTCCAACATATGTGACTACAGTCCTACTAAGAGGGCTCTTATATCTAAAAAAAGGGCCCCGAAAGAGTTCTGATACAGGGCCCACTCAGAACTAGCTACGCCAGTGGGTTGCATACTCTTCGCTTAAAACTTTTTAAAATGTTCTACTTTTTTATGGAAATCCAAGTATACCGATACTTTTAATTTAATTCATAAAATAAATATATTCGATCATTAATGTAATTGGATTGATCTGAGAATAGTTTGACTCTAGTCAAATTATTTAAAAAAAAATTGTAAATTAAAGTTTTTAATGCTATATTCGATCTTTCCTTTGTAACTAAAAGTAAAATTAGCAAAAATCTTTTCTTTTCCTTTTTTATAAAATAATATTTTATTCTAAATGTGCATAGCTAAGTTTATATTAATAAATTATTCCCTCAAATTTTAATGTTTAAGTATTCTTGGGAGTTGTCCAAAAAGGATTGCTCTTTTTGAATTAAATATCATTGATAAAAATATTTTTCATTGGAATTTAAAAGCTTTTTCCCAAAGCATTAAGCAACATTATCACAAATGATTTCTGTAATTATAAACTTCGCTGACACAAACATTTAACTCTTGCTTCTTAGGTAACTGTTTTGTAGATGCGTAGTTGTAAAATTTGATTTGATTTGATCGGTCTTAGATTTGAACACTTGAAGCTTATTATTTTAGAAAGAACCCTAATTGAATTCGGTAACCCTAAGATTAATCTACATAAAGCTTTCAATCGACTAGGGTAAATTCCTGACCTGCAAAGAGGGACCTAAAGCAAATGGTACTAAAGTTTCAAGTGATGCTTAGTGCCGTTACTTAGAACAGCCGATGGGAAATTAGGCCTGTATTTTGATCATAAATTTATCTTTTCCAAAAATCAAAGGATTTCCCTAAAATCAATGTTAATTTCTTGAAGAATCTATTCCCAGAGTTATGATGGAAGTTTCTATCTCCAGTTACCCATGTAAATTCATTTTCAAATGAGGAGCTTTGAATCGATGGAGCCATTTTAACTGAAATCGGGTCGAAAAATAATTTACATCTAGATTCATCTATCAACCGTTTTCGGGGCTTTCGCAAGTTGCCTAATCACCTAAAACGTTAAAGATGAAAGCTTTTCAATGATTAATCGAGGAAGAGTCGATAATCGGTGCGAAAAATGTAAGTGCCCAGCCATTATAATCCATCCGATAAAGGCGCGATAAATTCTTTTCCGCCGCTTCTTCACTGCGACTGTAACTGTTCCTCTTATCGTTTGTATTTTCCAATATGGCGGCCAACTCGAGTGCGAAACAATGGCTGGCAGAAGTTCACAGTTGATGCTTCACTGCAGCAAGCTTTTCGATAAAATTACGCTTTTGTTTTAATCGCTCGTGTCTTTATAACGCGAAATTCTCACGTTGATTGAGTTGGAGTGTTAAAAGAGTTGAGATTTCTGCCATTACACAATGACGCAACCCTTTAGAAAAAAGAGCGTTATCCTTATGGCGCGATAAAATTTATCAGTAAGCACTGCATTCCACATAAACGTTACTCGATAAAGAAGGGGCCCCGTAACCTTTGTCTTCGCCGCAAATGAAAGTGGAATTTTAATTTTGATGCAGCGAGCCAAAAGTGGGTCTTCTTATCAGGACTTATGAGTAATGAATTCTTTGTTAGAGCGTGACAAAATTCCTGCCCCCATGCTTTGTTCCGAGCGTTTTGTTTGTCTTTTACTTCTCGAAATTGCATTGAAAGGCATTTTATTTTTACTTTCACCATTCAGTAATGACGAATTTCTGCTTTGTTTTATAATTTGAAACTGGGATTTTCTCTTTTTCACGAAATATTTCGTACTGTTGTTGAAATCATTGAATTTCCTCCTTTCGCTTATTAAATTATTTGCGCAATCAAGCTGAAGAAGATAGAGAATGCCGAAAATCAAACATTTGCATTTATTTAAAATTAAGAACATTGTCGCTAAACAAATATTTAATCACGTTATGAACTCATTCTGAATGGAGATTTATTAATCATAATTTCTTTTGCTAAATAAATCTCCTTTCAGAATAATTCCATTTAGTATAAAATAATAAGAATTTAGTCGGTAAGCAGTTTAAAGAAAATCTTTTTTCTCTCCTCTGAAAAGCCATCGCAAAACTGATAAATTTTTAAAACTTGCTAATTTTGTACAAAAGGATTGTTCGAGTATTTTAAAAGTGTATTGGTATTCCGTTATTTAAAATTAGTATTTGTCTTTTAAATAAATCCTCTAATCTGCTAGTTAATCTTCAAAGAGGTCGCCTAAAACATAAAGATGAATTAAATAAAACGTTAATAAAATGAGGAGATATTTATCATATAACTGTAGAGAGCGAAATACAAACAAGTAATATAAAAAAAAACTTTAAGTCAATTCCTACAATGAATGGATGAATAAAAAGTATTTTACAATTGAAAATTTGAATGATGTATATATATATATATATATATATATATATATGTGTGTGTGTGTGTGTGTGTGTGTGTGTGTGTGTGTGTGTGTGTGTGTGTGTGTGTGTGTGTGTGTGTGTGTGTGTGTGTGTGTGTGTGTGTGTAAGTATGTAAATAGGGAGAGAGTGAACTAATTGTGGGGATTAAAAAAAGAGCATGATTTGTCTGCATTGTTGTAACAATTGCACTCCCGGTTTGGCTAGTTTAGATGAAAAACAGTTTTCAACGCCAACTTTTGTCTTTTTTAAAAAAAGTTACATTGTTACAACAATAGAGACAAATCTAAGTTGGCGTCAAAAACTGATAATTAACTTAATTAAATTTAATTAATTAATAAATATTTGAAAAAACTATATTAACATCAAGTGTCATCCACTACAAGTTTAAAAAAAGTATTTGAACTTGATTGGATAAATAGAAAGTATTTTATTAACGATTGAAAATTTGAACAAGATAAATGTATAAATAAATACACTGCTGGCCACCGTAAATGCAACACTCCGAAGGAAGCATGCAAATAACATGAAATTTACAACATGCATTAGTGGATGTAAAATATGTAAATGATTAGAATTTCAGCGCAGACACACATCACGCGCGCCTGTGGCGTCACCTCAAAGCGCTATTTAAGGCTTGGAGATTTCGACGATTTCATGTTCGGCAATTGTGTTTTTCTTGTAGTTTTTTTAAAAAACGATCAGTTATGTCTCGTAGAAATCAGCGATCAGCTTTTGATCAAGTATCCGAGTTCAACAGAGGAAGGATACTGGCCTACCGAGATTGTGGATTATCTTTCAAGGAAATCGGTAGTCGTGTTGGACGAAACCAAACAACTGTAATGCGGATGTGTGACCGTTGGATGCAGGAGGGTACGACGGACCGACGTGGTCGATCGCATCCACCTCAGTGCACTATTTCATGTGGACAGGCAAATTGTGCGCATGGCAGTGACGGATCTCTCAGTCACATCACGAACCGAAGCACAGCACATTGAGTCTGTAACGCATCATTCAGTGTCTGCACGTACCATTCAACGCCGTTTACAGCAGAGTGGTCTGTCCATTGCTTGGTCTACCCTTGACGCAAAACCACAGACGTCTCCGCAGCGAATGGTGCGATGAAATTAGGATGTGGGTGGCAGAATGGTATGAAGTTGTCTTTACTAACGAGTCACGCATCTGCCTGCAACACCACGATGGTCGGATTCGAGTCTGGAGACACCGTGGAGAGAGGATGCTGAACAGCTGCGTTATGCACCGCCACACTGGTATTATGGTAGCACCGGGTATTATGGTAGGGGGTGGTATTGGATATCACTCTCGCACTCCTCTAGTACGCATTGTCGGTACTTTAAACAGCCAGAGCTACATCTCCGGGGTGTTGGAGCCAGTTGTCCTTCCTTACCTTCAGGGCTTGGCACAGCCATATTTCAACAGGATAATGCGTAACCACACGTGGCACGCACTGTCCAAAGGTTCTTCGTCAATCAAAAGATTGAACTGCTTTCCTGGCCGGCTCGCTCTCTGGATCTTTCACCGATAGAAAACATGTGGTCCATGGTTGCTCAACGATTGACCCAGATTACACTCCCAGCTGCCAAACCAGATAACCTTTGGAAACGTGTGGAAGCTGCTTGGTCTGCTGTACCCCAAGAACACATGCAAAGTCTCTTTAAATAAATGCCAAGGCGTGTGGCAGCGGTGATCTCCAACAATAGCGACTACTCTGGCTACTGATTCTGGCAGGAACCACACTTTCCAGAAGTCGATAAATTTAATCATTTGATAATTGGTTAACATGTTATCTACAAAATAAATTTTGTTATGCTATATCTTGTCTTTCTTGGTGTTGTATTTACGGTGACCAGCAGTGTATACTTAGAGAGTGAGCTAATAGTAGGAATTGGAAAAAAAAAGGAAATAAACATTATTTGTAAAGAAAATATAAAAAAAATATATACATTCAATGAACAACAGACAATTAAAAATTATATTTTACAACAAAATATGTATGTTTAAATAGTAAAAAATAAGTTATAATATATATATATATATATATATATATAATATATGTATATATAATATATGTATATATATATCAATATGTGTGTATGTATATGTATATATATGTATATGTATATATATGTGTGTATGTGTATGTATATGTATATGTATGTATATGTATGTATATGTATGTGTGTATGTATATGTATATGTATATATATGTGTGTATGTGTGTATGTATATGTATATATATATGTATATGTATATATATGTATGTATACATACGTAAAATTGTAATAAAAAAAGAAAAATAATAATATTAAAAAGAAAAATGCAAAAGTTTGTAAGTATTCAATTTAATTTAGTTAATACAATGATATATATTTTTTAAAAATTATATTAAAACTAAAATAATGATTACCTTAAAATCCGACGTATAACACGCATCTGTACTTTGAAGCTGCATTTTTTTAGTTTTGGCGCGTATACGACGTATAACGTGCATACCCTTTTTTAAAAACCTTAAATGTTCGTATATGCAATTCTCTTATGTTTTGATATAATTAATTCGAGGTACTTCACCAGGCTTTTCAAAAAATAACATATTTCTAGAACTTGTAGCTCCTTAAGTTCACATAAGGTATGTCATTTTTATTTTAAAAAAACGGTACTTCGATGTATGAAGAGAGAGAGAGAAGTCTAATTTTTTTATACTCATCTATTTTTCTTTTTTTTTAAGTTATCATTTTTATACCCGGCGTATAACACGTACCCGTAAATTTCGATATTATTTGTGTTAAAACTACGCGTTATACGCCGGATTTTACGGTGAGTATTGATGCCTTCTCTGTTTTATATTGAAAAATAAGACATTTTTAAATGTTCTTCTTGTAATTTGTAAGACACACACACACATTTTTAAATGTACATATGAATAATAATTCATTCAGCATCGTTTCATAAGAATGTATGTTCTAATGATTTTTTTAAAGAAAAAATTCGTTATTTTTATCTTTACAAATATGTTTTGTATTTGAATATATTATATATAGCATACTTAATTCGCCAAATTGATTAACTTCATAAAACAAGAAGTTGAGAAAAATGACAAAATATTATACATTGTTTTTAAAATTCTTTTTAATTACATAGTCAAAAATACGATGTATAGTGTATTGCTGCAGACGCATATTTTATCTAACGACATATAGAAAGTATAAGGTAGAATAGACTTGAAGCAATTGTCATTATTGTTACAATCTTTTTGTGATTAAGAGAGCAAATCGATTTGGCAACTGAATGAAAATTTTTGATTCAAATTCAGACTTCGAATTATTTTTATATGAGTTTTTTTATATCTGGATTGTTATCCACACACCCATACGCACATACATTCTTTTTTTTTTAAATTTTATACCGATTTTTTATATAAAGTGGAGATCTTACGTTAAAAATCGAAAGGATAATATTCCAAGGAGAGAGAGAGAGATTTCAAGTTTTTCTTCAATAACCTCTATTCCTTTAAGTTCAAGGATTCAAAATAATATAATTTATTGAGCAATTCTTAGAATTTTTGCAAGGTGAAACTTAAAACTATTGATCGAATTTCCATCTGCGAAGCCTTGGCCAAACGGAATGAAATCGAACCATTTCTTAAGCAGATGGTGACTGGGGATGAGAAATGAGTTACATACGATAATATTGTGCGAAAACGATCGGGGTCAAAGCGTGGTGAAGCAGCTCAAACGGTGGCCAAAACAGGACTAACGGCAAGAAGATTCTACTGTGTATTTAGTGGGACTGTAAAGGAATAATTTATTATGAGTTGATTCCGTATGGCCAAACACTAAATTCAAATCTCTCCGTTCAACAACTAGACAATTTGAAGCTAGTGATTGACCAGAAACAGCCAGAATCGGCCAACAGAAGACTTGTTGTGCTCCATCAGGACAGCGCCAGGCCACACTCGTCTGTAGTAACTCGCCAGAAACTCTGGGAGCTTGGGTGGGAAGTTTTAATCCATCCACCATACAGTCCAGGCCTGGCACCAAGTGATTACGACCTTTTTCTCACATTGCAAAACTTCCTGAGTGATAATAAATTGAGATCAAGAGAAAATTGGGAAAATCGATTACTAGAGTTTTTTCGCCAATAAAGACCAAGACTTCTATGAGAGAGGCATTATGAAGCTACCTTTAAAATGGCAATAAATTATACAACAAAGCGGTGCATATTTGACCCAAATTAGACAATCCGAAACAAGTTAAATAAAGTCTTGAATTGCATGCAAAAATAATGTGGATTTCTTTTCCCCAACCTAATATATATATATATATATATACAGCTCCACTAATGTTTTTAGCTCAGAGCTTAGATATAACTTCAAAATAGCAAAACTTATTGGCGCATTCTTCTTCATATATTCAGTAGAATTCATTTAGATGGAAATATTTTGCATGAAACCAATCTGAATGGAGAAACCGTGGAAAAGTATTTGTCAATATTCATCCAAGTAATGAGGAATTACATACGTATGGGATGACCAACATCTACACTATTATACTAAACTTAAACAACTTTTCAGATTTTGCCGTGATTCGGCAATGAAAAACTGGGTGGCACAAAATTAACGCTTCAGGGCACATTCTAATGCTTAAAGAATGAAGAAAGCTTATATAGTGACAAAAATTTAATAGTAAGCATGCAGTATGAAACAAAGTAGAAAAAGCTGGTATTGACAGAATGTCTTTAGTATAAGATATTGTTTGCCCAAGAGGGAGAACAAAACATCCAAGTGTCTTGACAAGGATATAACTTTGCGTAAGTGGAATGGTTGAGTAGTATCATCATCGCGTGTGCAGTTCCAGAATATCCAATAGTTCTTGAAGTAAGGGTTCCTATTACGCAATGAGTATTTGTGTCAATTGCCTGGTGTTCTGTGGACTCGATTGTGCCACTAGGTGTCTCTCGAAGACATCCCACATAATAAGAACAAGATTTATATCAGGATAATATACTAGTCAAACCATTTTACGAAAATCGCCATTTTCTAGAATCTTCTGAGCAATGTTGTCCTATGTCTGGTCCCGATTTTCTTTCGCCTGCACGATGATATCCTTAATAAAAATTTCGATTCTAGCTCCCTGGAGAAATAACAAAAAAAAAACCGTATTTACTAACACCAATATTACATGCTTCTCCGATCGTAAGGCATTGGCCCGTGGGTGATGCCCTACTTCTCTATTATCCTCGCGACCTAGAGGTGAGGGGGTGAATGAAGAACCAGACGTTGCCATAATTTTAATATCACTTTATTAAGATCTTAATTTAAACAATATACAATATTGATATTATTATTCAAACCAAGTGAATCTGTGATGAGGAAACACACAATACGTATTACCAAATAATCGCGTCACTGACCACTATGTTTAGCTTTACTGGTTAATCCAAATCTCAATAAAAACACTGTTCCTAGTAGTTGAAATAAATTTTCTTACTTATCTATCTGGGGTAAGCAGCAATTCGCTTGAATCCTAACTGACGTCTCTTTAACTCGTGTGGAATGGTATCCACCTTTAAGTTGAACATACTGGCCCGGATATATTAAATCTTGAACGCGGGATTGCCTCTCACTTTAGCTTAATCACTTGTATACATGGACCTCGTATAATCACTTCCCGTAGCCACCCCGCGTACGCTAAACTTCTACTATTAATAAGATCTCTAATTTGAATATTTCTCATGTTTCACTTCTCGAATTGGTTGGAAAGAATTGCCATTGTGGCCCCAAAGAAACCCAAAAGAAAATTTAGTGGAAATCACGATGAGCCCGTCACACGATACGTATGTATATAGTATGTATATAGTCCTTACAACACCAAGGCATGCTGAGTATCAAATTATCGATATGATCTTGGAGGATATTGCACTACTCAGCAAGCAATGTTCTCCTTAGTTCCGGTAGACATGCAGAAGGTGGTTGACGAGATGCAGCTCTTTGGCCAAGCATGTCCTACATGGTGAGAATACTGGTCAGCTCATACGGGTGATATCCTTCGATTGAAGGCACTCGCTTACGATGTTTGCACGGTGAGGAAGGGCGTTTTCATCCATTAACATAAATTCTGTGCCCATGGCACCCCGAAACAAACAAACATGTTGTTCCAGAATGATGTCCCGATAGATAAAGCCTGCAATTTGAACATGCAGGTCAGTTCTGGAACCCAGAATAATTCCCCCAACACGCCAAAAGCAATCCTGCACCACCGACTCGGTATAGTTCATTGATGTCTTCCTGGTAGTAAAGGGAACCTTCGCTCTCCGTATGAAAGTCAGGCGAGAATCAACTGCAAGCTAAATCTGGACCGTTGGAAAGCATCACACAAGCCTACTGTTGTCCACAATGCATGCTCTCTATTCCAGACTAACCGCAGGCAACAATGAGTTGCAGTAAGTGGAATACATCTGAGCATACAGACCAACCAGAATTTTTATTTAAAACATTGCTACTTAATTTATTATCTATAATATGTGAACAGGATATCCAAATATTTTGTTGTAAGTTGGTTATTGCTAGTTTCAAAAGTTTTCAGTATGTAGGATAGAAAGATCATTAATATATCTATACAGATGAAAATCATCACCATGTTTTTCATAATTATATACATTTTCACAATAAATTGGATATTTTTCCTATTTTCTGATTATTAACTTGTCTGACATTTTTATATATTAACGTGTTTTTTTCATTTAAATATTTCAATCTATTAAAAAAATATATTCAATATTTGTTTATTTTATTTATTCAATTATTAGCGCTCCATTGTGCAAAGGAAGAATATTAGTGCCATCAAACTAATTTAATCCACATTTCGATCCTTCTAAAATTGAATTATAACTTCTATATTGCCATTTTAATTTCATGTTTACCGTCGCGATAGACATTTTCTTTGAATAAAATTACACAAGGGGTTTGTAATTTTGAAGTAAATATTATGTACATACTAGATATAATTTAAATCATGATCTTCATTAAAATTAAGGATTGAAATCACCAAAATAAACTAAAATCCAGATGAGGAGGGGGCATCGAGACAGTCACCGAGTCGCTAGAGAACACGTTCGTGATTGTAAAAGAGATCGTAGAGAAGGTGCATATTCAGGGGAGTCTAAAGACTCTTTGAGGTCCTGAACCCAGACAATTCTTAAGAAGTTTTGATTCCCTGGGCCTTCATGGAAAAGTAGGCCCTACCTTAGATTTGCAAAAGTAGACAATATATAGCATGCATTGTCAAATACTCTTTCAAACAGTAATTTGAAACAAATAAATATGTGCACGACTTATAATTTCAAAAATCTAGGCACAAACCGGTGGACCGATGGCCGCATTTCAACTAAATGATTTGAATTATTGTTTATGGTACTAAGCCAAGGCCTAGACATGGACACCGGGCATCACATAAAAATACAGTCTTACCACTTTTGTCAATTTGAAATTCCCTGTTATTCGGAGAATATGTACGGGAATAATATTTGAAAAATAAAGTTATCCGGATCATGATCTTATTAAGACAGATTCGAGAACGAAACGAGGCACCCACCGAGGGTGAATCCCTGTGCATATTTAAATAAAAAAATCTTTATAATGAAATTTCTTAAATTATGACCTTTACCTGATTATTACCTTTAGATGTAATATACGTATGACATTGGTGACGAAAAATACCTAGTACACATTGGAAAAGTTCTGTCCTTTCTCGATCGTTAGTAGCTTGGACAGTAACTGAAGGCTCTCTGGTGACAAAATGAGCATCTGGTACACATTTATTTTTAATTGTCTCCAAAGAAAAAATCGAAGCAAGACAGATCAAGAAATCTATCCCCTCTTCCAATTTGACTGCTGTGGAAATTAATACGCAAGCAGAGATGAGCTAGCGAACTGTTGCGCTGGAAGTACATGATTACTTGCTGATTTTAGTATACAACTCTTAGTAAATTTGGTAGAAACTTCTGTAGGAAAGTGTGAAGTCTTCTGAATTTAATTTCTTTTAACAAAAATTGCGTTGAAATATTGGATTGCTCAAACACTGGGATTGATTTTTCCAATTACTGGTAATGACAATCAGTATTAAGCTGTTAGTAGTTCTATGATTTTAAATTGAAATCATTTCAAAACATTCATACTTCAGAAAAATAAAGTAATTTAATTCTTTGAATTAGTGTTTTACTATTTGTATAGTTTGAATATTTTTTATGGTGCTTCATTGTTTTGCTAAGAAGTTTATTTGCAGGTGATGTCTGTGGAAAATTCTTTCATGATATGAATCACAATGTTTTACAGACTTTTAATATTCAATCATATAATCTTTCAAAAAAAATAAAATGCATTCCAATACTATTCCTTTCAAGCTACATGCTTCGAAAATATTTAATGACGACCTTCTAACATCGTTCGTTGACCCTCACTCCCTCAATTCACCCCTCCTTCTTCCCCAGCGACCTTTTCTTTTCTTCTAAAGCTTGAAAGGCTAAACCAACTCCTAGAAAAGGTCTTTTATTACAACCGAAAGTGCAAGTCTGTCTCTAAAAAAAAAGTAAAGCGAAATTTTTGCGTTTATCAACATAAAGACAGTTTTTTACTACCCCAAAGGGACATACATGCTTTTAAACTTCTTAAAGGTGTTTTGTAAGGCATTATTAAGCTTAGCCTCCCCTTTTTACAGGTTGGAGGGAAGCATGCGGGTTCTTAGCATGGAAAAGCGTGCAATTTTCGAAGAATTATAATCCTGTTTGGAGACCTTCTCCCCTTGAAAATTGCTTTAATACACATGTTTGTATAAGTAAGTGACTCCGCGTACGCATTATCTCTACTATTTTTTGGATAGTTAGTGTTATTAAGCGACATCTTCCAATAATCTCTATAATTACCATGAAATAATGAGCATGATTTTAGAAATTCTGGGGAAAAAAATTAATTCTTGGAGATTTTTTTTATCATTTAATTAGTATCCTGAATTTCTTTCTTCTCTTCTACTTTTTCTTATGAATTGTTCAAGAAAGCATTAATTAAAAATAAGTATCACTTATAAGAGAAAAAGCAGAAAATAGATATGTGCTTGAATTATGGAAATTTAAACAGTTTATCTAAAAAGTCTTAAGCTTTCATTATTTGTGCATTCATGAGATTTATTATGAAAAACTCGGTAAAAATATAGTAATTTCAAAGCACGCAATAAATATTTTCAGATTTTTAAAAATGAGAACATTCCAAATAATCTTGAAATAAAATATTCCAAACATGGGACAAGATCACCATGTTCAAAAAATTCAACAGTAAAAAAATTAATAAATTTGGGTTAAAATTAAACAAATTTTCCTTAATATAAATTATAAGACAAGACCCAGAACATAAATAAAATCATTGACAAAAAAAAATTACAAAGTTGTCAAAGGATTTTTAACAAAAGGCATTGGTAGGAATATATGAGGAAAATTGAGTTCATTTTGATTTACTTTTAATAACTATAAAAATCTAAGAATTTTTTTCTGCCGTAAAATATAAACAATTAACTGTAGCGATTATATATTAATCGACTGAAATTTTTTAAATCAGAAAATAAATTGAAAATTTTATTAGATATACAATTTAGACCTACTCCAATGAAATAAAGTGTCAATTACAAAACAAAAACAGCTTGGAACTTGAAGGAAAAATTAAATAAAAAACTAAAACTTATATATATTTGTACTATAAAATGCAGAATGTTTAAAAAGAGAGAAAAATTGATAGATCAAACGATCAAAAGACACAAATTAAAATTAATGTTGGTAGACTTTTTAATAAAATTTAGTTTCGCGATAGTTTCGTTTTTATATAAATAAGTATTTATAAAAAAAATCAAATGTTTTAAAATTCAGACAATCTAAAATTTTCACTTTGCCCTTAAAATAGTATTCTTTCTACCGAAATAAACAATGCATGGCATGATTTTATATTTTTTTCAATAGTCTATAACTAATAAATTTTCAATTTATTTTTCATATTTTATTCAGGTAATTATTTTTACTGTCTCCTTCCGATTGTGTTTATATTACGAATCACGCATGCTTTTATTTATTATGAGATCAGTTTTAGAAGTATATTATATCAATGAGGAATTTCTTTTTGAACTCTTAATCAATTGAAGTATTTTTTAAGTAATGTGAATCCGCAAGGTAGTTAAAACTATTCTTTGCAAAACTTTGCATAGAATAATTAAAAATGTTGTGGTTCAGTCTTAAAGTGAGACACCAACTTAACTGCATGTATAAAAAAGTATGCCCTATATATTTATAACAAGTAATATAAAAAAAAATTAAGTCAATTCCTATACTTAGGTCAACAAAGAAAAATTTTATTTTAGTTACTTTTTATTGAATAATTACAATTAATATAAATATGTAGATACATATGACAGAACCACAATGTTAAGTAACAAAACAGAACGCGATTTTCCTTCTAATGTATAGCTTTTGACTCTTATTTTTGTTTGTTATTATGTACTCATTCATAAATCACATTATCAGAAATAAGGACATACCAGGTCGGATTCGAAACCACGACCTTTGGATTAGATGTCCAACGTGCTCTCCATTGCGTTACGGGGACACAGCGAGCGATTTTCCTTTTATATAAGGTGCTGGACTATTATTTTTGTTTGTTACTATTTATTCATAAGTTAAATTGAATTAATGAATTGATATTTGAAAAATCTCTATTAACATCCATTACAAATTTAAAAAAACGTGTTTGAACTTCAGTGGATGAATAAAAAATATTTTATTAATGATTGAAAATTTGATCAAGATATGTATATATATATATATATATATATATCCTTGTGAGATTCATTTTTATTCTCTTTTCTTAATTTTATTTTGATACATTGTTAGCTTCAACATCCCCGTGGTAGAAAAAATAGGCTTAACTTTTCAACATGGCTCTATTTTTTCCCCTATTATGTCGAAAATTACTGCTGTACGAGGAAGGTTGGATCCATATAGCATTGCTAACCCTAAATTGCTGGCTTAATTCAGCGACAGCTTTAGAAATCATAATAGATCTTCAGTTTAGTCCAAAGACTTTTTTGAATCTACATTTGTTGTGTCTGGTGAATTCCAATTTCTTCCTTCTTTAGCACTGTAGATTCTAGAACTTCTTCTCTTTTATTTTATTATACTATATATACATATATGAAGAGAGTGTAAGCTAATAGTATAAATAGAGAAATAAATCGAAGCAATAAACTTTATTTTATACTAACAGAATTTTTTGCAGTCGAACTTGTGGCCACACATTGCATTAATCTATGTACGAAAACTGTATAGCTAGGAGGATCCTTTGAAGAGACTCCTCTTCCAATGGCTCCTACTAAAGCATTTTAAACATGCTTTATAGGGTTTAAATCGATAACCCCTTTGGCCACCACCATTTGTTAAGTATCCTCATCATCTAGAAAAAATATTGTGCTATCGTCTACGAAAGAATATTATTTCTTCTCTGTAAAGCCTCCCGTAAGGTCCAGGGGGGAAGGACCTTATTCTTAACGTACTTTAAAAATCATTAAATTACAAAGCGCGAAATCAGTCCCAAATATTCATGAAACTTAGAAATTTTCTTGGAAGCACTATTTGTAGGTTTTCTAATCAGTCCCTTCCTAAGCAACATTTTTTTCACAGTTTGACTTTAAACATGAATGCAAGAATTCATTTAAGTAGTTAAAGAAACTTTTGTTGTTGTTGTTACTCATGCCACCTGATCGACAGTGGCATCAGACCAAGGCCAAGAAATTTATCCTGGTAAGGAACTAGTTGTACGCTTGTCGTTAATCGTAGCTTTTCAACACCATATAGGTGACAGTGCGATTTGGCTCGTTTGGCTCGAAACCTTTGTTAACCCTTTAACGGGCACAAAGCTAAAATACACTTTTCTGTGATAAAATACTTGATAAATGTAATGTTCTCATTCTCTATAAACATTATTTAGTCACAAAAAAGTATCTGATCAAAGGTTTTTTGTCTGGGTGGGATCTAGACGTAATAGCCACTGCGCATTTAAGACATTTAACTTACTTTTCAGGACAGAAAAAATGAACCATATTACAATAAATAGTTTATGAAAAATTAACATTTATGCTAATAACTATTTAAATAACAATTAAATACAAAGTATAAGTGTAATTAAATAATAATAGAATAATTGTATTTAGTAGAATACTTAACAAAATATACATTGAAATGGTATATATCCACATTTTACTTTTTATTTAATTTTAGTATAAAAAGTTAGAAATAAAGTAATATTTTTGAGGATTTAAACTAGTTATATTTCACAAATTTGATGAGCTATTTACTGTGGAACTTTTCAAAGTAAGTAGGACCATTTGCTGAGGGCACAGTGGTACTTTGCAGGACCGACACAGCCATTGAGAGCGATAAACGTCTTTTCTGGTATTGCAAAGAGAACATTTCCTGTACAGATCACCTTCTGTTTTGACTCTCTCAAGTGGAGGAAGAGCGAATATTTCAAGGTCCTCTTTCTGTTCTATGTGGGCTGTGGATAGAGCCTCTATCCACATATAAAAGCTTTCCAAAAACCTAAATAAAACCTTTTTTTTAATTACACGTTTGCTTAATTCATTCAGATGAGATAAAAGTATACTTAAGACATGTCGATTTTTTTTTCAAAGATCAGAAATTTTATTTATAGCAGTCAAAATATAATTTGTAGATTTACAGTAAGAAAAATTGTTTTTAAGTACCCATCAGAGGACATAAAATGCAAAAAAAAAAAAAAAAAATAAAAAATATCGTGCTACCATCTGTATTGATTTTTATGCGTTTTAGCTTCAATTAACACATGTGCATAGACTAAATATCCCCCACCCATTTGGAGAAAAAAATTTTAATATGGGCTAGACCTATTACCCACTGCCCGCGAAAGGGTTAACTTATTAAAAGTAACTAAGTAGTTAAAGAGACTTTTGTTATTGTTGATACTCATGCTACCTGATCGACAATGACATTAGATCAAGGCTCAAGAAATTCATCCTGGTAATGAGCTAGCTGTACGCCTATTGTTAGCCGTAGCTTTTCAGCACCATACAGGTGACAGTACGATTTGGCTCGCTTGCCTCGAAACCTTAGTCAACTTATTGAAAGAAAATCCAAAATTTATGCTGATAAATATGGAATGTTAAGAATTCGAAAAAGAGTTGATTAAATTCGAGAATTTGATGAAAACATCCTCTGAATGCAAGAAAAGAAGTGTTATTTAATTAAATTTTTAAAGGTTGTTTTATTTAAATTTGATGCAGAATATAAATCGAAATACACGATTTATAATTTACGTGTTTAGATAAATTGAAAACCGACTGCAAGCTTATAATAATACTTGCAAATATTTGTAGTACAGTGTTTCTCAAATTGTGAGGCGCGCCTCCTAGGGAGGGGGTGATAACCCTGCGTGGAGGGGTGATCATATCGAAAAATCAAAAATCAAAAATTATTTTAAAAAATTACTAATTTACTGAACAGAAGTACAACCAAATACATTATGACACATTTGCACTTATATAATATGCTTATAAATGTATCAGTACTGCACAATGTATTTTATATTTAATTTATCAATACTAAGCAAGAACAGGTTTAATAATTACTAGTGACTTCCATAGGCTTGTCATGTACAAAATTTAATGCTTATCTTGATAAATTGTAGGGTTTATGATTAAAATCGTTCTGTATTTTTAGCATTATAGTACATTATTATTGTATTCAATATGGAGGGGGGGTACGGAGGGAAGGGGGGCTTCATAAAATTACATTTGAAAATTGGGTCGCAAACATTTGAAGTTTGAGAAGCACTTTTGTAGTGTAATGTATTGATGGCATCCATAACATACTAACCAATTTTTGTTCTTAAATCCATCTAGAATTAAGAACAATTTCGTAATACCTCCTTCTAGATTAAACTAAAATATTTTCTTCTGTGTTTCGTTCCAATGCCCTTTTCTCAGCCAAATTTCGAAATCTACAACCTGCCAAATTCGAGTCCAGACAGAATTCTAACATTTCCTCTCTCCGACCCCCCAAAAGAGTAACCAATCCAAGTGAAAGGAGAATAATTTTTCAAGATCGATCCCCGTCCAGAGTTAGAGTAGGTGATTTTTTGTTCGTTTTTTGCCCTTTCATTTACTCCACCACAGTAGTGGAGTGCAATCGACAACAGCGGAAGCTGACTTCAGGTGAAAGGTGACGCTTTGGGACCATTTATCATACAATTCTTTCGATACACTGGCCTTAATTTATGTCGGTGTAGAGAAATAGAGCGGTTCGCGTTGCTGTTATTTGATATTTTTTCTCTCTGGTGTTTTTCTTTTCAGTTATATTTAGTATATTTGAGATATAAAGAGAAATATAGAATAAATCCTATTTATCAAGCAGTCGAGCTTCATAGAGGGTATTAAGAATAGTCATATATAATACATTCAAATTAATAATTTGGGCACAACAACAATAATTGCATGTGTATAATAACTCTAATAAATTTATAACAGTGAAATACTTTTAACGCAAAAACGCTGAAGACGAAATATCAGTTAACACGAAATAATAGAACAGTCCCGACAAACTACTATGTATTTCCATGCAATTTTTTTTCTCTTAACATGAAACGAAAAACGCTTCCCAGGAAAAGATTTTTTTTCCTGGGAATGAACAAAACATGGAGAACACCAGCCTTTCAAGAGAGATTTAGAGGCCGCGGTAGCCGAGTGGTATAGGTATTGGATCATGGCAGGCATGTCACGAGTTCGAGCGCAGTACCACTAAAGACCCATCGTGTAGGGCAGCAATGCACTTTAAATCTGTCGAGGGCTGAAACGTCCTCCCGTTGGTGTGGTGTGGTAGTTAGGAGAGGGGGTGCCAGCTCAAGTGTCGTCCACGTCCCTTGACCATGGTTCAAAATTACGTGGTCCGTCGCCAAAAGCCCTCGTGTAGCTGAACAGCGTGACGTTAATAGTAAATCAATCAATCAGCAGAGATTTAAGAGAGGTGGTTTCACATGTTTCGTAGATAGAAGGCTAACTATGTTTTGAAATACCCTCGGAATAGCCGTGACACGAGCCAATTTTGTTTATTTAAGCTACTTTCATCTTCCACCCGTAAAAATGCCGTGCAAAAACGTCTTATGTCTTACTAGTTGGCTTTGGAATTCGGTGGCGAGTACATAGCAGTATGAGTAAAAATCGATAAGTTGGGTTCCCAGTCCCCCCCTCCCACCTATTTTAAAAGAATTTTCTTACGAGCACAAAGGCAAAGAAATTAGAAGGATAGCAAGTTGCTATTTTGCTTAAAATGAAAATGGAACTTCTTAATGTATTGATCATAAACGGAAACCTGTGAAGATTTTTTATGTTACTAAATTTTGTAAACAATTTCATTAAATTCTATTCGATATTTTTCTTTCATTGACTTTTATTTAATGCGAGCATATTTTCATATCTATACAAATAAAATTTACATTAATAAATTCAATTTTATTGAATATATGTGTGTGAGTGTTTTAGAGCAATATCCTTTAGTACAGTGGTTCTCAAACTTTCACTACTGGCGACCCAATTTTCAATCATAATTTTTATCGCGCCCCCCTAAAAATAATAATGTATTGAATGCAATAATAATGCACTTTTGAGCTAAAGCTACAATACGATCATAATTATAAACCGTACAAATTAACACGATAAGTATTAAATTTTGTATATGTTACTTTTAAGTAATATAATATATATATATATATATACTTTTTAGTTCGATTCACTATAAAAGCGTATTTTTTAGTTTGTTTTAAAACTATAATTTATTTTATAGTTATTTTTACTATACACGATAAAAATCACAATTTTAGTTAATAATTTAATTAAGAGAAAATATACTTACCTACTTTCAAGGACTTTTCAATTTTTCTTAGAAAATTTGAGAAAAAATCCAATAAAACTAAAGAAAATGTTCCAAATGTGCGTGTCCTTAATGAAGGACATAAATCACAGACACTTTTCGCTAACAACACAGGAACGTTATTTTTCAGCTAAACTGTCATATTTTGTTCACGTTTTTGTAGTTTTGCTGTTTTTGATAATATACAAATAGCATTTTGAACTTTTTCTTCCTTGTGTCTTTTTGACAAGGTGAAGTGCTACATTATGGCTTCATAGTTTTCTTCATAAAGATCTTTAGGCAGCATTTGAAAATTTCAAATCAACTCAAACGTTTCATGTCTAACACTTTCGTGATCTTGATTAATATTCATTATTTCAGTAGGTTCTTCAATTGCTTGATCAGTTTCAACTTCCTTCAATAGGGATCACAGATGCCCATTTTTAAAAAAATATTCTGCTTATTTACATTTATAAACCATAATAAGTCGTACAACACAGCAAACAAAACTATAAAATTGTTCATAAGGAAAGTGTAGCATGTTCTAAAAATAATTGTGTAAAACGTTTTTCATTATGTATTATATGTTTCAGAATACTCATGCTTTATCCATGTATTATAAAACTCTTTCACATGGAAAAAGATGAAACAGAAATATATGTATTATATATATTTACAACTTCCCTACAAAAAAGACGGAGATAACCATACCAGTAAGTTCGAAGGTCAGCTAAAGTAATATTTTAGGTTAAAAAAACGTTAAAAAAATCTCTCATTGTTTTCATATTGACCGCAAAGCAAACAAAATATTTTTTTAAATTTGGTTATAGGATCAAAGATGGCTAATGAGTGTTTGAAGTGGAATCTTTTATTTTTGATGATCACCAGATGATAAAAATAAATTATATCAGTGTAAATGTGTATTTTTTATTATGTCAGAAAGCATTTTGTTTTACTTCATTCCAAAAAATTATTTTTTTAAACCTTTTATTTTCAATATGCTCGCGCCCCCTACTGCTTTAGTAGGAAATTCTTTTAACGCGAAAAAAATATTTCAATCTCCTCAGTTTCGTGTTAAACGATTTTCACTGTACTTAGTTTTGTTTTTCAGTCGCTAATCACACAATTCGTTAATAATTTTAATCTTAAAATATAACATATCAAGGATATTTTTTTAAAACATGCTTGGATAAGAATACATACTTTACACTCTTGTGACGGTTCTATCCACGATCTGTCTACTAATAGTCCTCTTGGGGAACTTTTGGTCTTTAAAAATTATTTTATTATTAAGCTTTCTCTCGAAGAAGAAAACGAGAGCATGTAAATTAAGACGACATATGAAGCCTAAGCTTTCAGGTTAGAAAAAGATATAGGGTAGACTGCTAGCGGAGCAGTGGTTAGTCAAACTGGAAAGTGAGGCGCAGATATTTAGTAGCTGATAATTGTTATATGTAAGTTGCCGATCTGTCTCTTAAGATTTAATCTAGATTAGGTAGCTAAGACAGTGCTTCTCAAACTTTCAATGCTTGCGACCCAATATTAAATCAGAGTTTTCATCGCACCCCCCCCAGTTCCATACAATAACAATGCGTTGAATTCAATGATACGAAACTTTAAAGCAAACACTACAATACGACTTGAATCTCTTAAGTGTCACCGGCGTATATAAACGTCTTGCTCATTAATAGCGTCAATTGCTCCTGACGTATATACACGTCTTTCCGAAGTACAATCTTTTCTGGGCACTGTTATCCATAAAAAATTTCAAAATGTTTGAAATGCAATAAAAGGGCATTGTCAGTGTTTGAGAGATGGATTTACTTATTTCAGAGAATTTGCTTATTGCGAATTGCCCCGATCCTCAATACATCACATACACGTGCCTGCGTGGAAAAGGATGGCATTGGGGATCGAATCGCGTAACTTTAAATCAGCAGTAAAGTGATTAAATTTAAACCGCACCAATTATCAAAATAAGTGTTAATTCAGCAAGCCAATCAGGTCATTGGTAATTATTAATGCTGTTCTTAACTTGGTATTCTTAAAAAAATTGAAAATTCCTTGTGCAGAGTACTGATACAATATTATAAGTGTGTTATGTCAATGTAAATGTTGATTTTTTTAGAATGTATTTTGTTTGTTTACTTTCAGTAAATAATTTTTTTTTTGAAATAATCTTTTGTTTTCGATTTTTCAATATGCTGCCACCCCACCCCCCCTCATTAAGTTATCACGCCCCTCTAGGGGGGCACGCCCTACAGTTTGAGAAACGCTGAGCTAAGAAGCCAGAGCTATTGAATTAAAAATATATATATGTAAGTGTTCTACACGAATTTAAAGTCTCATAATTCGCGTACCCCGTTAATTGATCCTCATATTTAGTAATTGGGTGCATCTCTTAACTTTGGTTGATTGAATTTGTGTTGTGGTTGGTGCTGAGAATAAATTGAGTGATTTTGTGAATATGGTTAGTCTTCCTTCCATTTCTCCCACACCTTTAGGCGCAGAGCCAAGACCTTTGCACATCGACATTTAAAAAAATTTAAATTTTTAATTTGTGAACTGGGTTTATAAAAATAAGCAATACATAGGATTAAAATAAATATAAATTTTCGCTTAAGAAATTGAAAGATTCTTTTCATTAAATAATACATTTGAAATATCATGCGAAGCATTCACGCTCTAATGAGTAAAGGACATTTTTTAAAAATTTGACAACAATTTTTAATGAGTTTTAAAATTTTATATTTTTTTCTTTTACAAGATCATTGAGAAATGGGTATTTCGCATATTTTAATAGCTTTGTTTTTAACAGGAAATTCAATAATCTGTGAAATGCATGGCATGTTACGTTCAGAGTAAATTAAATCAGTGAAACACATGATCTCCTCTAGAGCAGTGCTTCCCAACCTTTTTATCCCCGTGGACCGGTCAACGTTTTATAATTTTGCCGCAACCCCCTGAGAAGAGAGGGGGTGATTGTTTATGTTTTAGATTGTTTTTATTTAATAATTTTAATATAATTGTACTCCAACGCGAATTCAAAATAATATAAAGTTACACCAAAAAGTGAATATAAAGTGATTTAACCTAGAATATAAAATCATTTCCATGGAAAGTTACACAAACCTGAGAGAAATATACCGCAGTAAATAAAATGGAAATAATGTTATTGTTACTGGTACTGTTTGATCTTCGAACCGGTACTGGTCAGTGGTTTAGGGGTTGGGGGATAACTGATCCATATTATGAAGGCTATAAGAAAATATGTACTAAATAAAATTCTTTTTACTACATTTCTTTTTTCACTTTATCTTTGATATAATTTACTATTTTGTCACAGACTTTCATCTTGCCCAAATGTTAATCTGAATATAAGGTAATATTTAAAAATGAAGTCAATTATGATAAGGAACCAATTATGATTGAGAATATTTTCTTAAATAGGGTTTATATATAAAAGACTAAATTCTTTAAAATATCGCTACATTTAAAAAATGCATCAATATTTCACACAAAAATAATTCCATTGGAATAAGAATTCCTTAAAGAGAAAAGAAATAGATCAAAAATCAAACTGTTGCTTATATCATGTTCTTTCGAATATACTTCAGTGCCCATTTTTTCAATGACTTTTTTTATTATTTGTTTATATTTATTAACGTAGTGCTTTGAAGTTGTATGAGCGACGAGCTTCGACATTTTGAATCTTAGTCAAAAGACAAGGACATCTGAGCAGGCACCTCCTTTTTCTAAGAACATCTACATCACACCAACGCGAGGTTTTTGAGCTGAGGCAAATTTAATGTGCATCAATCCATCTACATGGTGCGTCTTCAGTGGCTTTGGGACTCGAACCTACGATTCGACAGGGTCACTCACGAATTCGTGACCATGACCATTCAGCTATCGTTGTCCCGCATTTTCATTAACAGGTCTCAGGGGTGTTAAATTTCTCTAGAGGGGCTGAAAATATAAACAATTTTCAAACAGGTATATATAATTATTTTAAATTTAAATTAAATAGTTCGAATATTTCCCAAATTATTTATAAAGGAATGGGGCTTCAGAAAAGTGTAAAATGTTTAAAGTATAATCATAATTTAAAAAATTATAAGTATGCGAAAATAAGAAACATTTCTATAAGAAACATTAATTAAGTTTTACGTTGCGCATGCTATTTTCTAAAATAGTAGCTTTAATTACTAGCTATAAATTGATTTATAAGGCTAAATGTATCATACATATTATTACAATGTAGTATTTTTTTTATATAAATAGAGAATAATAAATGTTTTTTTTTTAAAAAATTATCTTTTCAAATTTTTTTAAAAAATTTCAATATTTTTCAAATGTTTTGAAATACGCAAAAGATATATTATTCTTAAATAATGTAGGATTTAAAGAGTATGATACATTTTATAATTGTATAAAGTTTTATACATCATAGGGGCAAATATTTTAGAAAATAGCGCGCGCAACGCAAAAATTACTTAATATTTATTACAGAATTATTTCTTATTTTTATATGCTTATAATTTTTTAAATTATGATTATATTTCAAACATTTTGTACTTTTTTGAAGCCATAATTCTTTGTAAATAATGTGTAAAAGATTCGAATTATTTAATTTAAATTTAAAAGAATTATACCTGTTTGAAAATTGTTTATACTCGTATTTTCACCCCTCGAGACAAAATTAACACCCTGAGGCCCATGCTTTTAAAACATTTATATTATTTAATTAATGTTCTATATATTAAGAAATTAGCACTCGAGAGTGTCAGCCTCATAATAATCAATATTTCTATTAAATTTCCGATGAAAATAAAAAAAAAGAGTGAACATTCGACCCGTTCATTCATCATAAAATACATTTATTCAATAACTTCGTTTATTCAATAAATTCATTCCTTCAATAAATTCCTTCATTTAAATAAATTCAGAAAATCACTTATTTTCAAATCATTAAATAATTTAAGGAAATAAAAGCTAACAATTAATAATTCTAAGAAAATGAAACATTTTTTTAATATAAAAGGTTTTAATAAAATTAAAGACATAAAATAAACGTATGTAATTAAAAAATGCCCTTTTATTAATTTACTTTTATAAATATTCAAAGTGATACATACATTATTTGGCAGTGGCGCACACAAAGTGGAGGGCGGGTCTGAAGCCCCCCCAAAGCCCTTGATTTTTTTTGAATTGTTTATTATCCTAGGTATATAGCACGTAAAATTTAATAAAGTATTTGTTATTAATCTTTAATTTTACTAATCAATGGTAATTATTTATTCAATAATTTATTTTTGAATGGTTTTTGTTCCTGGCAATCGAGAAAATCAAAATAATATATTTGGCGGTGTATTGGATTATGATACAAGAGTGGTGGGCTCTCTACCCTGGACCCCCCACCCCCTTGAAAAATACCTGTTGGCGCCACTGTTATATGGTAATTACTATAATACAAAACACACGCAGTAAAAAAAAAGCTAAATATTTTTCACATTTTAACTTTTAAAAACGAAAAACCACGTATTAAAAAATGTGTTTTAAAGTTTCCTCAGTGTTGTTGAATTACTTTTTCTTCTTTATTTACACAATCACTTAAGGTTTTTTTCTTTCTTTTTTAACATACAAAAGCCCAACATGTCTGTAATTTATGTTATACTGTATATTCTAATGTATTAGTCTAAATAGTGTTTAGCCATCATTTTAAGAAAGGCATTAAAAGGTTAAGCATTTATTAAAGTTAAATTTGCATCAAATATCCATCTTTATTTCGGTTTGTATGCTGGTCTTTTACAAACTCTTCCTCCAGTGGTAACTGCTTGACAAATTTTTCCTTTTCAAAGTTCAAAGGCTACCCTTCAGAGTTCAAAAAGAGGCATAAAGTGGGGCCTACCTGCACTTGAACAAGGTCAAATAAAGGTCAACGTATTGAGAGAGCTTGGAGTTAACTAACCTGTGCTTTCTCCCTTTTTCTTACTCTTCTTTTTTTACTGCTGAAGGTAGCAAAAAATGTCTTCTATCCAGAAAATGTTCTGGGGTCAAAGGTGATTGGAGGTAAAAGAAAGGCTTATATAGCATTTCGTTAGGGAGCATTGCAAAATAATTTTTTTAAAAAAATGTTGTTATAATTATAGATGCTATCGTTTTCCCCGACAAGTTTTTCCTGTAAGTTTTTTTTTTTTGGGGGGGATTTTGACATACACGCACTGTTATATTAATGTTAAGGATGATTGAAAGTACAGTCGGACCCCTCCATTTAACGACGTCACTAAATCTCGGAAAAGAAGTTCGTTACATGGAAAATTCGTTAAATACAAATTCATCTTTTAGTATACCTTAAAAACTCCATAAAACAAATTTTAAATTCATAAACACTATATATTACCTTAGAAAAAGTAATTATTCATACTTTTTTTGAAAATTAATATCTATTCATTTTATATATTTTACCCATCAAAAAGAAATCTACAAGGGGGAAAAAAGAGCATTGTCCAGAAATACACTGTATTTTCAATTTTAAGCCTACGAGTAATTTTAAACGTACATTATTTCATAACTAGTAATTTTAAACATACACAACCTCATGTGTCCATAAATTCAATTACTGATGGAATCTGTTTATTTGAAAAATTACGGTAATTGTTTTTATTGCTTTCGGGAGTTAAGCACCGAGTAAAATGAGTTCAAGGTCATTGATCAACATGAAATGTGTGCTAGCAGAGAGAATAATTTGAAAAGTGTCCTAAAATATTTCAAAAATAGGGAGAAAAGAAAGAAATCGAATTACAATAAAAAAATTCGTTAATTAGAAATGCACTTCACTATTTTGAAGTTATTTTACAAAGAGAATAGTAAAATGTTCTTGGTTTATGGAACAAATTCGCAAAATAGAGAGGTTCGTTATGTGGAGGTTCGACTGTATATTGAAGCACGAACTATTAAATATTGTTCAACAAATATATAGATATAGCGTCTGATCGAAGGAAATTGATTTAAAGTTTAAAGAAAATTAATGATACCAAAACATTTGCTGGATATTGTTTCTGATTGCATTTCAAAATGAAATGTGCTTGCTTATAAATACTATATATTTCTTATAATAAGTAATATTCATTTCTTACATTATCTTCACTTCAATGATCATTTTACAATACGTGTGAGGACCATACATTACAATAAATGTTATGTTTTTGTTTGTATTAAAACTATAGTTCTTTGAAGATGTAAGATGAGAATGTGGGAAAATAATGTCGATTTTTTTATATGCCTGTTTAATATGAATAAATATACATCCAAATGTAAATAAAAAATATGGTAATCATATAATCAGAGCTTTACTCCAAATTAAAGTCATAAAAGTATTTACAATAATACGTGCAAAAAAAAATAGTGATCTACTGCCTCTCTTATTCACTTACTAAACAAAAATGTATTCGTAGATTATTAAATCATTTAAATCAGAAAATAAAACAATAAGTATACATCAGATTTTTCAAAAATTTGGAAAACTGATTTAAGTTTTAAATTGTATAACACACACACACACAAGGGTGTAACGTTTACCCCGCATTGCGGGGGGAGGGGAGATTCCAGGATTCTTGGAGATCCAAAGCCTAACTGACTCTGGGCTCAAAACCTGACTTCACTGGGAGGGCCCTAATATTCTCTGTGAAAAAAGCCACACATAAACACATACATATATATGGATAGCAATTAGGAACCTTAATTTGGGAAAAATAATTATATACATTCTTTTAATTCAATTTTAGAATATTTTGTGCAAATCTTCAACTATTTTTGAAGTATATATAGTTTGAATCTTCAAATATAGGCGCGTTTTGCTAGAGAGTGAACTTGAATGAACTTCACGCTCGGGTTTGTTACACTCATTCGGCTTTTTTCGTCTTTAGTCGGAAATCTTGCTCGTCACCCGCCACTCTGAAACGACATGAAACGCTGTAGTTTGCCCCCACCACCACCACAGCCAATACGCCGTAAAAATCAGTTCCTATATAGCTTCGATCTAAGTGGGGCTCCCCCCGCTACTTCTTTCTAGGAAAATGAAAGCAGGATTCTTTCTAATCCTAGTTGAAGCATGAAAATGAAACATGTAATATTTTTTTTAAAAAATAGGCATCGTGAGAGAGAGAAATCCTGCACTAAAATTAAACATAAAATGTAAAAAAAGGTCAAATTTTTATAGCACTAAGTGAATAGTATAATTATCATTAGCAATATTGCAGTGAATTTAAGAATAAAAATCTATTTTCGTTAGCGAATCAGAATAGCAATGAACAAATAGTTATATTAATCACATTACTTAAATATGCTTTGAGTCTAAAAAAAAATTGAAACAACTAAAAATTTAAATAACAAAGTTAAGGATACAGGCATTAAGAAAAAGTTACATTAAATAATTTAAATACAAGAAAACAAAATATAATTAAGAAGACTTTCCTTGCAGCAGTACCGGATATATTTGTACAAAACTGCCATACAATGAGAAAAGAGCTAGTATAAGCCAGAGGTTATGTGATTTAAATCTTCTGATTAAATCCCTTTTTAAATGTTTTGACCTAGATTCCTCTCTTCCCAATCAATTACCTGTCTTACTATCCCTTTGCTTAAAGTAATTCACTGATAGAATTAAATATTGCTAAATTACAACCAAAATTCACAAAGCCGGATCGTGTATTCTGAACAAATTGCCAATGATTTTAAGTGGGAGTTTTAAAGTAGATTTTTCAAAAGAAGCCTTAAGCTGATTTTTTTAAAAAAATCAAAACTCAATTTAATTATGTCAAATGAGCCAAATGAAAGTACAAAGAAGTACGGAACAACGCTTGACGGAGTTTTTTTTATAGATATTTAAACAAAATTTTGAATTAAAAGTATTTATAACCTATTTCTCAGCTACCATTAACCTATTGTTTCCTTCTTAGAATACAATTAATTCACAAATATGATTGTATATTTCGCACAAAAATATTACTTTATGAGTTCAGACATATGAATAAATAATTTTACAGGACAATACTTATATCCCCTTGTTTTTTATTCTCACCGAACTAATCCCTGAAATAACATTACAAAATTTGCAGTTATCACTTTTATCGTGTCGTCATAAGCACACACACTTTTTTTCATTTTCTTATTAAGTTAAAAATCAGTTAGTGAGATAATTATTATACATTAGCAAAATTGCAAACAATTGGAAAAAAAGCTGGGTTTTTTTAAATACATTTACGCATTAAAACAATTAAAATTTTACGAACTGCTTTTGTAAAAATAATAGATTGGTAAAGATGAGATAAAAAGTAAACTTTCTGTGAATGTATATATATATATATAATAGTAGCCAAAATTTATTACAAAAAAGATTTTCAAATGAAAGATGATACATCTCGATTATATACAAAAATTAATTCCGTATTAATTTCATACAGCATTGATTATGCATTACATTTTTTTCTTCAACTGAAAACACACATTTAGAATAATTACAAAGGAGGCCAACATAAGCAACATAATTTTGACAACGAACGATTATATATCATCAAATAAATTAAGTAATCAGATAAATTAGAGTTGCAAGAGAATTATACATTGAATTAAAGCAGACGATAAAAACATAAAAGAGAATTTTCAAAATTCGAAGAAGTTTCAGTAAAATTAAATCCAATTCACATAGTATTTTTACAACTTACATTTTATTTAAGATTTGTGTAAATTTTTAGCTTGTTTGTTTTTTCCTTACTTTACATATTTAATAAGACTCATTTTTTGTTATATAACTTTCACGAACTCTTGTAAAAATCATTCAATGCACTCACCAAAAATGTTTCTTAAGCACTGATTTGAGCGAAGCATTAGAAAAAATAAAAAGGCACCATTGCACCTTCCCAATTTTCTTTTGACAACATGATTACACGGTGAGAATGTCTCAATCCCTTAAACAAATCATTCAGGAAACGCAATTATGTGGGAAGAGAGCACCTTGAGGTTATATTACTTCATTACCGAAATTGCTTCGTTAGAACATAGGTTATATATGGAACAGATAAATATTATTATTGGCATTCTAAAGATGATCGATCTACTTTGGATTTGCAATTTAATGCATTAAAATATGATTTGCACCTGAATTAAAGTGTTGCGTGCAATGATGATAGTGTTTTTGCAAACGTTCGCTGCAATTTTGATGAGGTATATCTAATTATTACCTGATCTTCAGTTTTTGAAGGAGTAAGCTAAGTCAAAAGATTTAGTTTGTTTTAATTGGTCTCAAAACTCTTCTTCTATTGGCATCGGTACATGAAAATTATTTTTCTCTTATTCATTAAAACGAACTCAATGCACAATGTCCTGTTTTTGTTGATGAATTAATCTTTTATTGTTTGCTGTATTTGTATTAACTATATGAGCGCTTTTGCTTTAGAGTTGTAACCTAATCTTTTAGTCGCCAAATCTGGAAATGGGATCTGGAATTAGTCACCAAATCTGGAAATAGGAAATCGTTAATCCTGATGATCCTGATCAGGACAATGGAACAAATTATTAAATTATTGAACTGTCATTGGTTCTTGACAAGTGTGCAAAATTTCGAATTAATCTGACCTTTTTAAGTGGGTAAAAATTGAGTTCAAAGATTCCCCGTTACATACATGTGTGAAGCTAATAAAAGCGTGTTAAAAAAAAAAGATGTTGACATGTGTAGTATGCGTGATACAAGTGTGTTATTTTCTTTAGTTAAAATCTTTAAATTAATCCCTGTAACTGTTAATAAACACGACATAGAAAAAGATGCTTAAGTTAATCATTCTGTCATTTTATTCTGATATTCAAGAGTTTTGTTAATAAAAAGGACAATCAGATTTATGGTAGGGTTTCTGTAACAATCTGAGATTTGAAAATCATATTATATATAGATAAAAGGCAAAATATGAATTTTTTCAATTCCTACTATTTATGGCTCACTATTATATATTTATCTTGTTCAAATTTTCAATCGTTAATAAAATATTTTCTATTCATCCAATCAAGTTCAAATAATTTTTTTAAAAAACTTGTAGTGGATGACACTTGATGTTAATATAGTTTTTTCAAATATTAATTCATTAATTAAATTAAATTAAATTAATTACTAGTTTTTGACGCCAACTTAGATTCATCTCCAGTGTTGTAAGAATGTAAATGTTAAAACAATGACAAAAGTTGGCGTTGAAAACCTATTTTTCAGCCAAACTAGCCAAAGCGGGTGTACCAATGTACACCCGCTCAATGTTACAACAATGCAGACTAATTATGCTCTTTTTTTAATTCCTACTATTAGTTCACTCTCTCCCTATATATATATATATATATATATATATATATATATATACTTATATACATAGAATATCGTTTGAATTTTCTATCGTTAATAAAATACTTTTCATTCATCTATTTAAAGTAGGAATTGACTTAAGAAGATTTTTTTATATTACTTGTTGTTTTATCTTCTAATTTAGTACCTACGCTTTTTTTTAAAAAAAAATTTAATGGTAGGATTTTTTGAAAAAAAATATGTTTTTTAAATAACATTATTAGTCTATATTTAGAGAAAATTATGTTTTAAGCATAGTCCACAATGCATTTCGAGGCAGCAACATTTCCAATACGTTCCGAGAAAACAACTCAAATATTTCCATACTCAAATAATCAACTAATCAAGCAAAGCGTTTCCTCCCGCGCAACAATTGTAACCGAACGCGCCTCTCTCCAACTGGTCGAGTCATTCTGTTTGATATAATGGACATTACAGTCCAATGACCAATGGATGAAGTGACCAACGGATTGTCCACCACCCACGGAGCTTTAATGACCCAAATAGCCTTTAGGGGACAGATAATCGCCGGAGGGAGATCAGGATAACTGACCACTGGTCAGTCCAAGTAGCGGCTAATTGTGAGACTATTATGATGAAGCCCCGCTCACATTGATCTATAGATTGAATGCATTTAGTCCTTTACAGCTGTGCCATTATTGTGTGAGACAGAGGGAAATCGTATGCTCTACGGAAATGTTAGATCGAGATATAATATTTAGAAAATTAAATTACAATTGCGTTTCGGATTACATATAAACATCTAATAGTTATTTATAACTGTATAAGGAAAAAAATTCTAAATTATTATCTCTTAAAATTAAGTTCTCTGTATATATTAAATTCTTATTTGTAGATTGATGGTTAGCTATTATTAAAGAATATGTAGTTAAGAATAAATATTATCTACATTTATTTACCTACATATTCAATTCATAGATGGCGTAACAGTAGCCCTTCAAAGTAATATATATATATTCCAATAATTTTTTAACTTAACCGTGATATTATAGAGTATATAAATACAAAAATATTCTCAGTAGCATTTAACTATAAATGTAGTTACACTCCTCTATAAATGTAGGTATAGTCCTATGAATGTGATATTTATCTTAATACATTCTGTTTATAATTATTTTTGTAAAAATAGTTTTATACTTATTGCTATGCTACAATTCGACTAATATTATTATAGCTTTCAATCTGTATTTGAATCTTGAATCTGGCAATAACTTGCTTATTGTTCATTGATTCATCGTTATTTAAGCATTTTTAGAATGCATCTTTAAAGTAAGTTACATTTTCTTATAATGGATTTAGAACTTCTATCCATTATTTTCAATAGGATTTCACTCAGTATCATAAACAGAAAGTGAAAAAGTGGGCCAACCACAAAGCTGGTTAAACCCACTTTTATACAAAATTAAAAGCTATCCTTAGTCAGCATTGTGTATATAATACTACTATACTATCTTTTCAAATTTCCAATACATGTGTATAATTCTTTTATTTTAATGTTCAAATCATTTCTGTCTTTCTGGTAGACATTATTTAGAAATAAAAAATACATAAGAATTCACGTTAATTATCTTCTTAAAAGCTTTTTAATTTGTAATTTCTTCCCCTGGCCCTTTAGGACTTTGTGTAAATAAGTAACTGTTGCTTGACCGATTTAATCGTAACTATAATACATTAAAAATTACATACTCAGCGTTTTTTTTAATTATTCGTTATGTAATAACCTCGTGCTACAGTTCTGCACTAGAGATGTCCTAGGAAGTCATATGAGTTTTTGTACTTACGATGCCATTTGATTTAAAAAAATCTATTCGATCTAGAAATAAATATACATTACCATTTTGCTGCTCAATAACATGAATTATAATCACTTTCTATACGCGATATTTTCTTGTTTTATATCAATACTCAGCTTTTTAATTTTGAAACAAACTAAGTAAAACAAAAAAACACAATCAAATAATATTTTTTTTAAAAAAAACTTTCCTGTCTTTTTGCTTCTGTTTGTGTTTGTGTGGGGGGAGGGGGGAAAAGGAGGAGATCGGCAGTGAAACTAACATTCACCTTTACCCACAACATTTCAATTGTTCCATAGAATATTTGTAAAAAAATAACATTGTTTTGGCCTCAAAGACGTTATTTTTTAAAAAAATATTCCAATCGAACAAAACAAATTTGTTTTGTTTTATTCATTGTGTATACTTTTAAAATTTTAAATGTGTGTGTGTGTGTATCTTTTTTTCAAAATTATCTGATAGAAACCATAAGTTAGTGCTAAGTTTTTAATCGAAATGTACCTAATAATATTTAAATGTTCACATCATTATACAATATATTATATTTTAATATTATCCTTTCTTTTTTTAAATCCTTGATTTTAAATAATATAAAACGAAACTTACAATATATAGATTTAATAATTTTGCAATTTAACATGAGTTCGCATTATAAAGAATTTTAACTACACACAAGTCTCAATTTTTCAATATATAGAGAAAAAAAAATTTAAACCTTTTTTTAAAAAAAAATTATGTATATATATATATATATATATATATATATATATATATATATATATATATATATATATATATATATATATATAATGTACGTGAATTAAACATTGAAATATAGAAATAAAACCTGCTTTTAATAATGTATTAAATAGTTACTGTTTTTAATTCAATATTTTGATATTAATATTCTGTAAAAGTTTACAGAAGAGCATATCATAAGCCATTCTGCAAAAATGACAAATTGGAAATTTGCAGTTGTCTTGAATTAAATCTCCCCTGCTCTAAATTTAGTTAGAAAAGAATGCGAGCAAAAATAAACACAAAAAGAAAAGTTTGAATAAAAAACAAAAGGTTTGAGAAGAGAGAGAGAGAGATTAAAGAAACCTAGATTGAAAAGACAGAACTGTAGAAAAATAGAAGACAATACTAGTTCTTCGTGTCAAAAGGTGGAGTCAGTGCTTTTCAATGGGCGGAGGTTATAGTTGGCGATCTGGCATTTGTCAGTTGAGACACTTGCGTGGTTGTTACATTTGGCAACTTATGTCTTATTTGGCAAAAACAAAAATGTTCTTTAAAAAATTTATGAAAGCATTTGTTTAGTTCAAATTATTTACATGTAAGTTAAAACGATTTGTTTCTAAAACATTGTAAACCTTTATGTGAACACTTATTAAAAATATTTATCAATGCCTAATTAATGGGAATATACTTATATATCAGAGGTTAAATCAAATAAGTTTTAGTATGGGGAAACTTTCTTTCTTACACAATTTCATTTGGGGGAAAAACATTAAAATTATTTAATGGTAGAAATCGTTATTTAACTTATATATACATAAGAGTTAAATAAGTTCGAAAATGTAAGAAAATGGTTAAAATTTGTAGTATAATAAGAAGAGTAGGAAAAAAAATCAAATCTGTTTAACTTTTCTGTTCTCTTTTTTTTCCCTCTAAAATATATGTAATGAAGCGAAACAAATATCTCAGAGGAAAAAATGTTTGACGCATTATTTAGTTACCAATAAATTCGTCAGCCTTCATTATCTTTTTTTAATAATTTATACATACATGTTATTTTTACGTAATGAATGCAAATTTTTTTAAAAAAAAAGTTTGCGATAATAATGGTAAATATCTCTCATTTGCGGTGGAAGTCAAAAGAATTCGTACGCTTGTAATTTTCTATAAAATTTAATGTTTTCGACTAAGAAAAATTAATATATCGGAATTATAATTTTTTTATAATATATATAGCTGCAACTTTTTATTCGAATAACAAAATCAATTTTTAAAACATAGTATAACAATTATTTTGAAAAATTGATAATCAAAAAACTACTAAAAAATTACGCGACTAAAGTCTTCGTACACTTCAAAGAAAATCTCAATGTAGCTTTAAATATTGCATTTCTCTCTTAATTTAGTACTTAGTAGGATATCTTATAGTATAAGCAATAACTTTTAAAAGTCTTGGTATAGATTTCATCAGTTATTTCCTTTTTTTTTTTTTTTTTTGTACTTTCTACATTGATATTCCTCCATTCATCTGTGATTATTGTTTTTATACTTTACGTTTTCTTTTTATATGTCATGTTTTCTTTTTTTAAATTCAAATTCTGACCGAATAAGCTCTACTGGGCTTAAATCAGGCTATTTATAAGGTCTTTTCAGAATTTAGTGACAGTTATAGAGACACCAGTGGCATACATTGAGAGCAGTGCGCTCGGCATCATAATCTTGTTAAAAAATAGTCGCTTCCGAAATTCAAATTTTGGGCAGATAATTTCATATTGTTCTTTAAAATACTTAAATAGAGCTCATTATTTCCAATACCATTAAAAAATACCAAATTACCTAATATTGAAGTTGACATACACCCCCACTCGAGAACACCTTTACCTCCATGCTGAAACATGCAGGAGGAGAGGCATTCTTGTTCCAGCTATATTCTTGGGGGTACAGGTTCTTTAATTTTTCTAAAATATTCTATTTCTATTGCCCGTCGGAGCCAAAAATGTTGAATTTTCTGTCATCCTAACCAATTTGCTGTCAATGTGTTGAATTTTCTGACACTTAATCCCAAGAATCTAGTTGCAACAGGGAAGCATGAAGGTGGAGGTGTTCTTGTGTAGGGGTGGAAATCGCCTTCAGGATTAGGTTACTTGGTATTTTTTATGGTATTGTGAATCATGAGCTCTAATTAAATATTTTGAAGAACAATTTGAAATTATCCACCTAAAATGTGGAAATTGGAGGGGGATTTCATTTTTTAACAAGATAATGACGCCAAGCGCAATGCTCTGAATGTACGTCGTTGGTGTCTCTATAACTGTCACCAAATTTCAGAATTTGGCCTCATAATTTAGACCTCATAAATCACCTGATTTAAGTCCAGTAGAGCATACGAGTATTCGGAGGGAATTTGAATAAAAAAAAGAAAGCATGACATATAAATCCAAAACGTGAAGTAAAAACAATAATCACAGATGAATGGAGATCAGCGGAGAAACACAACACCAAAAAACTCATGAAATCTATACCAATATTTTTAAAGGTTGTTGTTTAGACTGAAACATATCCTACTAAGTACTAAATTAAGAAAGAAACAAAATATATAAAGCTTCATCAGTGGCGCACACCAGGGGGTGTCCCAGGGGTCCGGACAATCCCCCCATAGCCCTTGATTTTTTTCAATTCGTTATAATCCTATATACATATTATGTAAAATTTAATTATGTATTTGTTATTAACAACTAATTTTATTAATTAATGCTAACTATTCATTCAATAATTAATTTTGTATTGTTTTTGTTCCTGAAAATCGACAAAATCAAAATATGGTGAGTGGCGTATTGGAGCATAATACCAAAATGGTGAACTTTCGACCCTGGACCCCCTCCTTGAAAAATTTTTGAGTGCTCTACTGAGCTACATTGATATATTTTTTTAAGTGTACGAAGACTTTTGTCGTGGGTAATTTTTAGTAGTTTTTTTTTATTATTAATTTTTCAAAATAATAGTTAAACTATGTTTTAAAAATTGATTGTGTTATTCGAATAAGTTGCAGATACTATAAAAAGTTACGATTCCGAGGTATTAATTTTTATTTGTCAAAAACTTTAAATTTTATAGAAAATTGTAAATGTACGAACACACTTCTGACGCCCACTGTATGTATAGATTGAAATAGAACTTATATTTCTGTAAAGAAAATATTTGTATTTGAACTTATATTTATATATATAAATTGCATGTAATAAGAAATTCAAAAACTGCGGGATAAAATTCAAATTATTCAAAATTTGAATAATTGGTACACCGTTACTTCCATTTCCTCGTTAACATATCATCTAGGTGGCTAAAACTATTTTTTGCGTAGAAATTTCTTTTAATGTTTTTTTTTACTGTTGGTTTGTTTATTTATTTCGCATTATGATTTGAATATAAAATTTCAAAAAAAGAGAAATAATTATAATTTTAAATTTTCTAATGAAATGAATTTTTAAATGCATCTTAGATTATCCTATCATTCGAGAGAGATACTTTTAAACTCAAAATAAACTAAAACGAATATTTTACAGTCATTGTGTACTTCTCAAAACTCACATTAACTGCAAAAAAATCGTTTTTTTCACATAGTTTTTTTAATATTTCATTGTGGTCTTAAATATTATAATCTTTCAGTTTAATTTTCGCAATTTTTCATTTGTTCTTTTATGAACAATGATTTTATATTTTTTTTTAAAAGAAAGCTTAGAATACCTACTTATGTACTGTTTAAAAATTTCTAAAATCAATACTTTATTTTATTAGTTAACAATGGTTAATTTGGTTATTAGTTAACGGTTTATTAGTTAATTGATGGAGGTCTCTGTCGAATATAAAATAAACTCAAAATTGTTTTACTTTTTAACATATCAAAAAATGCTCCTATAATAATATTCTACTCAAACCTCATTCAGGGAAGATAAGTGTATATAATTTAGCATGTTATTTCCTGTTTTAATTAATCCATTTTTTCCAGCATGCATTATGTTTTACTTTTTAATGAAAATACTATTTGTTTTGTAATTAAGTTATACAGTATACTTATTAAAAATTTTCGAAATCCAGGCATCTTTCTATTTTGAAATGTCCAATAACTTAGGTCTTGTTTTTTAACACAAATAGACGAATAAAAAATGAAAATATTTTGTGTCTTAGATTAATTTGAATCATATCACATAACTTAAAATTGAACTTTAAGTCCTCAGACACTTTGAGACCAACCTGTGAAAGGATTTCAATTTATCACAAGGAGTTGCTAATTGGTAATTCATGGTTTTCATAAAAAAAATAATAATCATTTATGTTTTATATTGCTGTGGTAAACTTCAAATAAAACACCTTATTATTTCCAAAAATAAAATAAAATAAAAGTGTGAAGAAAGTTTAGGTTAATAGCATTTAGATGAATTATGAATGTTTCTAGGAACACGGAACTTCAAAAATCAAAAATTGCTTATTTTTTTAAAATTTTTATGAAATTTGGTTTGAATACTTTTTAAATTCCACAAATGTTTTTTTAAAGTATAACTTTATGATGTTTATCACGCTTTCTGCCATTTTTTTTCCTATCCTTAAACTTTTTTAACGATTTAAAATATTGTTTTCGCTAAATTTCTACTCATATTTAAGGTATCCAACTACGTTCGGAACCGTCATTTCCAAAGCGCATAAATGGATAACTTTCATGATATTTAGTGTAACTTAGATTAGAATATATGCATAAAATTGTTTTAAGGACATTTTAACAAAAAAAATTATTTAAATACAATATTTCGGCAAAAAATTAACTTATAATGATCTTTTTTCCAAATGTTCTCCTTTTGTGAAAAATGCTTCCATTAGAATAATATTTTGCCTGTATATAGCTCAGACCTCTGTACCGAGGCTCAACTAGAATTTTTGAAACATATAACCTAGAAGTGGGTTTATTTATATTTTACGACACCAGAGGGGAGCAATTTTAAGAAAAAAACGCGAATAATTATTTCAATTGGTGGTAACTCTGAAAATAATGTGAATTTTTCAAAAATCCTAGTTCAGACTCTGTAGAGAAGTCTTTACTTTATCTAAGCAAAATATTATTATTATAGAAAAATTTTTATAAAAGGAAAACATTTGAAAAAAGGAGTATTCTAAGTTAATTTTTTGCCAAAATATTATAGTTAAATAATTTTTTTTGTCCAAATGTCCTTAAAACAATTTTATGCATGTATTCTAATCTGAGTGACACTAAATATCATGAAAATTATCCATTTATGCGCATTTTTAAAATCACGGTTACGGACGTAGTCGGTTACCTTAAACGTAAAATTCAGCACATACCTTTAAATCATAGGTATCGATAAATAAAAATTAGTAGACTAATCAACAATAATTTTAAATATTCTAACCCAGCTCTAAATAGTAACCGTTCAATAGCATCGATAATAACTAGACTTAGAGCAAAGCACGTAAAAGGAATGAAGATCTTAATTGATAGACAAAGTTACACAAATTATTGCCCAAACTGCCCTAATGTTCAACTGTCTCTACAACATATTCTCAGTTGCCCAGCAATTCAAGTCAGACTCTTCAAGATCAGCCCAGAAGATTTGATCTTCTTTGATAAAACCGTTGAGAGGTTGCCGAATTGTCTTCGACAGCTTCGGAGCGATCTAAAGCTTCTTTTTTTCTTTTTATCAATCTGCACATCATAGGCACGCCAACAACAGCAACAATAAAAATTAGTAATAATATCTTTTTTTTCGAAAGGACGATCTAAATGTTTTTTATTGCATAAAATAGTCAAAATTTCATGTATGATTTATTACTATATAATAAAAATACAACTTTTAGGTTTTGTGATTTTCAAACGAAATAAGAATAACAACCAAAAAAATCTATCCAAAATAAATAAATAAACAATGTATGCAATCGAGATATATGCAAATAAATGCATGCAATCGAGACGAATATCGATCGAAATGCACCAAAGATTTTTACCAAACAAGAAGGAAAAAATTTTAAAATTTTTTCAAAAAGGGAAGTAAATAATTTTTGTTGCTAATAAGAGAAAGTTGTTTTTTGACTGAAACAGCTGCTTCGCAAATATGTTTTGTGTGTACGTGTCTCGGAGCCTTTAACAAAAATAAGGTTTATTTTTTTTTCAGTATAGAGCAGATAACTGTTCAATTTGCTTTCAACTTATAATATATATTGTTCTTTTTTTATGTAAAAGGCAATACTCTTATATCCTCTATACCAAAATAATTTAACATTTTAAAATGTCATTTTTTTCGTCAATTGTACGTCATCTGGAATAGTTTTCCTGCTACTCAGGAAAAATACAGATTGTCTTTTGTGTTTATGACTTTAAAATCTTGGAATCACTTGCCGTGCTAGCCGAAATACTAGCAAAAATACATCACAGGTGCAAAAATAGCTTCCCATCGAAATTTAAAAATTAATATAGTTGGTGGTAAGTATACTTACCATGGCAGTATAAAGGGTTAAGAGTGTATACATTTCTGTTCGATAAACGCAAGTTCATCATAATGTTATCCATAAGAAAATTTTAGCACTATAATTTTTTTCAAATATTTTATACCATAATGCTTAGTAACTTCTTTTGATAATTTGAATTACATGAACAGTTTTAGCCTATTAAGAATATCTAATGGAGAGGAGGCTTACTAAATGGGTCAAAAAACTGAAAATGAGATGCAAAAAATTTTATAATGTTGCTGTGGGAGCGTGTTAAAATAGACAAACAAATACTTGTATAAACAAAATATGTTGTTCAAATACTTATTTTTTACGATGTTATTCTTTACTTTAGGCATTAAATTAACAAGAATAATATCATTTGCCACTATTTTCGTATAAATCTTTTTCATAACGCACTGGCTTAGCTAGCTCTGAGGGACCCTGTACCAAAATTCCTTCGGGGCTCTTTTCTAGATATAGGAGCCCTGTTAGTGGACTGTAGTTACACATGTTGGGGCCCCTATAGCTTGGGGGTCCCGTATTATTGTTACGGCTGATATGGTATGGTGGTAGCTAAGCCCCTGTCATAAAGCAAATGATAAAATAATAAAGAATGTTATAAATTCATTTAAAACTCACTACAGGAGTTCAAGATTTCAAAGGCAGTTTATGTTTGAATCCAGATATTAAGGAAGCACATCTATCACAGAATTTTTAAGGAATTTCATTTTGAGGATTGTGGATTTCTATTGAGATTAAATAAACAGTATCAGTTTAATAAGTACAAATGATGGAAGCGAGAATTATAGTTGCAATTTTATTTAAAAAATTATAGTATTAATGGAAATATTATATATATATACTGTATGATTTTCAGTTTAATGTATCCAGCTACGTTCGGAAACGTGATTTTGCAAAAGCGTATAAATGGATAATATTTATGATATTTAGTGTCATTTAGACTAGAAAAATTGTTTTAAGAATATTATTACAATAAAAAATTATTTAAGTACAAAATTTGGACAAAAAATGAACACAGAATGACCAATTTTCAAAATATTTTCCTTTTTTGAAAAATGCTTCTATTATAATAATATTTTGCCTGTATATTGCTCATACCTCTATACAGAGGCTCAACTAGAATTTTTGAAATACATAAATTAGAAGCGGGTTTATCCATGTTTTACGACAACAGAGGGGAGAAATTTTAAGAAAAAAACGCCGATAATTATTTCAATTGGTTGTAACTCTGAAAATAATGTGAATTTTTCAAAAATCATAGTTAAGACTCTGGAGAGGCCTTTGCTTTATATAAGCAACATACTATTATTTTAGAAGCATTTTTTATAAATAGAGAACATTTGGAAAAAAGGTTATTCTAAGTTAATTTTTCGTCAAAATATTGTATTTAAATAATTTTTTTTTGTCAAAATGTCCTTAAAACAATTTTATACATGTATTCTAATCTAAGTGACACTAAATATCATGAAAATTATGCATTTATGCGCTTCTTTAAAATCATGGTTCCGAACGTAGTCGGACATCTTAAAAAAATAATCATTAAAAGTATGAATCGGGGGACAGTCACCCAGCCAGTATGATGGCTATGACCCTCGGCTTGTAACCGAGTGGGTTCGGGTTTGAATCTCGAGTAAGACATGGTTGTATCTTCTTCGGGAAAGAAGTCGGTCTTTCGCCTGTAATGGATTCCTGTATCGAAAGGAAAGCAGCGCACCCTTTCTTGTTATATGCTGGGATCCTCTTCTGTAATAAATGTGTATATTCTTCTGTTGTATTGTATGCTTTCTGTTCTTCTTCACTTGTATTTCATAAGTTCCCAAGATAAAAAAAACGCATGTCAACAACAACAATCGGTGGACATTGCTTTTTTCTAAAGAATGCTACAAAAGGTTTATTATTTATTTAGTATTAATGGAACTACCTTATTTATTTGTAGTTTTTAAGAATTCAACATGAAAAGTACCTGCATTCCCAAAACAACAAATTTTTTCACTGTTAATTACTTTTAATGCAAGTTGGCAATATTCACAATTCAAAATATTTTATTTGGACATTATTGCTTTATTTGTTATATCATGTGATTCAATGGATATTATTTTAAATATCGTAAAATATGATAAACTATCAAATAACCTACTGGTTACGTTAGTGATAGTATATGCATTGCGTTCATAAATAAGGCAAAAAGAACCTTTGATTAGGAGAAAAAAAAGAAACGTTTGGTGATAAAAATAAATGCTTCATTAGTTAGGTAGTAGAAAACACTGGATTTTTTTTTTAAAAATTTTTTCATTAAAAAAATTCTGTTTTCATATTCATTGAATAGCCGCAAAACTACATAGAAACTTCTTATATGCTTAAATATTTACAGGTGTCAAAACTCATGACTGAAACAACATTCACGAGAATTTCAGTCGTAAAAAAAGTTCACCGAGATAATTTCGTTATATCATAACGCCGAATTACACATTCTAAACTACGATAAAACAATTTCTATCAACTTTTTCCCCTCCTGTCCATTTTTATTTTTCCTTTTAATGTTTTGGATAAATGTTCCCCGAAAAATAATACCGCTCAAAATCATCCGAAAGGATTTTTACTTCATTTAAAAAAAAACACATCGAAATAGCTTCCCAAAAACAACTTTTCCAATCAACTTACTCCATTAATCGTTATCGCAATCGTTTTTAATCGTTATCGACGACCGGGCCAAAGCAGTTAAACTAAAAATTTCCGCGCAATCTTATTAAATAAACTAAATATAAAAAAAGGATGATCATAAGCTCTCTCTTTTTTTTCCTCTCTCTCCTGTCCTTACCAAAATTAAAGACATACCATCTTCGCCATCTTCATAAGATACAACGCGATTTCTATCTTTTGGCCCTTTATCGCTGTTATCTAACGATTTTTTTCGCACCGTCCGGGAGAAAATTATCGTAAGCGCGATATTTAAATGGGCGATATCGTTTGAGTTGGGGGAATCGTCGGGTCAGAAAGTGTTAGAAGGAAGATCGTCGTTTTGAAGTTATATCTCTGCTCTCACCCCTAATTCCCAAAGATCCCTAACGCCATTAATAGCGAACGCCCAGTGATAAAATCAACACTTTCAAACTATAGGGTTGCAATGGGAAAAATGGAATGGATTCTCGCCATATTTGGCTTCTGTTTGAATATTCACTTTTTTTGAAAGTTGAATAGATTTTTTAACAGAATTCTCTCTCTCCAGTCTTCAACATTGGGGCATAGTTTTTTTGTCATCTGATGCTTGGATGCTTTTTTTGTAGAGAAGGTATGTATTTTGTTTTAATTATTTAGATAGAAATTTTCGTAATTATATATATAAATACATGTAAAACAATCAAACAAGCCAAAAATGAAGCCCTTGAAAAATGGAAAATTTAAACTTTAAATTGCTTACTTCCTCAGCTTAGGAAAATAGTTATAAATGGGTTATTTGGATTGTATTTTCAATAAAAGTTCATACTTCTCGTAGAGAGCCGCTGTTTCTGTGAAAAAAAGGCATTTAGAAATAGTATAATTCAAATAGACCTTTTTTTTTTTGTCGACGCAGTGGTTATCCATGGGGAATACGAGGTTAAAGGGATGGCTGCTCATCTCTCCATGGAAACTGGTAAAGTAATTTTTTTTTACAGGTTAACCTACTTCAAAGAGAACCAAATAGTCATATTCAACGCAGTCAAGCTACATGTACTTGCATATCTGAGACTTCTGGTCACTGACGTAGCTAGTTCTGAGTGGGTTTTTAGATATGAGAGCCCTGTCCGTGAGACCATAGTTTCACATGTTGGAGCCCAGGTAGCTTGGGGGCCCTGTATCATTGATACTCCTGATACGGCGGTAGCTGCACCCCTGCTTCTGGTGAGAGGGTGTTTATTAACGTCGCACTACACAACAACACAAGAATTACTGGCGACGGACCTCGTAATTTGAAAACGTGGTCAAGTGACGCATTCAAGTGACGTGGTCAAGACACATGAGCCAGCATACCCTTTTCAACCTCAAATGTCTTCGCCCTGCTAGTGGGAGGACATTTAGCCTTGACAGCTTTGACGTGCAACAGCCTCTCTACATGACGGGTCTTTATTGGTAATAAGGCTTGAACTCATAATACGCCGGTCAAGAGCTTGTGACTCTGACCACTAGACAACCACGCCCAATATGACTCTTTTGGACTAGGCTCATTACTTCCACATGAGGATTTTAAACAGAATCCAGCCATGAAACTTTTGCTTTGCAACCATTAGGCCACGATTTTAGCAGACAAATATTTACCTCGTATGTCACATCCATTACTCTCGTACAATGTATCATGGATATTCTAAAAGATTTCTTGCAAGTACAGTCAGTGCCGGTTTATCCATTGGGCACTTGGGACGAGTGCCCTGGGGCTCGGAGGTACCCAGAAGGTCCCGGATAAGCGGGACTTAACTGGATTTTCTGGTTAGAAATTTCAATCCTTCAGTGCCAAAGGGGCCTGTAAACCAGGGCCCGGAATGAGCCTAAATAGGCCCTGGGTACAGTAGATATCTATTAGAAATAGATAATTTATGCTATTGTTAAGCCTAGTGGCTGAGTGGTAGTGTATCGCGCTTCCGCGCCACAGGTCTTGGGTTCAAATACCGGGCTGGGTAAGGTCGACTCAGCCTTTTATCCTTTCACGGACCGATAAATGAGTACCAAGCTTGCTTGGGAACTGAACACTGAAGGTTTCGCCATCAGACTGACCTCTTGACCGAAACAACAGCACATGCACCCCAGTGCCTTAGGACATGAAAACTGAGATAGGCACAGTAGGTTTTGGCCCTCATTGGGCAGTTCAGTTCAGTTATGATATTGTTGATCGTATATCTACAATATTTAGCTCAGATATCCATAATGAATGCAAAGTATTTTTGGGAAGGGATGGTGGGGAAGTTTGGGAGGTTGCCCGAACCCTCTTTGAAAACAAAATGTAGCTTCTTTGGCTAGAAGTTTTCTTCGAAGATGACAAAAAGATGGCCCTATATTACAGTGCTTTTTATTTTACTAACAATTTAAATAGAAATTAATTTTAGCTAAATTACAAAATAAAATATTTTCTCTTTTCTTTTTTCTTTTAAAACGTTTTAGGTACATTTTTGCATATTGAAAATTAAATTGTTTCGGTTCCAATTGCTTCCAGATTTTTTCAAAAATTTTTATTCTTAGAGTAAAGTAAAGGAAATGTAGACACGAAAAATATCATTTTTAAGGAAGAGTGCTAATGAAATACTGCTTCCATCTTCCATAGGTCAAATCGTGCAGTTGAAAACGTGATAAACAGAGCAATTCATCGTTTTTAAAACTATTAACTGATGTCAAAGTATAGCTGGAGATTAATAAATTAGTAATATGTATAGTGAAACGTTCTCGAAAAAAAAGGAACTATGTTTTGAAAATAACTACTAAATGTAAGAGGGTATTTATTTTGTTACGAAGTGGGTTTAAAAGGCATTCATAAAATTAATCATAAACATATTATGACAGAATAATATCAACTTTTTTATAGAATATAAAAAATGTATTTATATATACCCCCTAAATAAGAAAATATTAATCGAAATAAATTCGAGGATTTATTGTATTTTTTATCTCAAATCATAATGATAAGTATACTGGCGTAAAATGAATTATTCAGTTACGGGATTTTTTAAGTATTTTGAAATATGAGACGGATTCACGGTATGAAAACGTGATAATAGATTTTAAGAACTGCGTCTAGATTATCAACTAAAGCTTACTATAAAATTTTTTTAAAGAAATAACCCCTGTATGCTGTCTAAGTGATGTATCATATCAGTATACAAAAGAAGAAAAAAAAAATGCTCTCATATGGAGGAATCTTAATTATTTTTCGAAATCAGATGGCAAAAAACAAACTTGATATGATATACACATCGCTTTTTTTTTTAATATTCACAGCTCCATGCGGATGCGGATGCGGAAGCCGGGTGATCATGGTCATGGTCATGAACTCGTAGTCATCGCTATCGAATTACAGTTCGATTCCTAGTGCCATTGGAAATTACGTGGTCCGTCGCCAAAAGCCCTCGTGTAGCTGAACAGTGCAACGTTAATATTCAATCAATCAACCTAGTGCCATTGAAAACGTGCTGTGTAAAGAGGTTGATGCACGTTAAATCTGTCGAGGTTCCGAGTCTTCCTCTCGTTCATTTGGCGTGGAAGTATGCAGAGGGAGATGCTGTTTTTGTCACTTGATCTTTCAAAATTACGAAATCTGTTGCCAATAATTCTCGTGCTACTTTAGAAGCGATGTAAGTTATAAAATCAAATATGTTTTTCCGAGAATGGATCCTTGATGGAATCCACGATATGATTTTGAAGATGCGGTGTTCATTGCTATATTACCTTCTTTTCGTCCTTAATAAGAAGATAAAGTAATCGATGAAAGTGTGCAAAAAATTTACTTTATATATATATATAAGAATCATGTTGTGTTTTAACCCCGGGTTGGGCAACGTTCACTCAGCCTTCCATCCCTTCAGTGGGTCGATCAATGAGTACCAAGCTTGCTTGGGAACTTTACATTGGGAGTTTTTTGCGTCAGACTGACCACCTGACCGGGACATCTGCTCATGTATCTCAGGGTCCAAGGTCGAATATACCGAGTTGGGCACAGTAGGCCTTGGGTCTCATGGGCTGTTGCACCACTGAGTTAAGTTATACTAATTATAATTTATGCATAACTAATGTAAAAAAATTAATTATAAAATGAATTCCTATCATAATTTTGCATACATAAAAATGTTTTTACAGTAGCTAATAAATATAGATATAAGAGATATATCTTTTCTACAGTAAGGAGGAGAAAGAATATACTTGGATCAGGTAAAGCTAGGAAGAATCTGCCACATTGTCGATAAACTTGTTTACATATTTAACTTGGAAAATTTCAGAGCATCTGAATATTTTTCAGTTATTCAAAAACTTCTGTAAATATGCTTTCATTTTTAAGCATAAAAAAACCACCGTATCTAGACTTCCCAGAACTGCATCTATTGGACTTTTACTGGAACGCATGAAGCAATTGGTGTACATTTCATCTATAAATTTAATAGAAAATCTACTAGACTTATTCTAAGTTTCGGCTTAATGGATTCACAGCTTATTGATGCAGAACTTCGAAGGCACACTAGGGATATTGGAGAAGATCTCGTAATTTTGTATTATGTTCAAGTGATCTAGATTTTTGTGGACAAGATCAAAAACGCACAAAAGACTTTAAAAGAAATATGCTACTTGTATGAAAAAAGCGTGGGATGTGTTATAAAGCCATTTTAAGTGATTCTTTACGTATTTCTGTAGTGGAAGTCATATTTTGTACCACGCATCTTAATTTTTTTTCTTTGAAGGAGCAACATGACAAGAAACATTTTCTTTTTCTGTCAGTACGAGTGAACTCAAACACTATTCCTTATGATAAGCTATGCTTTATATTAATCTCTCTCTTTTTTTGCATGAATTTATGGATACATGATTTCATTCCTAGCAGCATTGTATTTATGGGCGATATTTGTCATTAGTGATGACATAGTTATTAGATAAAAAAATAAATAAGGGAGAAAATTCTAAAAATGTAAAATAAAATTTAAAACATTGATTATTCTGAGTAATGCACTTTGGAAGCGTAGTCTTCAGAAAAGTTTTATTCAGGAATATATATATATATACATTTTTGACTATGAAGGAAAATTCGTATTCTAATAATACTGTACTTGTTCTAAAATCATAAACAATTACTACAGTGTATTCGAGTTTCTAAAAAAAAAAAAATACGTATAAGCATTAAAATTCTATTGATGCAATAATTTGGATTGAAAATAAAGCTATTCCTGAGACTAAAATATGTTGAAGAGATTTTACATTTTACGTTTGGCTCGAGATTTGTCCAGAAAATTATTTTAAAACATCCATATAAAATTTGTTATAAATAAACCCGTAGTGATTATTATTATGACTATAGTTTAAACTTTGTTTAATCATTAACTTGAATTTATAAATTCAGATATAATTACGTTAAATAACTTGACCGTATTAAGTACTACAATTAACTTTTTTTTTACATTTTCAAAATTTGTGGATGGTCAAAAGGTTTTAATACATCGTTTTATATATCTTCCTCCCAAAATTTTTGTAGCAGTCGTAAGCAAGAAAAAAGATTTTATGTTCTCTACTTTGTATCATGGAAACATTTATTTTCTGTTTGGTATTCATTTTATAAGTAACAACCAGTGGCGTAACGTACACCCCCGCAACCCCCGCATTGCGGGGGGGCAGGGCTCTAGAGGGCCCACAGCCTGACTATCACCATGTACCTACCCTTTGTAAAATCCAACTTGGGGGGCCCCAAACCTGACTTTGCAGGGGGGCCCAAGTGTTCTCCGTTACGCCACTGGTAACAACTATTTTCAAGGTATATGAAAATATTCCATAATGTACAGTAGTATAAAATACATTAGTTTCTACTGTCTCATAATTACATATGGAACAGATAACCGCAAAGAAACTCATCACAGATAATCAATATTCGTGATACAAAAAAATAAATAGGCACATATGAATTTCCTTAAAAAAAAAGAAAAAATTATAAGAATGATTTCTCCAATTTTTTTCTCCACGCACTGCTCTGTAACGCTTCCATACCCACGATTTCGAGCGTTTATTCATATTTATACCATAGTAATACAAAATAGAAAATTGATATATTTCTCGCCAACGGCTTTTCCTAAACACAGCTCTTAGTCAAGTGGAAAATATTATATGAGCCAAAGAAGCGATAAACTTTTCTGTTGCAGCTCACCGGAAATATAATCATCAATTGAAGGTGTTTGGCGGCTATTGGCGCTGCCTATAAACTATTGAGAGTTCCGATAATCGACTTCGATCACGAAATCGCTGTTATCGGGGCACCTGGAGCGTTGAAATAGGGGGCAGTGCAAGCAGAATGCCTTATGAGATTAGAGTTCACATTTCCCTCTTACACATGACAATAAAAAGGAGCAGATATATTTTTCATACTTTTTAGTTGTATCGTATTACCTGCTATAAGAGCATAGTTATTCAATATACTCATACTGATTGATTTTTGAAGAAAATAAAACAAATTTTCTTACTTTTTTCACAGAATTTTTAATTAAAAAAAGTTGCAGTTATGTAATAATTTCGATTTTAGTATTTTTTAATTGTTTTGTAAGAGATGTGTGAAATATATTTACATCGAGTTACACTATATGAGGATTAATGATTTAGTTAACTTTATTCTGGTAAAACAAAATATTTTTAGTGGCTTTTTTAAAGCTAGAAATGAGAGAGGCACAAAACGGTGCTGTTAATTCATTGTTTTGGATACTTTAAAAAAGTGAGCCCCAACCTTTTTATCGTCACGAACCGGTTAATGACTAATAATTTTACAGCGCCCCCCATGAGGGGTGAGAGGACGTTAATTGTTGATATTTTAGATTTTTTTTTCTGATTTAGCAATAATAATTAGCGTTTAAACATGTATTCAGAATAAAATACAGTTATATCAAAAAAATTAATAGAAAGTGATGTAACATGGAATATATAAAGTGATTTCCTTTAAAAAAAAGTCGCACTAAGTGGAAATAATTTAATGTTCCTTGTGCGTCTCAGTGCTATTTGATCCACCCACTGGTACTGATCCACGTCCCGGGGGTTGGGGACCAATGCTTTAAAATGGGAAAAGAGAATGCGTGTGCTCGATTAATAAACAAATTAATATAATCATTTCTTACCATAAATCACTTATGATTATAAGATTGACCGAAATAAACCCTGTACGAAAATCAATAAATTGTTGCTGCCATCTATGTAAAATATCATATGAATGAAAGAAAATAAAAAAAATATGTATAAAATAAGGTTTAATTCTCTTTAATTTATGCATGTGTTATCCACAACAAAAATATATTCTTCGCTATTATCTTAAATTAAAGCAACATGAAATGTATGTGAAGAATACATTTTTGTCTATCTTTATTGAAAAAACTTATTTTTCGATTTTTATTTTAATACTATGTTATTTTGGCATTTTGAAATATGTTAATTGTATAAACCCTGGAATATGTTTCTAATTGATCATTATAAAAATCTATTAGAATAATGTGGTGTATTGGTGGGGAATGGTTCTATATATATATATATATATATATATATATATATATATATATATATATATATATATAGTAAGGGTTTCAAAGTTAAGAGTAAAAAGTTAAGAACTTTATGTAGTTCCTTATATCATTTCCTAATATCATTTATAACATGCAGTATAGCCCTTATTCCACATGATTGTCTTTATATATATATATATATATATATATATATATATATATATATATATATATATATATACTCTATCTACCAATTATTTCGAACCCATTGCAAAGGACGATATCTGCGGTCCCGATCTGCGTCACGTCTTCTGTAAAATATCGTGTTGGAAACACCAATTGCATTAGTCGCATGAAAGATGCCAAAGTCATAATTGTTGGATGTCATAGAATGGCCGACTCTTAATGAACATATCTACTGAGTTAAGCATTCTAAAATCGACAGCAGCTTTTGTGATTAAAAAGTGCAAGATGTGTGGTGATTGTTGGAATGTACTTCGACTCGGGCAGACCCACGAAACTAAGAGATAGAGATTGACGAGTGTTGTCGAAAGAAATTCGGAAAAACTGTACCAAATCGATGTTCCACGTACTCCAGGAGTTCCGACAGGCATCCAAGATTATTGTTTCAATAAATCACCATCAGCAAGCAAGCACATTTGCTCGGTTTTGATGATCGTGCTGTGTGTGTGCTTCCCATAAGCCTTTGATTATAAATTCCAACCACCTGCTCCGTTAAACTGGTGCTTCTTCGAAATTGGACTATAGATAAATGAAGTGACGAATCAAGATTCAATCTCTACCAGTCGAATTGCAAAGTAGGGGTTTGGCGCATGTCTGGAGAACACCTTTTGCCATAATGCATTTGGCATTCAGTAAAGTTTTGCGAAGTTGGAGTCTGAGAATGATTCTCGTGGTATGGACTGAGATCCTTGATCTTAATTTATGGCAAACTCTACGCCAAGTCCCTCTAATCTATTCTAGACAACAATGTTCTGCCTACGCTGTCGCAATTTTACGGGTTTATATACAGAATTCCTCAATTTTTTCCAGCTAGTTGAGAAGAAATTTTTGTCTCATTCTTCTAGCACTTGCCTTTTAAAAAGATCCACTCTGTATACATCGTTTCTTTAATATGTAGTCAAGTTTTCCATCAATTCTACCTAGGATTTAGTATAAGGGATTGCGCTGAATATTTGAGAACTCTCAGCGTATGATAGAGCATACGGAATAATGTGTACTGGATTTTTGGGTTCGTTCTGTTGCGCTAGTAGAAGTTGTGGCCGAGATGAAGATGTTTTATAAAATAATGAATGGGGATGATGATGATAAGTAAACAGTTTGCCCATTGTGCTACCGATGAACTCAAGCTTTCTAATACTTGCACTTGATATGCAGCTCCATGCCCTCATATGGTTACCATCAGATTGTTGCTTAAACATTCTTATCTCGTTGCTCAGTTTTGGGTTGTATCCAAATTAATTTTTTTCATTGCAATACATTAAGATGAATTTTCTTTCATCTAAAAATACCTTCAACCAAAATTATTCATATTTGTTGGAATGTTTCCTTGTAAAAGTAAGTCTTTTTTTCTATTAGTTTTACTGATGTATAGTTTTCTTTTGGCTATTGTGACCAGCGCGATGAAGAAATTTGGAGATAAGTTTTGTTTGGATGAATTACTTTGGTTGAGTTATCTTTGAGTGTTGTAGCGGTAGATCTTGAAGAAATTTTTGAATTCACTTTCAATATTGACAACTTTTGTCTCTTTTCTACGAATCAGCGTTTTGGAGAGGCCACATCTAGGTACATTTACTACATTACAAGATGACAGGTATTTTTTTTACCACAGTTCTTGTTGTGTATCGACTTCTTTCCACTATTTCACCAATTTTTTTCCATTAATTTATTCTGATTATATATAAACAGACGATTATTTTTCTTTCTTCCATCGTTGTCTTTACCCGCTTACAAGTAATTTCAGAAATTTGATAAGCTAAGCAAAAATATAGTGAGGTCTTCCCCTGTACTTTCTTTATATAGATAGATTGAAATATTACCTGTCGTTCACCACCCTCATTAATAATGAATAGAAAGACGCAACCTGTATTATTTTGCATTAAACTGAAGTCAGTTATTTCACTTTTGTCTTTTACTTTGAATGGTTAAAAAGTTATACTTATTTTTGCAAGTTTGTTACTTTGAATTTGATCTTAACACATTTTGTGGTTATCTTTATAATATTTTAAAGATGATATAAACATGAACAATATTGGTTTGATAAAGTTAATGAATTACATAATCCCACATCCCATTTTTTTTCTGAGAAAATTCAAAGTGTGTCTTCATGTGTGCCCATTACTGCATATATATATATAGTGTGACGTCTTCTCATTTGTAGAACTCGACCCAACAATATTGGCCAAGTTTGACGTACGGGGGATCAAGTTGTTCGTATGGGATATTGTATCTCCAAAAAAAGGATCGCCTATTCTTTCCTCATGCCTAAGGCATGACAGATGTGAACTGTTTTGAAAAATGGCTTTGATGTCGCCACATATTTCTTTCACCGACATACAGACGATTGTTAATCAGAACCCTCTTTTGGAAGAAAGCTTCATGAAACAGCATCAATTGTTTTAGTTCCCTTCGCTCATCTGGGTCGCAAACTATTTTAATGGAGAGTAGTATCAGCCGGTTAGAACAGAGACACACCCTCAGTGGGAATGTGACTGTACGATTTATGGCCTCCAGATGTTGAAGATGTCATTTCGTAGTGGGGATCAGACGGGTCGTCCTACTGTCCCCAAGCACCAATGGAGTAGTGAGGAGAGCCGGGTACAGATCTGTACAAGCGCCAGTGAGAGGCGATTGGGGCTTGAAAGTGACCCGCCCAGGTAGTTTAAAGGGTCAGTTCCCCTGGATTTTTTTTCCATTTACAAAATAAACTTTGTTCTGAAGTTTTGTGCTCTTCAAAGACGCCCAATTGAGTTTGTGGGGGCAGCCGTGCCTCAAGGATCTAGGGAGAGGAGCTTTGCTTATTGGGGAAATACAAAGTGCCTTAGTCAACAGCGAAACGGTTGGGACACATGAACAGAAATAACAAGAATTTTTCTATCGCGAAAAACTGTGAGTTGTGACATATTAATATGGAGTCTACCGCTTTTTATTATTTACTCTGGAATAAAATGTTTTTTGGGAGGAATTAGCTGTGAGATCGACTCTTATCTATTTAAGCAGGCCAATTTCTTCGAAAAATAGTCTACTAATAGTGTGGATCACAAGCGTTTGTTCTAATTTATAGTTACTACACTCAAGACTAAAATAAAACTTCTCCTGTGGCTCTCTTAACTACCAGAATCCTTGTCCCCCTTTGGAAAGCTGAACCGGACATCGTATGGGGAAAAGAAATTTCCGTTGCGACCTTACTCTAGAGTGGGGAGAAAGTTGCTATTGAAAGATATGTAAAAATTTCAAATTTCATGATTTGATATATATAATTCCACCTCAAACCCTTCAAGTTTCGACATAAAACAAAACTGGCATTTAACGTACAAAGTACAAAATAAAAATAATAAGATATGCTAAATGAAATACCAAATTCACGCCTAATAATATATTTCAGAAAATATATCAATTTATTTTGTAGCAGAAAACAAATTTTTTTTTTCAAAATTGATCCAAATGCCGTCCTTAAAATTTGCCGCTCCGGGCAGGGGTCTGATTGGACCGGCCCTAGAGCCGCCCCTGCTACCATGTTTCTAAGTAAAATAACGGGATCACGATGTTAGAATAGTGTGTGTGCGTATGTATAGTCCGTTGTCACCTCAATAATTTATAAACGGTAAGAGCTATAGTCATAAAAGTAAAATCTTGGTATAGTAAAGTTGTCATGCATTACACAGTGAAAATTCTTACGAGGCTACCTGGATGATAAATTTGGTGTCAACTTTCTGATCTCAAAAACAGTACGAGGTACATGAAAAAAATCAGCTACAAAGTTGCTCAGCATCATCGATTTAGCAAAATAGATAGCTTCCGTAATGATAAAAATAGAAGACATAGAGTGCATATTTAATTGGTTTCTAACTCCGAAAATTGGATGAAGGCACTAATGGCAGGGTATGATCAGAGACACTATGATTGGTGCAACTTCATTTTGATCCGCTTGGAAGTTCAGCTAACGTTTCTTGTGTGTGTGTGTGCCGACATCATACGGATGGATGAGGCATGCTTTGTGCGAAGCATAAGCAGAGCTTCCATTTCTGGTTGCTGAATAATCCTAGTTGTGCTGTTGAAGTTAGCTGGTAGACAAATGTCTGGTGCGCAAAATTTAAAAACAAACTGATTAGCCTGTTATTTTACCCGGGCACTTCAACGGTATCCTTATACTTGTCAATACTGAAGGACATATTATCCGATTTTCTAGAAGATTTGCAGCTGAGTTACCTTCGAAATTTATAGTTCCAATACGACGGCACCCCGCCTGCACAAGGTATCATGTGCCACACACCAGTGGTGTAGCGTGGGCTTTCACCACCTGGGGCTGACCGGAAATTTATCCCCTCTCTATTTTAATTATTAGTCAAGAAAATTAGTAAAAGTAAAAAAAAGCAGCTTTTTTTTTTTTCCTAATTAAAAATGCTCTTTTCGTGTTTTTTTGTATAGCAAATTTTTTTATACTATTGTCAATATTAATATGTATGTCATGTTCAATTGCCAGAATTTGTTAGCCTTAACGTGGACATAGTCGATCTGAGATAGTTTTTGATTAATTTTAGCTTAGAGAAGCTTCTCTCGCAACTGGCATTACTGATGGCAGATGTTAAAAAAATTCTCAACATTATGACAATGTTTGGTAAACTCTCCTCCAGTTTGAACTCAATAATATACTCGTATTTTAATACACACAGAGAGCCGGACCTATTGAGTTCTTTTTTACAGCCTGGGCTTGTTGCATCTACGAAAACTTGTAGACATAAACACTCAATTTGGAATTCTTCTTTATTAATGTTTTGAGGAGCTTGATCTGAGTTCATCCATGCTCAATATCACTTCAGGCCTTAATAAAGCATATTTTTGCGATAGATTCTGTAACTGTTGGAATCTTTCTCGAATTTCAGTAGTTACTCTATCTGTTGAAGAAAACATTGTTCGCCTCAAGTCATCTTCGTACGATAACTGAACATCTTTACTTCCGTCACCAAATATATGCTTCCTCCTGATTGGTCTTGGGGGTTCAAAAGAAATTTCAAGTTGTTCACATAAACTTTTAGCATATATTAAAGCCTCATCCACGAATTCCTCTCGGTTTACTCTTAATAAGGTCTGTAAAGCACGTATTTTTTTAGCACATTGATGAATATTGAGTCCCTCTGTTTGCAAGTAATTTTCTCTCTCTCAGCATCATTGACTTCACATAGTACCGGTTGCCAGAAGCCTAAGTAATATAAAAATGAATGCAATTGCATAGCGATTAATAAACTTCCTGCATCTGTGCCTGTATTAAAGCTTTCACTCCTTTCCGTCATTTTTGTCGCGCGGCGCGATTTGGAGTTTGAAGTATTTTTTGAATTTAAATATCGCGGTGCTTGTCGCCGCCCCTTTTCGTATGCTGCCCGATGCCATGGCCCCTTTCCACTCCCCACGCGATGCCACTGTCACACATTGCATTCGAGACACATTCTAACAAATGCATTTGTGGTTGCATTGGATGACCTATATGGTCACCTATATCCTTCAACCCATTGGCCTTTTTTCTGTGAGGGTACATCAAACAAAAAGTGTATGCAACCCCTCCATCAACATTACAGGAAACCTTTTCATGGATGCTTGTGTCAGTATATCGCATGCCATGTTGAAGAGAGTGCAGTGGAAAATGCAAACCCGCATCCAGATGTGTATTGTTGCTGAAGGATACCATTTTGAGCATGACAGGTAGATCAACCTTATTTTCGAAAAGTGCTGTTTTGCTCAAAGCAATTAAACACATGTTTGCTTTGTGCTTTTCATTTGTATCATCTTTGTAAACAAGATATTTTTTTGTAATAAATCGATGATACTGAAGAACTTTGTAATCAACTTTTTCATAAATATCGTTTTGTTTTTGAAATAAGAATGCTAATTCCAAATTTATCCCTCAGGTGGTGATGTAATCAGTCTATTGTGTAGCAACTTTATGGCAACTTTACTATACCTAGATCCTCTTTTATGACTCTAGCTCTTGCCGCTCTTAAATTATTGGAGTGACAACGGACTTTAGCGGGCCCACTGCGTATATATAACCATATACCATATATATCTAATAAAGAAAAGCATTAAATAGGTATTTTACAGTATTGGTGAAAAATAACATATAGCTAAGGTAGTATAATAGCAAACTCATAGCCTTAAGAACTAAGATTGTAGGGGTTTCTATATATATATTAGATTCAGTTAGGTTTTATTGTTTAAATAGAATTATAGCGCATCCTTTTTTTTAAAAAAATAATCTATGTATTGTACTTTGTTTAAAATTATGTACTCTAGGAAAAAGAGCAATCAAAATTTTATTTTGTTTGAATACTTTGATGTAAAAATAGATAGAATTAGAATTGTATATCCCGTTCTCTTTTTGAAGAGCTCAAATAACAAAACGGAAAAAACAATCAATTGAATAAAACAGATAATCTATTCATAAAATAATAATGTATAGCTAAATATCTTTCTTGATAGAGATTCTTTGAAGAAGGATGAGACGAAAGGCGAAGAAAAAGGTCATGTGCTTTTAACCTACGCTGGTATTTTTTTTTATCGCAATTTGTATTTCTTAATTAGTTGAATGGTTTTGAAAAATGCCTGTGGCAACAACAAATTGAAAGTTGGTGTTGCGTTTTAAAATTTGTTTTATTTATACTCTTTTCACTTACATATATATTTATAATAAAAAGTATGCATACGTTTAAAACTGATCCATACAATCATGTAAGTTAACATATTTGATAGGTAAAAAAACTATCTTTCATTAATTCTGACAAGTGATAGAAGATATTATATGCTTATACCTATTTAAAATTCGCAATAATTCAAAATAGAAGAGAATTTATTTGATACTCAAGAACATGAAGGCTAACAAGTAGTAGTAGTTCAAGTAGTGCAAGTAGTCTTCCTTGAGGAGATCTTAGCTTTCTTATGCACTGAAAAATTGTATTTTAAAAATTATCTAAATAAATTTATATTTAACTTAACTATACTTAAATATACGTAACAAAGCACTAAAAAGGCTAAAGGAATTAAAGGATTTAAAGCTAAAAGTGAGCATTTAAAAATGTATATTGTTACAAGTATTAAAATAAAATATAAAATGCAAATCAATAAATAAAATAAAAAACTTCTGAAAAAAATTGAAAAAAAGTATTTAATTAAAATTTGGTTTTTAGTATTATGTTGAAAAAATGAGTTGTTTTCAATGTAAAAAAACTAAATAAAAATAATTTCGTTATCTACTTAAATTATGTTCCAATCAATATCCTTTTAGAATAATTTTTGGAAAATAATATCAGATATTGTTATTTCATTATTTACATGCAAGCTACTTATTATTTATGTATTATACTTTCAAAACTTCATCCAGAGACATCAAAACTGTTACAATCAATGCTGACTTTTGATTGTGATCCTAACAGTGACCTTTATAAGTCTCTATTCAAATGTTAAGCTTTCGAGTTAAGTAGAAATATTTTTCTAAATGTTATATAATAAATTAACTTGGTGAAAAAAATTTTTGAAAAAAAAGATAAAGACCAGTTGTATTTTTTGTAGCTTAGTAAAAACCTAGTAATTTTGAAAAAGTATACATTTTTGCACATACATACTTTTATACTTTCGCGGAATAATTTGACAAGTACCATGTTAAAGAAACATATATACTTAGAATAGATAAGTAAATGATTGCAGATTGACGAGGCTGCTCAAATATTCATGTCACACGAAGACTTTGAAATGACAGTCGGTACTTGTCACACATTTCCGAAGACATATTTAAGTGTAATAAGCAGGCGGCACTCTCTTTATTTTATTGGACATAAAGTGCTTCTATAATCACGTAATAACTCAATTAAATTTGCAATTTATTTATAAGCAGATTCATTACATCAAACCTTTTTATTTATTTTTATTTTTGATACATTTTCTTCACTTACTTTGCACTCATGAGCAACTATAAGTTCCTTCAAACTTGTTTATTAAGTAAAAAAAAAATGAATAGCTGATTATGTGCTGAAATACGAACTTAAAAAGAAATGATAACAGTGTGAATTGATAAGTATTCTTTCTGGAACTTGTTATTCTTTAAAAAACTAGAAATGCGAGATGAAGGGTAAAATTAAAGATGAATATGCGAGTAAGAAATAAAATTCTTTTGCAAAAAAATTTCTGTTGCATACCTTAAAAAATCTAGTTTTTGTTGGATGTGTCTATTTGTATGTTTATGCATATAATTTAAAGAAATGAAGTTTTCTAAAATTTTAAAGAAACTTTAAATAAATGAAGTTTTTGAATTTAAAGAAATGAAGTTTTTTAAAACTTCAAAGAAACTTTAAATAAATGAAGTTTTTGAGATTAAAGAAATTAATCTACGATTTAATCTCTACATTGTTATAAGAAGGAGTAGCACATACACACAAAAGGACACTATATAGTTACTATAGTTATAAACTGTTTCTTATAAAATCATTTTATTTCTACTCCCTCTTCCCCCAAGAAAAAATTTCTGAGAATACCACTGGCCAGTGGAATGCAGAAAGGTGAAGATTGGTGGTACAAGCTCCTCCCATAGCTACAATTTTTTCAGCATAAAGATTACACCACAGTGCTCTTATCTCAGTTTTTTTAAAAAGTGCAACTCTTTCCATGAAAGTAGTCTGTATAGGCCACTGCCATTGCCTGTAGAAAAAAAATCTCGTTAATAGAAAATCTCTCTTAATACTTTATAAACATTTTTTTGTTGTTGTCAGAATGTTAAATATTAGTATATGCATTAAGAGAAATTAAAAAGATGAACATTAATATACATGATACTACAGAAAAGAAACAAATAAAAATTAACGCACAATACTCATAAGAAACAAAATTTTTTTGAATATTGGGCCATCTATCAAAATAGCTTGAATATGAAGTTCGTGGAACTCACCATAACCTGCGAGAAGAACATCACTTCCGAGAATTGTTACCCTTCTAACAAAAATAACGAAATTACATTTAAAGTGGTTAATAATTTCTATATCAGAGACGCTTAAACTAAACAAAACCCCTTTCCCCTCACTTAATACCTATTCAGAAACAGAACAGGGGAAAAGGAAAATAGATTTCCAAAGTACCTGCTCTCTACAACAACATCATAGGCAAATACCAATTGACCAAAAGAACTCTAGACAGAAATAGCAGAATCCTACGGGAGAACAAACATGGGACGTGTAAAGAACAAATAGGACTCCCCTTTCCACCTACTCCCGTGGGACAGGTCGTAGGACAATGGGACACCCCGCAGTGTCCAATAACAGCGGCCACACATTACGCAAACATTGGATTTCCAATGGTCCTTCGTTTACCCACATACGAGATCAGCTGAGCCCGCTTTTTTATGTAAACACAGATGTCTTCCCACTCTCTTTGCTGCGAGTCTTCAATGAAAGTGAAGTTGTTTTATAGTTTGCTGACTATTTGCTTTCATAAAGGATACTCCTTTTTTTAAAAAATCCCATTCTTATATTTAATGTGAATGTCATTCAACTTCTGTGTTTAAATAGCATTTTTAAGAAAATGAGCGAGTATTTTGAGAAAGCGTTTGTTTTTCTTAGCCAATACGCAATGATAAATGCAAAGGAATCCAATTATTGATTTTCTTACAATTGATGTTTAATTAGACTAGTTTTTAGTTTTGGAATTATTGATACGATTGATCATATCGTTTGAAAATATAGACTTAAAAATGGTAAAATTATCATAGACTGAAAAATGTTTCAATATTGACTCGTATTGTTAAGAAATAGGATCTCAACCATCGGACGGGAAGGCTTAGAGGTAGCGTGCATGCTTCGATTGCGGGTTCGATCCCGGCAGGAGTCGATAGATTTTCTGGATGCGAAAATTGTAGGCACGCATGTCATATAATTATGGGGTATATAAAAGATCCCTGGAGTATCAATTCGGCTCTGGAACTCTCGGCAAAATTAAATCACGCAATATTTAGCGTCTTACTGGAACTTGTAAATTAAAAATGAATTCAAGCATCAAAATATAATAGCGAGAACCACCACTAGATGGTGCCACTATAAAATGGCTCTCACATTAGGGGACCTGCCATGTCTCTATAGGCTTAGTTGCTAATATGCAGCCCATTAGGGGAAAAAGTGTCATAATCCAGAATATGTTTTGAGATATAAAAATGCTTCAATATTAATGCCATATCCTGCCTCGCTATCCTATAGGGATAATTTGTATTCAAATTGATTCTTTATTTTCAGGCGTAAGATGTGTTTCTCTTTCTCTTTTTTTTCTTCCTTTTTTTTCTTTCTCCTACCATAATGATAAAAAATAATGAGATATTTCTTTACATGTTAAAAAGAAAAATTACTTATAAAGGGTGTTTTTTTAGAGGTATAGAACTTTAAATTGCAATAAAACACCGATGTATTATTCGATTGACATGAATTTTTTTTATTCGAAAGATAATCTTGTGGCATTACATTTTAAATATGATTTCTGGCATATGACTGCCACGGCTGGCTCGGATGTAGTCCAATCTGGACGTCCAATTTTCGATGACTTTTTCCAACATTTGTGGCCGTATATCGGCAATAACACGGCGAATGTTGTCTTCCAAATGGTCAAGCGTTTGTGGCTTATCCGCATAGACCAATGACTTTACATAGCCCCACAGAAAATAGTTTAGCGGTGTTAAATCACAAGATCTTGGAGGCCAATTCACAGGTCCAAAACGTGAAATTAGGCGGTCACCAAACGTGTCTTTCAATAAATCGATTGTGGCACGAGCTGTGTGACATGTTGCGCCGTCTTGTTGGAACCACAGCTCCTGGACATCATGATTGTTCAATTCAGGAATGAAAAAGTTAGTAATCATGGCTCTATACCGATCACCATTGACTGTAACGTTGTGGCCTTCATCGTTTTGGAAGAAGTACGGACCAATGATTCCACCAGCCCATAAAGCGCACCAAACAGTCAGTTTTTCTGGATGTAACGGTGTTTCGACATACACTTGTGGATTAGCTCAGTTTTGTTTGTTGACGTAGCCATTCAAACTGAATAAAAATATATCCTAATTTTTTAACTCTAACGATAAAAAAATTCCGAATTAATTTTAACGGTCATCTGTATAAGGTAACTCTAAATTGCATGGATTTAATTCTTTTTTTTGTAATTATAGATTATTAATCAGCTATTATTAAAGAATATATATAAAATATCCATACATCATTATCTAGATTTAATTACCTACATATTCGATTCATAGATGGCGTTGTAATAACTCTTAAAAATGATACATTGAAATAAATTTTAATTTTAACTTTCAGTATTATAGAATAGACAAAAAATATAGAAATATTCATAATGTTACTCCTATAATTTCAGTATTTAACTTAATAAGATTCATATATTTTTATTTTAGCATTTCTGACCTAAGCATTTCTGAACGTATCTTTGGATTAGTTAAGTTTTTACTTATAATGAACTTAAAACTTTCATCCATTATTTTGTAAAGGATTTTGCTCAGTATTATAAACAGATACGAGGAAGGTTGGTTATCCATAAAACTGATTAAACTCCAGTTTATATAAAATTAAAGACTGTCCACGCAGATCTCCGAAAGTTAAAGTACAACAAGTATCTTTGTCCGTAGTAAAAACTGACTTGAGAAAATTTTGCTGTGTTCCTATTTCAAAGATTTACAAAATTCCTTTTTAAATCTCAAAATTTTAGATCTAAAATACTTTTGGTATGTCAAATAGAACTCGTGCATCTGATTCTTTAAGATGGAAGGCCATCGGATGGATGAAAATGGGTTTATTATAAGGCAAATGTGCTAGACTGCTTAATGTTTCTTTCTGTGGAATCTAAGATTTTCGAATCAGTTCGCAAAGTGCTGATCATTTGCAAACATATATGTCTTCTCCAGGATTCGAACCCAGGTCCAACGGCCCAGCGACTCTAACCATTATACCGGATGAGTGGCTGGAACACTTCTGAAAGAAATATTTATATTGGTATTCTCAAAAAAATATTCGGTAAACAAAAAATAACTAATTGACCTTCTATAAACTAATATAAACTATAACATCTTATACGTAAATACAGTAGTAGATTTTTCGTAATTTTAAAGTAATTAATTTAATGTTTAACAATGAATTTAGTAAAAAAACATTCCTGTAATGGTAAGTTTCCTAAAGACATTTACGGCAAAATTATGAAATCCTATTTTTATTAACAGATGTTTATTTCCTGCTTTACTTATTCCACTCATGTCCATAAATTAAAGATAATGAAGTTCAGGCAAAGAAAGAGACAGAAGCAAAACAAATTTGACTTATTTGTAAAGACTATTTATTAAACAAAAGGTAAAGAGCAAAAAGATTCTATATGTTTCACATAATTAATAAAAATTGCGATTTTTACTCCCTGGAGCAAATTTCAAAGAACAACCTATTTACAAAAAACAGTATAACATGGTTAGTATGAAGGTAAATACGGAGTATGTCTCCCGGACGATGCAATACAGGCCTTAAAACGCCTAGGCATGCTGAGTATCAAATTATCAATCTGATCTTGTGGAATATTACACCACTCATCAAGCAATGCCCTCCGAAGTTCCGGTAGACAGGTGGGAGGGAGTTGACGGACTGCAATTCGTCAGCCAAGCATATCCCACACATGCTCTATTGGATTCAAGTCCGGTGAGTATGCTGGCCAATCATTCGGGTGATATCCTCCTATTGAAGGCATTCGTCTACTATGTTTGCTCGGTGAGGATGAGCGTTGTCATCCATAAACAGAAATTAAGCACCCATGGCGCCCCGAAAAAAACGTACATGTTGTTCCAGAATGACATCCCGATAGATGTGGCCTGTCATCGTTACACTCTGAACATGCAGGTCAGTTCTGGAATCAAGAATAATTCATCCCCAAACGAGCCATCCTGCACCACCTTAACGGTGTCGTTCAATGGTGTTCTCTTGGTGGAAACGGGTACCTGGCGCTCTCCATAATAAAGTCCGGCAAGAATCAGACTGCAAACTAAACCTGGACTCATCGGAAAACATTACACAAGACCACTGTTGTGGTGTCCACAATGCATGATCTCTACTCCAGGTTAATCGCTAGCGACAGTGAGTTGCGGTGTGGAACACATCTGACATCCTGCGAGCGTATAGACCAATGTGTCATAAGCTTCTGTACAGGGCCTGCCTTGAAACTGTCGTATCGGTAGCTGAAAAGAGCTGACGAGACAGGTGTGATGCTGTGCTCCGTCTGTTTCTTTTGGCAGTAACTGCCAAATACCGGTTCTCATTCGGCGTTGTAACTCGGGGGCGACCTGTGCTGTAACATCTACTCACATTACTATCATCTTGGAATCGTTGCCAAAGCCTGGAGATGACACTCTGGGTGATTCCAAGTTCCTCGGATACTTTCAGATGGGTACGTCCACTTTCTAGTCGTCCAACAATTCTACCACGTAAAAAATTATCCAAATGCTTCCTTTGTGCCATAACTATGCTGCTATTACACTGAAAGGCTTTTAAAGCCCTTGTGAACAATTTTACTTCTTTGCCACCATTCCTTATATACCTCTCTCTTATACTCTCGTCATTGTGACATACTATCCGCGCCATCTGGTGGTTTCCTGTAATTTGCATATTCTTCTTCAAGATGTGTGTGATAATTCTACAGGTGAAATTTTTATTTTAGAGTTCAATTTCTGTGTCATTCTGAATTATCCTTAATTTATGGACATGAGTGTATTAAATAGGTACTAACGATATATTTACAACCATATATTGAAAAATGACAGGTTTTTTTTTACCTTTATTATTTTTTTTGTAGTTAAATATTTTATTTTCTACCTCTTTTCCAGCGAACCCCCGTATATTTCCGAAGTTATTTTAATAAATATGCAGAAAATAGATGTAAACAGCATATTTAATCTAACTGTATTTTTCATCTAGGCATAAAAACTGACATATTAGAAAGGAGATGACCAACTGCAACAAAAATGGGTTCAATGGAATAACCATCCACAAAAAAAGAACGATTATTATTTCAGCATAATTGTTTTATTCCAGAGTTTATTTATTCGCAAAACTGAAGAAATCAATAAAGCATTGATTCACTTCAAGCGTGGATGAAAGCTGTCAACCTGCATGACTTTGATTGATAAAGTTCTTGGATAATATCCAGAGGAATTTTTTGCTATACTGTCTCCAACTATTGGACTAAATTATCATGAGAAGTTTTCAGGCGCCTTCCCATTACATCTCAAATGGGCTTTACGGGGATAAAATCAGGTGTTCTAGCTATTTAAGGAAGTATTTGGTTTGCTTTAAGACCACATCCTGAACAAGGTGTGTTGTGGCGGCCCGATATTATCTTGTCCTCAGAACGGCAGCAATCAAATGGGCAACAATAATCACTAGTCCATTGTGATTGTCTCTGAACAGCAGTCATACGACCAGAATCGTCCTTGTCTATCATCAAACGCAAGATTTGTATGCAAGTTACCAACACAACTGTTGAAAAATGTCTGAAAAAGTGGGATCTACATCCTAGTAGCTGACAAATGGTTGTTTATTCCTTACACCCGTACAATGGTACTGATCGGAATTGCCAGTTACAATGGTATTGAACTTGATCAGCTTGAAACTGTGCTAACTTGGGATGCACCATGTTTAGCAACGAATTTTAGTAATTTTTCAAGTTATTTCCTAAAGACTAGGTCAATTATATCTGAAGTTATCTGGAGTAAAATAAGGACCCTATACTCTTACTGTTGCGCGCCACTCAAATCCACAACAAGCGCTATGGTCTGAGATGCTGTTCCACTTGATAGATGTACCTATTTACTAGTCGATAGTCGTATACTTACAACAAAAAGAGGATGAAATGGAATTATATGACTCTGAGTTGCCTTTTCTCATGTGGAAACCCAAACTACTTTACAACAGAAAAACGGGTGGCAACATACGAAGAGTCTTGCAATGGTAGAAACACTGTCTAGTGGGAATTATTGTACCAAATAAACAATAACCTTGGGCAGAAGAGCACCATCTTTAAAAACAAGATGATTATGTTACGCTTTCTGGTTGGGGTAGCGAGAATTAAGCATTCTACTTTTGGGTGTGGCTGTATGTGCAGTTGTCCTAGTGTGTTTGTCGTAATGAATGCTAATGTTAAAATGTAGACATAGTGTCTTAACTATTGGAGTTGACTTTTACTGACAAGTTTCATCCCACTTGCAAGAGACCATTGGCGAGATCCTGACTTATTTGTTTGGAGAAGAATGACAAAGCTCCGCATTTTTGACAGAGATTTTTTCCCCGAAGATTGTTACTGTAACGAAGTAATCCTTTCCTTCGTGGTCTTGCTCTAGATTTTGTTTTTGTGAAACTGGCACACAGCCGCACAGGTCCCGTAAAGTTTAAAAGCTTCCAGTAAATAAAGATATCCGCAGAATGGATTGGGCAGTGTGCTTCTCTGATTTAAACCCTATTAAGCCAGCGTAGTATGCTTGGTGTCATGATCGAATTATCTAAGGAACACCAGACGATTAATACAGATGTTCATTAAAGCACGGGAACTCTTAACTACAAAAACTGTTCGATAATTTGGTGTTGAGTATGGATGGATGGTGACATGCAGCTATTACAGTTAGAAAAGGTCATTTCCATATTAAAGGGCTTTGGTTTGTTATTTTCCATCTTGGCCAGACAATGTTTTGCATCAACACTATTCTCTCAACACAACCTTTTTAGGCTTCATCCCATATCATGTGTTTTCTATATATGTTTTTGCTGTTACCCTTCCTTCAGCCTGTAAGAACTTTGTCTTTCCTACATTGTTCTTCTCTGATTTAAATTTTTCCCGGATGATTGTCGCTGAATTACGGAAAAATTAGAAAGGTTACCCAAGCTTTGCGCGATATAAATTTGGAAACATTTTTTTAAGCTCAGTACTGAATGTATACAATGTCAATCTAGACTTAATTAGTAAAACTCGATTTTTTTTTGAAAGTATGATTTTATCGGTGAAACAATTTCATGTTTATTAATGTTTCCAACATTCCATTCAGTCAATCTCTCATAACTTTTTTCTTCTGACTTTTCTTTTGAAGTTTTGAACGAAGTATATTTCTGATGGAAAAAAAAGCACCAAATATCTGAATATTTTCTGTCCTTTTCAATAATAGATACAGCAGGTATATTTTCATAAATCGATTTTTTTTATCTTAAGAGGACTTGGTACCCTTTGAGTAACTTTCTTTATTTATGTATTTAAAAATTATATTTTAGCATTTTATACAATGTTTCTATTCAAGAAAATGATACTAGATGAAAATTTTTACATATTATTCACAAAATTTTAAAATTTTAAATTCCTTGAAGAAAATTTTAAAATCCTACTCCTTTTGTAAAAATTAATTTTTTGACCTGAAATTTTTTAATAATATTCTTATGGATGTTCTCAACAACTTTAGGAATCGATTTTACAATAACTGTATTCGTTTTTGAGAAAAAAAATAAAATATTGATATACAGGCTAATAATCAACGAAAAAGTCAACATATCTTACATTAAATTTTTTTTAAAAAAAAGTATTCAGTTTATAGCAAAACGGATCCCTAATTTTATTACATGCTTTATTTTTAACACGCAGGAAAAAAAATGGAAGTGATTGTTAAATAGTTGTGGAAGGAGTAGCATTTTGAATGCACTAAGGTTTCGAAAAACACAAACTGAGAAAAACCACTTTAAAGTTTATAATTCTTAAGAAATAATTATTATAAGCTTAATTAAACTTAAAATACCACTTTAAGATATTAGTTATACATTTTTCTTTAAAATAATTGTATTTTCATATTTTTTTAACCCACACATTTTTATAAATGATCAACTTTTAGATTGTACTAATTGCACAAGAAAATTCAAGAAAAACGTTAAAAAATTTTTTTTTCCTTTCACGACAGAAATTTGAGTTTTTTTTCTTCTTATAATATTAAAGTATTACATTTGTATGAAAAATATATCAGGAATAAGAACTGAAATTATAAAATTATTAATATAAAATGCCTTAATTTAAAAATTTTACATGCACACATTTCACAAAGAAAAAAAATGATTGTATGTATTGCCTCGGAAATATTCTGATCTATATATTACACATTCTTTTTCTAATGTTATTATTTCTTTTTATGAAATAGATTTTTTTTTTTATCAAAACGCTTTTTTTTCTAAAAAGGGGACGTGGCTGAATTGCTTAATTTGTTTTCAAATGAAGTTTTATTCAACTTCTAACTTTCCAACGTGCACTAGTGATATATCAATCGAAAGATAATAATGCAAATAAAAATTTAAAAAAAACGATAGGTCTGTGATTTTGGGGGTACCAAGTCCTCTTAAAATAAGAGGCAACCAAAAAAAAACCCGGATATGAACTTTGAGTCATTTTCAGAAAAAGAAAAATTGTTTTTTTTAAAGGACTTAAAAGTATATATAATATCTATCACATGCAAAGAACTTTACAAATAATTGATCAAGGCCTTGCATAATTAATTAATTTCTCTTGGTATTAAACAATTTTTCAATTTTTTTCAATGAAAACGATTTGTGAATGCACACACATTAAATTAATTCTATTATCCATTATACAAGAAAAATTTAAAAACTGGTCGAAACCTAAAATAACTATTGCAAAATAAGAATTTTTCTCGTCTAATAACAACGATACTAGTTTAAGAGTGAGTGAAAGTTATATTTACATCTCACTATAAAGCTACGTGAGGGCTGTTGGCAACGAACTTTTCAATTTTGAACCATGGTCGAGTGATGAGGATGACATCTGAGACGGCACCCCGTTCTAAGTTCCACACCACACCAACGGGAGGACGTTCATCTGTTACAGATTTAACGTGTATCTTCCCCCTTTGAAAGGTGGGTCTTCAGCGGTACTTAGGCTCGAACTCAAGACATGCCAACCACGAGTCCGTGACCTTGATCACTAGTTTACCTCGGTCACTCAAGTTTAGGAGCAAACTAGCTTTGTTGATTTTGGGTCAAAATTCAAGGCATGCTTTAATGGCCAAATGAATCATTTCCTTTTCATAATTTTTCGATTAATTTTGCTTTTTGAAGAATTTATCAGAATTGGTGTTGACTTATTTTATTCATTAAGCATTTGACTATGAATATAAAGTATAATTTTTTATGTTGCATTGTTACTTTACCGAAATCACCCCTATTAAAACAGACACCACCTCATCGACACAAGTAAAGCAGGAGATAACGGCCCCAAATACACAAAATATTCCCCAAGAAAATGTCCATCCAAAACTTTATACTTCTGAAAATCCGGGCAAATGACTCTATTTTCAATACCCCGTGGGCAACCACGTGACCAATTCTTTGCATTCCCTCCCCTTTTTTTCTCGGGCAGGGATGTATCACGTGATAGGGTAGCCGGAGAGTGCCTACGCAAATACTTTTCCTTTATGATGCGTAATCCTCTCCTCACGGGGTATAGGTAGGGGTGAGAAAGTAGGCCTCTCTGTATGTATACATTTATAGATATGGAAAAAAGCAGCGGGCTTGACCAGCGAAGGAGCAGAAAGAGAGCTCTAGATAGGCCCTCCGCGAGTCAACAATCGAGGCTAGAAGTTTCTTATCGAGGTCTTCTTGAGATGAATTCCCACCCACCCTTTTTACCAAGGGAAAAGGAATATGATGCATAACCTGCGACTCAACCACTCCATTATGCACATCACCAGGGAACGATATGCAAGATCGTCGGGGTTATCATATTTGGCAATGCATTGCACCTACAGTTGGAATATATATCCGTGTATACGCACTTATAATATTTAAAAAAATTCTAATAATGAATAAAATTTTAATAATTTAAATTTTAATAATAAATTATAGATTCAGAATTGTTATTTTTGTCCTAAAAGATGTAATTTATATATTATTTAATGGATGTTTCCATGTACGAAGGTTGAGGGATGAAGGTCACTCATTATAAATTGTTGAAATTCATTACATATTTGAGTTTTCATATTTCAAAATTAATAGTTCTCTCAACCTTTTTTAGTACTAGTTTTTTTTAATTACTATGTCAAGAAATGAAAAATTAAAAAATAATAATTTATGTTTTTTTATATACATTTGAAGTTTTTACTGTAATTATGACAGAAAATTCATCTTATAAATTCTTGTCTGAACAAAGAATATAATTGAGTAGTTAATAAAAAATAATTAACAACGGATGAGAAAGAGAGAGAGTAGAACAGATTTAATAATTTATTTCTGTATTCTTCACTATGACATACTTTATCAAACAGTACTTTGATTCATACGAGAAAGTTTTTTCAAAGCTTAAAAGGAAATTTGCTATCAAAAGTCAGCATGATGCCATATGTATGGATTTTCTTAGAAAATATTATACCTTTAAAAAAGCTTTTAATAATTAAACATAAATAAATGAAAAAAATATTTTTGATTCACACTGTTTCCACGTGTTTTTAAATTTCTTTTACAACCATCATTGGGTCTGTATTACAAGCGTTAAATGAAACAAATGGGCCCTATCGTACACATTTTCTACAGTTTTCTTCTTCTTTTTTTCTTTTTCCTTTTTTCTTTCTTGATGTTTAAAATAGGAAGGAGTCAGACTGAGTGCTGAAATTCTCATCATAGACAGCAACTTAATGTCAGCCAATTTGCATTTATACTTAATCTTGTTGATCCTCATGCAAGAAAAGCTTTGATCAAAAATATATGTTGACCCAAATATAAAAAGCCTTTTCTGTCTGTTTGGATTACTGGCTGCTTTGGCAGGCCTCAAGAGAACTCTTAGTAGACCGCATGTGGCCCGCGGGCTGCTATTTGCCCACCCCTGGTTTATTGCATTCCTTTAATTTCGAAAATAATTATGTTGTGAAATTGCATAAAACAACTGAATGCATGTCTTCATGTTAGCCATAATAATTACACACTCTCTACTTTTTTATAAATCTATTCAATAAATATACTAAAACGTTTTTCGAAGATTAAAAGGAAAGTTAATGACACATTAGCTATTTCCTGAAACACTTAACACATTTTAATAATATTCCTTGTTGATTATTGAAACAAAATGTTTCTATTAGGTATTTGCAAGAATTTTCAGTAACATCACATCGTACCCTTTTGAGTTTTACTTGATTTCTCTGTTAATATTATATTACTAAAACAATAACTGATGAGAATTTTTTTAAAAAATTTTATTTATGCAAAAAATTAGCACTTTTCATTAATTTTAAAAGTAAAAACTATGTTGAAGAAATATGTTTTTTTAACTAGAGAGAGAGCTTAAAAATTTCAGGATTATATATTTTAAATAGACTATACAATTCACGCTTCATTTTAAATTTAATTTGTTATGCCAAAAAAAGTTATTTTACACCCATGTAAAAAACATATTTTTTCCTTACACTTTTTAAAAATACCTTAACCCGAATTTCCATACCATTACCACGTTTTCCAAATGTTAAATATCACCTGTGGTTGGCGATTTTAAAATTATGGTAACCTTTTCTTGGCTTATCTTGCAATTTTTTGTGTCGAAGTCCATCTCGTCGGTAGCTCTGCTATCTACAATCTAAGCGTTCGGCAAAAAGCATCACTTCTGCCCTCGTGATTCCTGCCAAGGTTTTATGGAGGGAAGGAAGACGGTAGTGGAGATTATATTCGTAGGCTTATATACCCTCCCACGTATAGAATTTTTAAAAAAGGGAGAGAAAGAAAAAAAAAGAATTTTTTCTGGATAAAATGTTTTATTCAAGTTTAACTGTTTATTACGCGATCTTAACACACAATTACCCATTCGCGTTTCGAAATAGGTCACAAAAATTTCAACTCTTTTCCTGTGATTTCAAAATTAGCTTGATACGAAAAAAAATTTCAATTGCATTTTCAAAAAAATTCATTCAAAAAAAATTCAAAAAATATGTGACTCCATAAAAAAAGTCTAATGTATATACTAACTAGCTGGTATACCCGTTCTTCGCTCGGGTGAACTGAAAAATTAAACAACACCGTTTGAAGGAAAAAGAAGTTTTTAATGAGTTAATTTTATGTGAATTGAAAATTAATTGCATATCTCAGCTGAAAAAAAAGAAAGAAAAAAAAACACCTTTGTTAAATTTTAAGTATGTACATCTAATAGCTGATAAAAAGGATTTTTTTATATTTATAACTCCCCGTAACACTCTTGAGGGTCGATTTTTGAAAATACCTCCCTAAGCAGATCTCTGCTCAGCAAAAGTAACACATTGTTAAACGTTTTGAGTAATGAACGCTTAAAATAGTGTAAATAATTTATATCTGAAAGTATAATACATTAATATTATTTTCTGTTGTATTTATTTTATGTTAAAATTATAATATTCGTAAGCAACGCCGTTTCTTAAAATATAATGGCAATTCAATGAAAAACACAGCGAAATGTTAACGATACAGTCAAGTTGGCAAATGCCTAGCTACTTTCATAGCTCGAGCTTTATTGGAGCTTTGTAAGACCCGCCGTGTAGGGGAGAAATGCACGTTAATACTTTATCCAACAGCATTATGATTTACTGCAGTTTTTTTCATGCAATATTTTTTTTGGATCACTACATTTAAAATTAAGGAATATACATAAACAAAATACTCCTCTTTGGGAAATTTAATCCGTTAGAGCTAATTAATTAATTAAAGATATTCCACTGTAAAATTAATTATATACACCGTTCTCTTAAAATAAGTAGTCAAATAATTTTCTAAGGTCTTCATTAACATACAAAAACATAAGACACTTAAATTTTGACATAAACTATTTTTTCGGGACAAAAATAATAATCTTTGCAATCCGCTGAAAACGCCGTCAGCTGAAAACGCAATATCTGCTACAAAACTATTCGGCTGAAATACTCATCATAGAACCCGTGCTGCCATATATCTTAGAAGAGCGGATGTCAAAGAATATTCCTGCTAAGTATTGGTAGAATATTCCTTCTAAGTTGATGTGGGGTGGTAGTTAGGAAAAGGGGGTGCCAGCTCAAGTGACGTCCACGTCACTTGACCATGGTTCAAAATTACGTGATCCGTTGCCAAAAGCCCTCGTGTAGCTAAACAGTGCGACTTTAATATTCACTCACTCACACACTCCAAAAAATACAGTACAGTAGTTATAATTATTTTTATACTTAAAAACGCAATATCTGCTTATTTAATTTAAAATATAGCGTTATAATTAACTATTAACCACAAACAAATTTTCAAAATTTGTCCAAATGATGCAGTGTGAAAGAGAAAGTTTATTTATTTTAAGTACCAGAACTGATAAAAGCATTTATTTTGAAGAAAGATCTATTTCTTACTACCAAATGTGCATAATAAAATCATAAAAAAACATTAAAATAAAAAGAGATTTATAGCAACCTCTCCCTTCAAAAATTAGTATTATTCTAAAATAAAAAAAATAGGCGTTATGCTGATCACAAGAATTAATTAGAAGCGAGCGCCTTGCGTAAGCCAAAATAAAAAGGGTTTTTCCCAAACAAAAGACAGATATGTGCTGTGGTGGGCTTGCATGCAGATGGCAGAATTTTTTCCTACTTAGTTAACAAATATCGTTTTATTTTGGACACTTCTTTATAAATTATAGCCTATGCTATAAATTATAGCCTATGTGTTATTCTGATGTATAAGCTATATTACTGTAAAGTTTCATTAAAATCCATTCAGTTGTTTTTGCGTGAAAGACCCCCAAACATCCACACAAACTTTCGCATTTGTAATATATACTAGATTCTCATATAATAAGTTTTTTTAGGTTTTTTTTTCTTAAGGTATCCGAACACGTTGAAAATGACCAAATTCGGACAAGACCGATATTTTTGTTTTCTATTTTATTTAATACATCTATATTTTGGCTTTACAAAACATACTTTGTTTTGATTCTATGCTTCTTAGAGGCCAAGTTACAATCAATTCTATTAAGTTAGAAAAACCGGAAGTGGGTCTTTGATCTACCAGAAGTGGGCATTTAAATTGTTCGAAATCTATCATGGCGAGTCAGATCACACAAAATATTACAAGTGTATTTCTATAAAACTTTTTTCACCTGATATTTATGCTATTTTCTAGAGAATGTACTAAAATATTTCTTATAGTATGAATATTATTTGAGTTAGGGCATGTTATTTAAATAATGGTCTCATAAAGGCGTTATTTTTCTTATAATGTTTACTCAATCATCTCTAAAAGTTTCAAATTTTAATAAAAACATTAAAATTTTAGTACATTCTCTAGATAAATGCCTGTAGATTGTTTTGATAATTCTTTTACTAATATAAGTTTATTACTTTTTTCTCTAATTGCTTTGAAGTTTTACAAAAATATTGCTAAAATTTCACATATAATTGTGAATTTTATGAAATTCCGGCAATTTATTTTAAATATTGTTGATTAAATATTAGTATTTATTGGTATTGAATCCTAAAAAAGCCTTTATAAGTTTAAATATGTTATTTTGTCAAAAAGTACTCTGAACGTGTTCGGATACCTTAAACTAAAATAAAAATTACCTTTTTATAATTTCATTGACAGCCCCAAATCAGTGTTGCATTTTAAAATGCTTGCAGCAATTTTTATTATAAAATTATCTGTAACATGCCTTTCTTCACTTCAGAGGGCAATAATGAAAGAAGGAGCTCTATAAACTTTTCACTCTATATCTTAAGCCAATTTCAAAGGCATTTTTATAGGTTTTTCATAAATTAGACTGGATATAACAAGTCTCGAATTCAGGGCACACATTTTAAGGGTTGGTACAGGACATTGTAACAATCATTTATTGTACAGGAATGTACGGGCGCAAGTGACTCCGTGAGAAGCAAACACAAAAAATAAGAGACGAAAAAAAAAAGACAAAGTGTTTATTGAAAGCGTCGTGGACAAGTAAAATGCCGTGCTTCTCAAACTTTCAATGTTTGGGACCCAATATTCAATCAAACATTTCGTCGCCCTCCCCCTTATCCCCCACCTTCTTACAATAACAATATATTGCATAATAATATACTTTGACGTTAAACTTACAATACGACTTTAACCTCTTAAGTGCCTCCGGCGTATTTAAACGTCTCTCTCATCCAGCATGTTAACTGCCCGGGACGCATATATACGTATTGCTAAAGCTTTTCTATGCACTGCTACCCACAAAATTATTCCGAAGGCTTCGGAACGCAATAAAAGGACCTTGACAGTGTTTGTGACGCATTTACTTATTTCAGAGGGTTTGCTCCTATTTATTACTTTTCTACCCCCCAAGACACTACATAAACAGTACAAATTATCAAGTGAAATGTTAATTTTTGCACATAATTTTAGATATGACAAGCCCATGGGGTCACTGCTAATCATTAAGCCTGTTCTTAACTTTTCCTGCATTGTCAAATTAATTATAAAATATATTGCACAGTACTGATATATTTATGAGTATTATATCAGTGTAAACATGCATTTTACTTTTATTATGTCAGAATATATTTTGTTTGTTTACTTTCAGTAAATTAATATTTTTTTTGAAAATAATCTTTTGTTTTCGACTTTTCAATATGCTCGCGTCCCCTAGGGGGCGCACCCCACAGTTTGAGAAACGCTGGTGTAATGTATACAATAGCTGTTCAGCGCATGAGCTATGAAGTCCAGCTGCATCGCACATTCCTGTACCACCCACTGGAAGTCGGAGAAGAAAGTCTGTCGGATTTAAAGCTTGTACTCGCTGAAAATGGAACAGGAGTAAGCGATTTTTGTTTAACACTGGTCAACGGCCACTCAAACGGTCTGATGACTCACACTTACGTAATGAGCAATAGATCTTCTATTTGACTCGTGTCTATCAGCCACAGCGTTCAAGATGCTTTCTACCAGGCTCGGACTGTGCACAGCTCTTCGACGACCAGCGTCATGTTTAGTGACTTGGAACCAACGTGTTTCAAGAAGTTGACGATGTAACCATTGAAAAATTATGTGATCATCCGGCATTCGTCAATCAAGAAATTGCACGTGATTCATTCGTAGTGCAGCTCTGCCGTTTACCATTTCCGTGGCCGTTCATGTAATGCAGGGGTGTCCAACCCAAATGACCTTGCGGGACACTTCGGAAAAGCATCATAGGCTCGCGTGCCACACATAAAAATATGTACCTTTATATCAAATTTGGAAACAAAAAACATTTATTGGAGTGAAAATTTAAAACAGAATGAATTACTATTGTTGTTTTCATTATTTTTCATGTATACAGACATAAATAATATAATAATGTTTTTATAATACAATAATGCAATGATCCAATAATGTTTAAAATATTACAGTAGTGTGTTGTCAATTTCTTGAAAATTACGTTGTTCCTTTTGAATTGCTATTTCGTTACTCATTGTTGAAATTTGATTGTGCTGTCATTCGCAAACGATTTAGTATACATTGCCCTTTACCTTAAACGTCCTGAATATATTTTTTAAAACTTTATAAAACATATATATATCTGACTGCCTCTTGCTTTTTGGGGACTCCAAACAGAAAAGAAGGAGGAGAAATGAAAGTCGCACACAATGAATCTTTTACCATCCATAGTAAAGGATATGCATAATGCAATTCGCGGAATTTATTAAAAAAGTAATTTATTACAGTAAAATCAAATGCAGCTGTTTAGTAAAATATAAATCTATTTTAATCTAAAGGACATTTCTACAATTAAAAAGGATTTATTTTAAAACAAGAACAGGTAACAGGCAAATACATTGTTGATTTATATATATGTAAAAATTTCCCCTCAAATATATTTCAGAATGAAAAAAAACTTTAAAAACCTGATATTTAAATTTTTTTTGAAAAAGAGTAAGTGGGCCGCATGTTACGTACTGGCGGGCCGCGTGTTGGACACCCCTCATGTAATGTATCTCTGCATTTTCGGCATACGTTAAGTCTCTCATCATAGACGTCAGCGCAAATGCGAAAGGAGAAATGCATCATGTTGAACGGCGACAAGACATCCACTGTACAGATAAATACATGGAAATATATATGTTTTATTTTCAAATATTTTCATATGGTACAGAATCATAAGAAGCCATTTGAATCAGTGCTGGTTTATCCATTGGGTGCTTAGGGCGGGCACCCAGGAACCCGATGAACTGGACTTAACCAGATTCTCTGGTTATAAATTTCGATCCGCCAGCGCCAAGGGGGCTGTAGATCTTATGCGTCCAGGACCCGAAATGAGCTGAAATAGGCACAGATTTGAATGGATTTGCCCTTCTTAGAAGAGACACTAAGTGTGGTTAATAATGTCACTTATAGCATCCAAAGACTGTTTTCACTTTATGTCAAAAAACTGAATCGAACTTAGAACACAATCTGAAGAGTGTTGCGTATGTGTTTGTGTAAATTCGCAACGTAGTAGATTGAATATCTGACGTTAATAATCAACCACTTGAAATGTTCTATAAATGCGTGAAATTTTCCTTAAACATTCACAGTGGAAAACAATTTAACATTCAGTATATGAGAAGGAATATTAAACCCGTTTTGAACAAGGAAAAAACAGAATTAAATGAAATCAGAGTGTGATGTTAATGTCGAAAAAATTGTGTGTGTGAGTTAAGAAGTGCTCTGGGTATGAGTTTTATTCTCTGACATTACACTAAGATTATACAAAAGAATTCATTTTGCTGTAAACACTAACCAGGAAAATCATTTTTTAAAAAAATTCAGAAGTCAATAATTTTTTTCTTAAAATCAAACGACTCAAAGCATTTTCTAAAAATATTTGGGAAAAACACACACGATAGTTTAGAAAAACTTCAGAAAAATAGTTCATGAATTTATTTTAGGTTTAAAAAATGACTGAAAATTGTAATAGATACAAAACTGAGAAAAAATTTACAACTTATAATCCATTAATCTTTACGTGCAGTAAAAAGAATACATTCCGAAAACAACATGGCATCTCACTATTTCACTAGCATGTATACAATTTCTTCGATTCTTAATTATTTTAATCCTTCGAATGGACTGAAGAAATCAGGCGGCATCTTTCTTTCTTAACCCTCTACAAAATCCTCCCTGTCCCTAAAAGTCTTTCAACATTTCCAACACACGACAACATCCTCCCCCTCAACATATGGATTTTCCTCCCCACAGCGAAATTTGCTAAAGGCTTTTACAGATATGATTTTCAACCGCACGCCATCATCAATTATCCCAATAACTCAACTGCCCTCCCTCCTCGAGCACCCCATAAATCACGTAAAAGCTTTTCGCCATTCCTTCCCTTATTACCTCTAACCACTCCGAGCACTTTGAAAAGGGTTGAAAAACTTTTTATCACAGAGTGTGTGTGCAGTGCACGAGGACAGAGCTTGTTTTTGAAAGAAAAAAAATCAGTTGTTTTGTTTTTGTCAGATAGTTTTTAGTTAGGTTGTGTAATTTGGTTTCGTGAAAATTATGCATAAATGTTGGATCATCTCTTAAGATTGTCTTCATGAATGTTTAAAAATTGAACCAATGTTTTCGCATATTCAGAGACAAAAATACTTCGGCAGTGATATTGTTCTCCAATTCCACTATCCTGTAGGGAGCAGCATATTTTCTTGTGTTACTTGCTTCTGTTTAAATATCAAAGAGTTTTTAACTGTATGAAATAATTTCTTTATTTTACTTCTACTGTAATGCAGCGTTTCTCAAATTGTGGGACCCCCCCCCCTCCTTGGAGGGTCGTGATAGCCCTATGTGAGGCTTGAGCATATCGAAAAATCGAAAATATAAAATATTATTTAAAAAAAAATATTAAATTTACTGAAAGGTAATAAAACAAAATACATTATGGTAAAATAAAAATGAAATACACATTTACAATGATATAACATATTTTTAAATGTATCAATACAGCACAATGGATTTGATAGTTAATTTATATCAATACTAAGTTAAGAACCAGTTTAATAATTACTTGTAACTCCCATGAGTTTGTCATATAAAAATTATACACGAAATTTAATATTTATCTTGATAATATGTACATTTTATAATGAAAGTTGTATTGTAGCTTTAGCGTCAAAGTACATTATTGAATTCAATACATTCTTATTGTATGGAGGGGGACGCAAAGAAAATTATGACTGAAAACTAGGTCGCAAGTGCTTAAAGTTTGAGAAGCACTGTTAGGTTAATAATTTCTAAATTAAAATGTTGGAATAAAAATGTTTTTGTCTATGTAATGCTCCTAAGTTTTAAGAGTACATTATGTGGTGAAAGGATGTATCATGTAGCTACGCTTACTTATATTGATATTTAGATGTTTTGAAACATAGATATTCATGTTAAATTTGTTTTGAGTTTTTCTTAATAAAGTTGGGGAAAAGTAACGGTATTGACAATATAAACATATACTTTAAAAGTAAGTTAGGTTTTAATTTATGTAATGTTTGATGCGAAAAATTGGAAATTTTATCTTCCATACAAAAATAACTTGGTACACGATAAATATATAAAATATATTTAGCAATAAGTGTATAGTTTACAAGTCTAATTTCTATCTTGATGTTGTACATCAGGGGTGTCTAACACGCGGCCCGTGGGTCTTATGTGGCCCGCCAGTACGTAAGTTGCGGCCCGCCGAATCTTTTTAAAAAATTTTTAAATATCAGGTTTTTAAAGATTTTTCATTTTGGAATTTATTTAAGGGGGAATTTATGTATATATATATACAAATCTACAATGTATTTGCCTGTTAACTGTTCTTGTTTTAAAATAAATTCTTTTTGATAATAGAAACGTCCTTTAGATTAAAATAGATTTATATTTTATCAAACGGTTACGTTTGATTTTACTATAATAAATTACTTTTTTATTAAATTCCGAATTGCATTATGTGTGCATATCCTTTACTATGGATGGTACATGATACTCTGTGTGTGCAACTTTCATTTCTCCTCCTCCTTTTCTGTTTGGAGTGCCCAAAAATGCAAGAGGCAGTCAGAGATGCTTTTAAAGTTTAAAAAAAATTATTCGGGACGGTTAAAATAAAAGGCAATGTATACTTCATCGTTTGAGAATGACAGCACAATCAAATTTCAACAATGAGTAACGAAAGATCAATTCAAAAGGAACACCGTAATTTTCAAGAAAATGGCAACTGTAATATTTTAAACTGCAATATTTTTCAGTATTGTATAGGATATATTTAGATATTTTTTTTACTTAGAGATTCCTGTGTGAAGTACACAAAACAAGCGTATTTCGAATAACTCTAACTAAAACTTATCTTCATTAACTCTCTCTTAACTTCATTTAACTCACACAAAGCTGTATCATACGATACCGAAATAACTTTATTATTAAATTACTTACACCCAACTTTTAAATTGAGCAAATTAAATCAGATTTATTTTTTAAAAATTATTTCAAACTTTATATTGAAAAATTTGTTAATAGCTTTAGATAACACCCAAAATATTTTGGAATGTACTTTAAGAAAATTCGTCTATTAAAGTCTGAATTCTTTTTTTTATAATAATATTTTTTTTAGGTCTTAAGGATTATGTTACAGCATTTTATTTTAAGTTCAAGTTAAAATCAATATGTTGAAAATGAATTATTTATTTCATGAATATATATTTGTTTTGATGTATTTTTTAAAATATATTTTTTATTTAGCAGTCTTTATTATTTATATTGTGTTACATAAAAATGATAAGTTTCTATATAATTTCATTAAGCACTTATAAAAGCTCTTTTTAAGAAAATATTAAATTTCACGTTTTCTGCAGGGGATTGTTAGAAATTTTAATATAAATAATCAAAATGCTATTTAGAAGCTATTTGCTAGCATCACTCCTTATTATAACACATTTATAAAACTTAACTTTTTTTATTTGAGAAATGTAATTTTATACTTTTTTTTAAACATTTAAAAATAAGATGTATTCTTTTTTCTACAGTTTTTTAGTTGATATTTATTAATGTTATGTTTGTGATATATGTAATATTACATTTAATTTATCCACATTCGTATCCGGAAATTCAATTAAGCCATAGAAAAATTATATCAATAAAATCTACCATCTCTGACTGAAGCTTAAAGAAAAATATAGAAACCAGTGATTCATTCACACCGATTCAGATTTACCATCAGCATAAATCAATTAAAACATGTAAGGAATTCCATAAAGAATTACTTACATTTAAACTTAGAATTTGAATGTTATAAATTTATTAAAGTGCTACTCAACAGTAGAGATCATTTATAGTAGTAAATTTTTCTTTCCGATAACTCAAATCTTTAAATTTCTACATAAACTCATTAAAGAAATCCATTCAATCAATACCTCAAAATTCTATAAAATTAAGGTATTTAAAATCAATAACATCTTATCGTACATACTTTAAAAAAAAAGAAAAGAAAAAGAACACATGACGCAGCAAAATTCAAACCCATTCTCTATGCATTGAAAATAAATAATTCTTTTCAATATTATTTTTCGCTCGAATTCTTTCAGAAGACTTTTTTTCTACGCCGGGTGAAAACATATTTAATATTGACAGATGAATTATCTCCCTCCTTCCATACTTCAAAATAATACTTCATCCCCCTTTCACCTCCCATCCTTCGGAGAATTCAAAAATCGTTTTTAAGCGACAACAGACATAATGATTTTGTCTTTAACGACTTCTCCAGCACGCTTCCCTCGATCATATTGAGGGGGGAGAAGAAAGAGAGAGAAAAGATACCAAGATCATATTTTGAACACACACTCCGGAAAGTAATCTCGGTTCCCTTTAGCGGCTTTTATTGTGTTTTTTGTTCTGCGTGCGCATACATTTATATGGTTTACAATGGCTCTTTTAGCTCCCTTTTTAGGTTGTGGAACAGACAAATACATGCATAAAGGAAGATATTTCGTGGCGTTTTACTAGATGATGCGAAAGACGGAGATTTGAGTCGTTTTGTAGGGGATTAGTTTTTTTCCAGTACTAAATTTAGAGGTTTTGTAATAAAGCCCAACCCCAAAAAAATTAGAATTAAAATCACATCAATGCAAGGTAATGAAAAAGTATTGCTCATTATTATCTTTTTTACTAAATTTATGCATTTGATACATGAAACGGAACAGAAAAAGAATGTGTTCCATTTCTAATAGCAAATTTTAGCTTAATATCATAAGAAAAAGTTAATTTTGTTTTTGTCAAGGTTGTTTATTTCTGAAAGTACTTAAATACAGTTTTATCTCTTTAAGCCCGAAACAATTTTTTAAATGAATTATAAAACAAGTGAATTTGTCCAGTTATTGTAGTGATTTTTGCAACGTCCTCTTAGTAACATAGTCAAAAGAGACTGAGCGATTCACAGAAAATTTTAAGAGTATGTTTATTTCTCTTTAACTAATGCTTTTTAGGGGGCAAGGGGCTGTTTCAATGTTTTCCTTCCAATTATGTATTGTTTTCCATCTCGTTTTTTAACTTTCGAAACAACTAGGAAACGTACTCTATGTTAAAATAATTTAAAAACGAAGCTTTTAAGGTAAAAATCCTTTTTAATATATCGTTTTATTTTATTTTCTTTATTAATGCTATGTCAATCAAATGCGAGATGTCATTCTTCTCACTCAATTCTCATGTGCGTCAAAATAAGCTCGAAATGTGCATCTAAAATTACAAAACATTTCTTATGAAGGTTATAGAAACAATCTTAAAACGTTTAATTTAATTTAATAAAATAAAATATAACTAGCATAGATGTGCAGTAATTGATGTTGCAATTCTAAGCAGCTACAGTCAGACATTAAGAATCATATCATAGATGGCACTTCATTTTTTAAGCTTCAAATTAGCTTTGAGTTTTTTAACCATTAACATGTGATGGTTTTTCCCAAGGATTCTTTTTGAGAACGGCATCCTAAAGACTTTTTTCTTACATATATGCATACAATTAAATTGCGAAGTGTATATTAAGTTACTGAATAACTAATTATGAAGAACATACAAAATTTCCACCGCTTTGCATATAAAACATAAATAATAAATAAGCAATTCTATACATCTTGAACAATTATAATGATACATTTAATATACAAAAGATTTCAAGCAAAACTTCAAGATGTATTTTATATACCAAAGATTTCTCAAGGGAAACTATGTTTTAGAAAGACACATCAATGGGAGGATAATCCTTGTTGTAGAAATTATAAAAGAAATTGTACTTTAGTTATCAAGATACTTTCGCGAATATTATTGTAATTTATTTGCATAAAAAAGGCTAAATTAGCTGTCTCTGAACATTAGTAGAAAAGAATTAAAAGCTTGGCTACCTTTAAAAAATAAAAGTACTAAATTATTATATTTTCCTTCATCCAACCCACGAGCCCTTTGATATCTTTCCAAAGGGTTCTTAATGACTGTTCAAGAATCCTCAGTCAACTCTATTCAAACTTTTATTGATTGATTATTCTATAAAGCTGCACTTTGAAACAACGCTAAAGCTATTGGAGGTGGACCTCGCAGTTTTGATCCACGATCAAGTGGCAAGGAGGGCACTTAAGCTCTGGAACCACACTTACCAAACTTTCATATTATTCCAAATTAAAGACTTAAAGCATCTAAAAATTCCATGTGCCTTAGCCCCTCAACAAGAATAGGTCACAAATGCATCGCTCGACACAAACAGTGGTGGTCACGAGTTCACGATTGTGACTGCACAACTATCACTTTGAAGCTTGGTTTAAACTTTGAAAGGTTTTTTGAAGGTTTAAACTTTGAAATCAGTTAACACCGAAATAACAATGAAATTCTTTACAAATGCATTATTTCATACCTTGATCTCTAATACAAAATTTACATTTATGGTTCTTTAATACATTTCTCTCATTAAAACTTTTTAGCAAATACAATGGATGAAGAACAATATATCGACCCGAATATTCTTGTTCAATGCGTCTTGTATTCAAAGATCCTACTCAGTTTCATAACCATTTGGCTTAATGTGGAATTCAAAAGTCTTTACGATTCTGTGATTTATTTTTTACATTTTAGGTTCAGAAGTCTTTTTTTAAAATGAAAAAATATCCCAAAATAAATCAGAAAAGTAATTATATTCTAATTAATACTTCTCTTGGAAAATTATATCGCAGGGTTATTTCAGAAATATTCTTCAACAAAAAACAACAATGTACTTCTGGCTTAAGAAATAAATTTTAAACCGTTACTTCAACGACTCTTCATCACGCTCTACTTCCTACCACTATTTTCAGCCATCTTTGTTCTATTTTATATATTTATTTGCAACAGGGAAGTAATGAGGTAGAAGATGATATCGAAGCACCACAATACCATTTTTGTTTCACTCCTGCTTAAGTGTAACAGCCTTTTAGCCGACTTTGTGTTCGGGTGGGAACATGGGGCGGTCCCCAATAGGGGGGAGGTTGATGGGCAGACGACACGTGCGTTTTTGTCGTCTGCCATTAGGGAATTAATGGTGTGGTACCGAGGCGGGCAAGTCTTGTTCTCTTGTTGTTAATGGGAGCTCTTCGTCTTTTCTGAGATGTCCACGTGTAATTTTCCTTTTGTCGTTTCCTATGTCACCAGAAGGTCTTTGTTTTGGTTTCGAAAAAAAATATTTTTTTCGTTTTGTGTTAGGGCAGCTAAAAGGAAGTAGGACATATATGAGGTAACAGTGCATAGAGAAATGTAGAGATGATCACAGAGCTCTGTTTGTTCCATGTTTGGAAATGAGTGATTAGAAATGGAAGCAATTATAAAATTAGACAATAACGTGCATGTACATATATATAGAGAGAGAAAGGGAATTTATTTTTCCTCTTATATATATATATATATATATATATATATATATATATATATATATATATATATAATTTAATGATAATTAAGAAAAATTCTATGTTCACTTGACGTAGTTTTAAGCTCTTCTAAAGCAGAAGGGCTCATGCATCAAATACTTTACAACAGACAAGTGTTTAAAAAAAGTATTCAAAATTGAAATTTTCTGCATTCTTTAAAAGTATCGCTGGTTTGCATTGTTTATTTTTTATAAAACTTTCCAATTTCAGATTTTGAAGATAAGTACTTAATTACACATAACGAATCTTACAGTTAAGTTCAATTTGATTTTACGCTTTATTTTGAATATATAGATTATTTTCTTACTGTACATAAAATTCTCGCAAAAGAAGTTTATGTATAAGAAGGTATGAAGTATACGCATCTTAAAAACTGTTGTATAAAACAGTGTTTCTCAAACTGTGGGGCGCCCTTCCCTTGGGGGCGTGACAACTCTACAAGGGGAGTGCAAGCCTATTGAAAAGTTGAGAACAAAAGATTATTTAAAAAATTATTAATTTACTGAAGGTAAACAAACAAAATACATTCTGACATAATAAAAAATAAAATACATATTTACACTGATATATTACACTTATAAATATATCAGTGTTACTTAGTGTATTTCATAATTAATTTAACAATTCAAGTCAAGAACAAGTTTATTAATTACCAGTGACCCCATGGGTTTGTCATTTATATAATTTATAACAAAAATTAACACTTGACGATCATAAGTTTCGCGATTTGCTTCTCAATGCCAACCGTTTTTCACGTAGTCACGCATATGTGATGTACTGGGGGAGGGGGGAGGAATAAAGGAGCAAAAATAATCTGGAATAAGTAAATCCTTCGCAAACATTGTCAAGGTCCTTTTATTGCATTCCAAAGTCTAGTAATAATTTTACGGATAGCAGTGCACAGAAAAAATCGTACTTCGGAAAGACGTATATATACGTCTGGAGAAATAAAGGCTTTGGCTTAGCGAGACGTTTATACACACGGGGACGTTTATATTAAGAGGTTAAAGTCGTATCGTAGTTTTAGCGTCAAAGTATAGTATTACTAAATTCAGTACATTGTTATTGTATGGGGGGCGATGGAAATAATGATTGAATATTGAGTCGCGAGTATTGCAACTTTGAGAAGCACTAGTATAAAATATTTAAATGCATATATGTAATGTAACACTCAATACTAATCATTTGATATTTCTTCTAACTTTACTCGTCTGTGAGGCTTTGTATCATCTTATTTGATAAATCTTTTAATTAAAGTATATGTATGTCATTATTAGTCACTGACAAAATAAGTTGAAATTGTTTTTATTAGGTCTTCACAATTTTTAAAGCATTTCGGTTGGGTCTCTACATAGTTATTACACTATTTGAAAACTCTTCATTTAAATTTTTTTAACAGATTAATAGTTTGTTATCATTCGTTTAAATTCCTCTTTGAAGTTGTAAATTAAACAAACGAATGAAATAAAATAAAAAATAATAGAATACCTGAATCAATGAGAGAAGATTACGTTACTTAAATTATAGGTAAGGCTGATTCTGATAAGTATCTCTGAAAAATAAAACTTGGGGAAAATGTCTACATTATTTTCATCATTACATTATTTACATTATTTCCAAAAAAAAACCTTACTTTAGAAATTATATGATTTAATAGTGCCTTTTTTGTTTAAAAATGAGGTAAAACTAAAATCCTTGTGGATTATTATGAAATGGATAAATTCAGAAACCATTTTTCTTTCTTCTGCTTTCTCCCTGATCTGTATAACGGAAAATAAAGTACTGGATTATTTTGAGAAAGCATACTAAAAATGTTAGGAAGCTATATTTTTAATGATAGTAACTAAAATTTGGTAACTATGATGAGTATCAGTATAAACAACTTGTGAAAAATTCAGATTTTTCAAATTTAATTTTATTTGCTTATAAAATTAGCATAAACACTATAGTTTGTATAAGAAAGAAAACGAATGCTACAAGAGTTTGTCTCTTCTTAGAGAACGAAATAATATGCAAGAAGTGACTCTATCTCAATTTAAAATATTAATCTAAATCAAAATATTCAAAGAGATAACTTTAATAATCGCCTTTTATTTTTCAAATCCCATTTTTGTGTGAAACAATATTAATTTTTTAATGAATTCCTAACGTAAGTATTTAAAAGTATGAAACTATCTTGAAAAAGTTGAAAAAATTTCTAATTACAATTTATTAATAAAAATTTTAAAAAATATTCCTTGGAAAAATTTTGCAACTAAAACAATTAATAAAAAAGTGTGCAATCTATATACTGAAGTACGCATTTAAAGGGAAACTAAACAATGCATTCAAATGCACAAGCAGAAATATACATTCAGGAAGTTATTTGATATAGCAATCTTTTGTAAACAAGAATTATATCAAGGATAAAAATTGTTTTATCGCTTTGAACATATCCCCAGTTCTTGCAACATATATATATATTGGTATTTTTTAGTGTTCTGTAGACACTTTTCCCTTAATACTAGCTGTAAAAGAATTACATTCTTAAGTATATCACCAATGCAAGTGTCTTGTCCAAACAAGGTGAATCTCTCTTACTATTCAAAAATAAAAACACCTCTATAGGTAATTGAAGTTTCAAAACTTCAAAACCGATCCCCCCAAATTTGACATCTTCGAAAACTCTTAATCCAAAAAAAGAATGTATTGCTTGCTTCCATTCTAAGATCTGCAGAAAAATTTACCAGAAGAAGTAAACTTTCTATAAGCCTTCTAGGAAAAGTAAGTAAGTACAACGGTGAAATATAACTCCATCGAAATTTATCAAAAGTGAGGGGTAAAAAAATAAGTTATAAATACATAGCAAACAAATATAAACAAAAATGGTAGGATATCTAGGATAGAAGCCAAAAGCCTTCTCCAAAATACCGCCAGTATTTAAATAGAAGCAGAATCTAGTCGGGGACTTAAGAACGTAAAATTACACCCGTTAATCCTACGTCGTGGGAAGGGAGATTTACTCTTACGAATCAAGTAATTGCAACTTGGTGTATTTTCATAACTTTCTCCATCTTTCAAATCCTTTTTTCCATCCATCGGAGTAGGCTGGCTTTTGTAGGAAGATAGAGCTTTGAACAGAACTGAACCGAGTTGTTTGCTTCCTCCTGAAAAAAATCTTTTTTTCCCTTGCTTTCGTTCAATCTCGCCCCTTTCTTCTTCTTTTCCTGATCTTTGAATTTGTTGTTGGTAAGGCTTTTACAGGAAAGGGATTAGGCCTAGTGTTTCAGAGATTAGACTGTTAGCACATTGTGACTTTTTTTTCTCCTGGTTGTCACCGGACGGGCTCCCCCAATCTTAGTGTTTATTTTAAGAGAAAGGTAGAGCATTTTTTTTGTCATTTTTAAGCGGAAAATCGGTGGGGAACTTTTCCATATTTCTATGACATTAATACAAACAAAACATTTGAAGTATCTTTTTAAATACAGTATTAGAATATCCTTTCTTCTTATTTTACTGATGTTAACAATAAGGCTATTGTAGAAATTATAAATTTGACACAGTTCTAATATTCAAAAGGGAAATAATTCTTGATTTCTTTTGCTTCTTTTGAAAAATTAGCTCCTTTTTTTTAATTTAACAATTTTTAAAGGAGATGGTATTTTTTTAAAAAAAATATGTTGATGCCTTCAGGAAGTAATTGGAGAGCAGAATCTCAGTTCTAGTTCATCTTATGGTGTAACTCTTGTGCATTCTATCTCTTATCACATCTTAATAAATGAATAATAAATTGTTAGCAATTTGAATTCACTTCCAACTAATCAATAACTTTTACTGCCAAGTAATTTGATATAATCCCTTCTTCAGGAGTAAATTAATCATTTTCTCAAATTAATGAGATTAATTTTCTTAATTTATGCTTATAACTGCTAAGAAATGTTAATGACAGTTTTTGTCTTAAATGTAGCAAAAAAAGTATTTTTCTGCATTGTTTTGTGTTTTAAAAATACTTCTCTAAAAAACGAAGTTTGAAACTTGTGACAAATTTTTGTTTAATCCCTAGAAGCTTTTTTCAGTTTTTTAAGCTGTTATTTACGAAGATAAAATAAGTGTTCCTTCAAGTGAAATAATTCTCCTAAAATAATTGATGGAAAGAATAAATATAGTCTTTAAAAATTATAAAAATTGCATTTATATGAACTTGTCTTTTAAATCCTAATAAGAATAATTTTTAATATATATCATGCATTTACTTCCTATTAGTTATAAAATCATTACTAGGACGAAAAGTACGTCGTTAAAATAATTATCGATTTACTTAGTTGCTTACACTTAATTTTGTAATTAGCAGTAAAAAAATCTGTTTTTTATCTTGCTTCCTATGTTTATTAAAGTTGTTTCATTTTCTGTATTTCTTAAAGCAAATTCAAATTTTGGAACTCATTAAACAAACAGCTAACCGTTTTTAAATACATTTTTCTGGTTTTTAAAGAAAAATAATTAATCTCACACAATTATTTTCAGATTGAATACAAAAACAAATACTTTCTAATATTTCATTAAGACATTTGAAATAGATTTATAATTCATAATTATTCTCAGTATTAAAATTATCTTGTTTGATATTTCGTAATACTCAAAGTTTGAGAATGAACTAAGGTTTCTTTTAATAAATTACTTATATGTAATATTTCATAAAGTATAATGGGGTATAACGTAGCAGGCCTCTTCGTGGTACACCCTTGGCAGTGGCGCACACAAGGGGGGGACGGTCCTAGGGGTCCGACCCCCCAAAGCTTTTGATATTTTTTCCTAATGATAATTCTAAGTATATAGTACGTAAAATTTAATTGAATAATTGTTTTTAATGATTAATTTTATTAATTAATGCTAATTATTTATTCAATAATTAGTTTTTTATTGTTTTTTGTTCCCGCAAATCGACAAAATCAAAAGGAGTGTGATACAAGAATGGTGGACTTTCGATCCTGGACTCCCACCCCTTGAAAAATTCCTGTGTGCGCTACTGACCCTCTGTAATGCTAAATCAGCTATAGCTACTGCCACTCTCTACAAATCTTCTTCTGACTTTGTGCTCATTTGTATCGTTTTAATCTGACTAACTCCCCCTTTTGTATTTTGTGGGCTTCTGGACAAGTCATGGACGCTTCTCATCTAAACATGTGCTCTGCACTTAAAGAGTTTAGACTGTATTGTGAGGAAATATTGGAGAGAGAGAGAAAGAGCTCGTTGCATAATTACCTGATGGCCAATGGCCTGGCATTTGATAAATAAAATAAATAATAAAGTATAATTTAACAGGTAAACTGTTTCTTAAAACAAAGCAAAAAGCAGTTTTTGAATGAAAAAATATTGAAAATAAAATTACTAAAATATTCGCAAATTTGAAATATGTGCTTTAAACTCTCAAAATGTATCAAGCGTATAAAATAAAAACAAAGAATATATATATGTTATTCATTTTTGAAAGTAAAAAAGTAAAATATCTATGTAATTGAACAATGATTCTGTTTATGATTTTACATATACACGCATATATACTTGTATTATTTATAATAAGTTCAATGAAGTTTATTATATATAGTTTATAAATCATTAAATAAGATATATTTACCTTGTTTTCGAAACTGCAAAACTTTTTGGTAACTGATTAGATATGTTTTTGCAATGCACTACAGCGGTTTCAAAATCAGTTTAAAACATTACTAAAACTCTGCAAATTGAGTTTTACCAAAATTGTTATACTCCATTACCTTTGAAAAACTTTACTGTTCTTTTTTATCAAGTTATATTCTCATTAAAACTTCTTTTCAGAATAAGACAATATTCAATAATAAACGATCATCAAGCAAGATTCGTCGAATGGGCCCAAAACGAGATTGCCGTTGTTCCCGATTTTCATAAGCGAATTTTGTTTAGCGATGAAGCGCACTTCTGGTTGAATGGCTACGTCAACAAACAAAACTGCCGCATTTGGAGTGAAGCTAATCCACAAGTGTATGTCGAAACACGTTACATCCAGAAAAACTGACTGTTTGGTGCGCTTTATGGGCTGGTGGAATCCTTCTTCAAAAACGATGAAGGCCACAACGTTACAGTCAATGGTGATCGGTATAGAGCCATGATTACTAACTTTTTCATTCCTGAATGAACAATCATGATGTCCAGGAGCTGTGGTTCCAACAAGACGGCGCAACATGTCACACAGCTCGTGTCACAATCGATTTATTGAAAGAAACGTTTGGTGACCGCCTAATTTCACGTTTTGGACCTGTGAATTGGCCTCCAAGATCTTGTGATTTAACACCGCTAGACTATTTTCTGTGGGGCTATGTAAAGTCATCGATCTATGCGGATAAGCCACAAACGCTTGACCATTTGGAAGACAACATTCGCCGTGTTATTGCCGATATACGGCCACAAATGTTGGAAAAAGTCATCGAAAATTGGACGTCCAGATTGGACTACATCCGAGCCAGCCGTGGCAGTCCTATGCCAGAAATCATATTTAAAATGTAATGCCACAAGATTATCTTTCGAATAAAAAAATTCATGTCAATCGAATAATCATGTCATCGTTGTTTTATTGCAATTTAAAGTTCTATACCTCTAAAAAAAACACCTTTTACTACATTACCTTTGAAAAACTTTACTGTTCTTTTTTTATCAAGTTATATTCTCATTAAAACTTCTTTTCAGAATAAGACAATATTCAATAATAGTTCTTCCTTTTATTTTTAAAAATTATAATGATACAGTGAATATTGGTACAGAATATTTAAAATTATATAAAAATTGAATAACATTCTCAAAATATTCGTTATAAAATTGTGTTGTCCAAATGAAATGTTCAATCTCTAAAAATATTTAGAAGATATATATCGTTGAACTGTAAGCATACGCAGAATAATTAGTTAAGATTTTAAAGGAAAAACAAAGTAACTTTTCGCTATCGTAAATAGTAATCACATTATAAGATTCCAAATAATATTTTCATTTGGTTTTCTTAGGAAAAAAATATTGTTTAAAATCAGAAAATCATTTTCAAAAGATTGAAAATCAAATTATTCTTCTCAATTCGTTAGAAATAGCTATTTTACAGTTCTTTAAAACTTATCCTTATTTTTTAATTTTATTCCTAATCATTGTTAAACACATTCTTGCACACGAAACAAATTATTTTCATTCAAATTGGAACTTAAGAAAACATTTATAGGATCTAATGAAATTCTCCCTCTCAATGTTTACAAAGTTACTATTTAACGAATATTTATTATTTTTATGTATACATTGTTGCTTTGTTTCATTTAAATGTTTCATAAGTTTATATAGTAATGCTGTGATGCACCAGAAATTTATACACATTAAAAAATGTTAAATTTCATTATCGGATATAAATTTTTGAATTTCTGTATTTTAAAAATTCATTGCTTACAAAGCTTCAATTAATTAAAAATTAGTTACATCTGGATCTCATTGTGGTATAACAATTATTTTTAAATGAAATGAATATGAAATTTTAAATATTAGTATTTTACCCAAAGTAACAATACATAAAGTAGGTAATAAAAAAAATTAAGGTCAATTCCTAGTTAGGTTAACAAAGAAAATTTTTATTTTAGTTACTTTTTATTAAATAGTTACAATTAATATAAATATGTATATACATATGTCAGAATCACAATATTAAGTGACTAAATAGAAGGCGATTTTCCATTTTCCTTGGTGTTGAATTTTGTTTTGTTTTGTTTTTGTTGCTATTTATTCATTCATTAAATTTAATTATTCTTATAAAATAGTACAGTAAAAAAGAAATCCCATTCTCAGAAATTTGGCCATCCCAAGTGGGATTCGAAACCACGACCCTTGGATTAGAAGTCTTACCCGCAATCCATTGTGCTACAAGAACACAACGAACGATTTTCCTTTATATATATGCTGTTGGACCTATTATTTTTGTTTGTTACTATTTATTCCTTTTTAATTTAATTTATTTAAAATTTGAAAAAACTGTATTAATATCAAGTGTCATCCACTACAAGTTAAAAAAAACTTGAATGGATGGATAGAAAACATTTTATTAACGATTGAAAATTTGAACAAAATTTTATATATATATATATATATATATATATATATATATATATAGGGAGAAAGTGAATTAATAGTAGGAATTGAAGAAATCATATTTAATAATTAGGTAGTATTGTTTATATTTTTATAAAAGTCGTCGTACTTAAAAAGAAACATTTATGTTGAAACAACACACATTACATTATAACTTACAGAAGCAGGCAATTCGAATGATAATAATTACAACGTCCCTTAAGTGCAATTTGTCAGCTGTTAATAAGCTTGTTAAAGACAGTCCGGGAAGAATTATAAACAACTCTTCTTTCATTTTCTTTATTTTTATCTCAAAATGCCTGTTATTACTTAGACTTACACGAACAAGTCCAAATATTGGTATACGTTCCCCAAACCAACCCCTGTGATTGGCTGTAGAAGCAAAGAAGATTTATCTACGAGTTTGCCTGCACGTGTTAGTCGGTGACACCTTGTCACCCTTCCGAGGGCTCAAAGAGTTCCTGAAATAAATAAAAAAAAATAACACCAAGAGTAAATATATAAAAAAAGAAGCCAAAAAGCAAGCCGAAGCTCAGGCAACTTATCTTGGAAGAACAGGGATGGTACTTGTCCATTAAGATTGCTTTTTGCTTTTTTTGAGTGATAGACTGACTAGTTGATGTCTCTAAGCATCCGGGATAGGGACTCACGCTGGATTAATGATGGGGATTTTGAATGAGGAACGTGAGCTGAATAATCACGCGTGACGATGCGCCTTTTCACGATTTTTTCTTGTTGTTGCCGTTTAATGCCGAAGTAGATTCCACTTGTGGTCTGGATTTTAGCGGCTTTTATTCATTTTTACCTCGTTTATTCATCGACGAAGCTCTTTTTCCTAAAATAAAAGACTTTTTTTAGAGGTGGTTGTTTTCGCAAGGAATCGAAAAGAATGATAAAAATGCCTAACTATGTATCGTTTCACAGACTGTTTGTTCGTCCTGCCACTCCATTTTATGCATTATGGCTTTGAAAGAGAATGTATATAGTGAATTGATGAAAAATTGACACAGTGTGGTTTATATAATATAATTATAGTTATCTATTTTGTTCAGTGGATGCACTGTTTATGAAAAGAAGGTAAATGTTTGTTTGACTGTGTTAAAGTTTTGTTATGAATTATTCGTATTAACTTTCTACAATGCATAATATGTATCGCTCAAATACATCATTTTTGCTTACAATACTTTTTTTCTTGCTTATGTATTCTCAATGTTGTCAGTGTAAAAACAGTTGATGCTAATAAATGTAAGGCTATTCTCAAGGAAAGGATGACTGAATAGATTAACTTGACTACATTTTGAAGAAAGATACAGCATTATTGATGAAAAACTCTATTTTCCTTTTTACATTTCAATTTTGCCCCCCAAAAAAAAAGAACTGTTCACTGGATTGAGGTTTGAAATTACAAAACCCACTCTCACCCAAAAATATTGCTATTGCTCTTGTAAATGCATATAAAAATCCTTCCAAGCAAATACAATTTATTTAGTCAGTACTTTTTTTTAAAAAAAAATATATTTCCTGTTTTGAGATAGTTTTAATGGATCTATACTTAATGGGATGGGGTACTAAGCAGCAAATTAATTTTTACTTTCTCTATCCAAACTTTCTAAATGTTACCAAATTTTAAAAATATTTCTGACTGCTGGACACAGGGTTTTTTTAATGCATTTTTTCTTGAGTTCGCCCCTTTCTTCCATTCTTTAATTTTTTTTTTGTATCTGAAGTTTTATTTGAATGATTACTTTAAATCATGTAATAAAATTTTTTTTTATTTGAAAATCAGTGAGAGATTTATTTGATGCTAATTTCATCAATGTTAGGTCAGAATATTAAATTATATTTGAATCACACAGTCAGTATCAGGGATGTCTTAAAACTTTTTGAGGCCCTGGGCCCAGAAAAATCTTAAGCTTTTTTCACGCTCTGGGCCCCTATGCAAAAGTAGGCCCTACCAGTGATTTTTAAAAGTAGACAGTACACAGCATACGTTGTCAAATACTCGTATAAACGAGTATTTGACAATAATAATTGACAATTTGAAATAAATAAACGTACACCGCCCACAATCTCATAAACCTAGGCATAAATTGGCTCAACCGATGGCCGCATTTCGACTAAATGAGTTGAATGATTGTTTATGATATTAGGTCTGGCCTAGACATGGACAACGGTCATCTCATAATAACACAATGTTGCCCCTTTGGCCAATTGACATGCAGTTTGAAATTACCTTTTCTTTTCGAGAATATGTACGGGAATAATATTTGACGATTAAAATTATCCGAATCATAATCTTTTAAGATTGAGCCAAGAACGAAACAATACCCCACCGAAGGCGAGGCCCTGCTCCCAGGCCCTGTTGGCCCCTGCCTTAAGGCGTCCCTGATCAGTATATTTGAATATGCATCAATTCTCCAATATCCAATTAAGAAAAGTTATTCATGATTTAGTCTAATTATCAAGAAATATATATAAAGAGAAATATAAAAAAAAAACCTTTAAAAGCTTAAAAACAAGTGAATGATTTTACGAAAGTCGTTTCTAAAGAAATCATTTACTTAACACAATTCAAAAATTCTTGTACATCTTTGAGAAAATACTTAAGCGAGTATAATACAGAATATAAACATTCGCATTATTTAGAACAAATAACATTTTAAAATTGATTTACCCAAGTTTATAGCTCCCAGTTTTATGCAACGCTTCATATATTTTTCACTCTAAATTTATTTTTCATTTTTTTAATTCATTGATTTTTTCTTATTTTTCAATTTTTTATAACTGCTTAGGTTTTGTAAATTGGACCTTGAAATAAAAAAAGCATAAATAATCCAATTCATGGAAAATATTATATCATGCGCATTCTAAAATATAATCATATTGTTATAAAACCGGTGATAACTATAACAAAAAATGGCTTTAGAAATATTTAAAATTTTAACGATATATTTTGTTATTTTTATTATGCTTATAAATAACAATATTAATAATTGATAATGTGTTTATAAATAATATTTATATTATGTATATAATAAAAATTTAACTAGTTTATAAATAATTGGGAAGGGGTTGTGAGAGAGATATAGATTAGTTGAATGCCTCATTATATGATGCACTTTCAAAATTAAACATGGAAGAGATACTGTAATAGAAATTGTATTGTTGATTTTAGAACTCAAAATAACATTAAAATTATTCACGAGAAAAGTTCTTATAAAGGGTGTTTTTTTAGAGGTACAGAACTTTAAATTGCAATAAAACAACGATGTATTATTCGATTGACATGAATTTCTTTTTATTCGAAAGATAATCTTGTGGCATTACATTTTAAATATGATTTCTGGCATAGGACTGCCACGGCTGGCTCGGATGTAGTCCAATCTGGACGTCCAATTTTCAATGACTTTTTCCAACATTTGTGGCCGTATATCGGCAATAACACGGCGAAAATCTTCTTCCAAATGGTCAAGCGTTTGTGGCTTATCCGCATAGATCGATGACTTTACATAGCCCCACAGAAAATAGTCTAGCGGTGTTAAATCACAAGATCTTGGAGGCCAATTCACAGGTCCAAAACGTGAAATTAGGTGGTCACCAAACGTGTCTTTCAATAAATCGATTGTGGCACGAGCTGTGTGACATGTTGCGCCGTCTTGTTGGAACCACAGCTCCTGGACATCATGATTGTTCAATTCAGGAATGAAAAAGTTAGTAATCATGGCTCTATACCGATCACCATTGACTGTAACGTTGTGGCCTTCATCGTTTTTGAAGAAGGATTCCACCAGCCCATAAAGCGCACCAAACAGTCAGTTTTTCTGGATGTAACGGTGTTTCGACATACACTTGTGGATTAGCTCAGTTTTGTTTGTTGACGTAGCCATTCAACCAGAAGTGCGCTTCATCGCTAAACAAAATTCGCTTATGAAAATCGTGGGGAACAACGGCAATCTCGTTTTGGCCCATTCGACGAATCTACGCCTTGCTTGATGATCGTTTTGATGAATTGCCAAACCAAACTGAGAATAAATCACTTGACAGCTGTTAAATCGGTCGCCATCTTGGAAAGTAATGCCAACTTAAACTTCTATACCTGGAAAAAAACACTCTTTACTAAAATTTTTTTCCTATAAATAAAATAGAAGCAAAGTAAAATTTAGACGTAGTTTTAGTTTTATCTGATTATTTTTGGAAAAAGGTTGACTTAAAACGAGAAAAAGAGAAAAAAAAATTAAGAATAAAAACATTTTTTTTTTTATGACATTTGTAAATTTTTGATTTTTATTCTTTCCAGATCACTATGGGACCATTTTTTTAAAAGAATTCCTAAGATGAGAAAATAAAGTAATCTGAAAAAAGTATATTTAACTCGTTATAACATCTAGGGTAATTGGCACAGCAAAATATTTAGATCTAGGACTTTCATAAGTTTTTAAGTAAGATAGTTGAATTTCAAAATATTTCGAATTCAACTATCCATTCGGAATATAAACAAATTGACTTTATTGAATCATTCAAAGTTACCCTAATCGTCTTCCAATGAGTAACAAAGAACTAAGGTATTCTTTCATAATTATTGGTTCTCTCTGTCTAGAACAAATATTTTTGAATTAAATACAATATTTTTAAAAAATAAAAAAGTTCTTTTATGCAACGTAAATTTTATCTTTTCTTTTCCCTTTTTTTGGACCAATTTTCGAGCCATACTAACGAAGGAAAGAAATATATTCAGGGTATTAACTTATACATTAATTACTATTCCTGAAGAAAAGGAACGATTACAGATTAAATTCGAAAGGACAATTTGAATTCTAAATCTAATTACAGAATTTCTAAATGGCTTCGGAACACATGTTTTGAAGGAGGAAGAAATAGCAAATCAAAGAACAAAAGAAACAAAAAATCAGTTTAAAATCCATGCAAAGTAATCAAAAGAACAAGAATTTTAAAGACAATTTGGAACGCTATTCTTTATAAATTAACTAATAATGGAATGCATGTCTCAAGGTTGCTGACATCTTTTAACGAACAAGATACTTTGATTAGTATTTGAAAGCTGGGTTGCTACTCCATCCTAAATGTCTTTTCTTGGCGAAAAGTTGGCGTGAGAGTAAAGGATGATAACCGAAAGATATTGATAAAATGATTGTTTCTACTACCTATTCAGTCGTTTTGAAATTTTTTGCTAAAAATTAGGAAAATTGACCCTTCTTTGTTTTTAAAAATTCAGTCATGTAAAATGTATTCTGAAGTATTTTTTTTTTTTCATTTAGAATGAAACTATTATTACAAAGTTTAAAAACATGGAAAATTTAATGTTTTAAAAAGGACAGGAAAAGTTAAAAAAAATGTTAAGCATGTGTTCTGTGTCCATAACATTTAAGAGAATTTCATTTCATTATGTACATATAATGGAGTTCGTCCCCTTTAGAGAATATGCATCCTCCTCAATAATTTTTTCCCCTTCGTTCCTGATATTCTGCTTCCTTGTGAACTAAGGGGTTCCCATGAATTCCTTGATTCAAGAATTATTTTAAGTTTTCTCTTACATTTTTTACGTGTAGTAATTGGATTGAATTGCATTTTTATTATTAACCGCATTGTATTTTTATCATTAGAAGTTTATTTGTATGCTCATTAATATGTTGTACTTAATTTCTATATTCAATTCTTATTATTATTTTCAATTTCTATTCTATAGGTATTCTGAGTAAAATAGTTATTTTTTGCCATACCATTGACAGAACAACAACTGAACATTACACAGATACTTTTAAAACAAACAATCGCGCAAAAGATAAATAAAGTCGATGGCGTGGGTAAATGCAATGACAAAAAATAAAAAAAATTTGGCGTGTTTTTTTCGAAAGGAAGGAAGGAGAGTAGCCCGAGCCTGAGACGTGTTGGACTTCTACACGATAGATGGTGACACCACCTAGCTCCACTTCTACAATTTAGCATTGAACTGGAGGGGGCAGGAAATATCTTCTCCAACACCCTGCACTCTTGGTTTTTGCTACGACTGCCCACAAGTCTTTTGGACCTACTGATTTAACGAGCACGTTTTCCGTGTGTACTATGAGGGTATTTGAGGGCATCGATCATTTAACTTTAACCCAAGCCCGCCGGTCTGGAGTCCGATGATCTATAACAACTAAGCTACCAGTTATTATTATTAGTATTATTATTTACATAAAATATATATTGAATGGAAATTGTAAATAAAAAGAATAACTGTGTGTGTGGGTTGAAACTGAAAATGAAAATTATAATTAATAGAACTTGGAAATAATGAAAATAATTGAACCGAAATCAAGTGCAATGTATATAAATGAACATACAAATAATTAATGATGTAAATGTAACTCGGTTAATAACAAAAATGTAATTCAACCTAAACATAAGTAAAATGAGATGAAATAAGAAAATGATTAAGAAGTACCTGAAAATGTAGCGCGTCAAAGTTTCTGAAAAATAATAAATTTCAGATATGATATTTAATTTCCATATCCATGCCATTAAATTTTGAAGTATTGCTTCTCTTTCTTTAAAAAGAAAAATTTATTTGAATAACATTTTATCCAATTATTTAGTTTTTTCCCCCAAGAGAGTGATAAATCACGCATTATGGCAAACCTTCTTCCCGAAATACGCTTATTTGAGCATGTGCGTAAGAAGAGGAGAAAAAAAAGAAACCGCGAGATTAACTTCTAAAATGGCTCTCTACACATTAGCAATGCACTCAATTCGTAATTGGCTGCTTGTTTCCGCTCAAGCTTTAATTCTAAAACTCGTGTCATTTTTTAATTATAAATGTTTCCGCAGCAGCCGCAATTACCCTTCTCTTTAAACTCATTTCAACCTTTTACTTTTAAAAAGTTTTTTTTTTCCTCCGGTTCTTCTTTTTGATTATTGGATCCGCATCTATATGGATAATGTGAGTTCTTCCATTAAAGATGAGTACGCTGATTAGGTTGTCCATCGTAATGGCCTTTCAGTCATTATCATGCAATTTAAATTTAAAACGAGTTTTCGTTGGAAAGGCTTTTGTGTAAGAATATGAAATTCGATATTTTCCTGATCTTTCTGTCTGGTACTTCGATTGGAATCATGATTAGAGAGTTACGGTTCAGCTATTTATGCAGGTTTCCTATTTTTTTTTCCAAAGAAAATTTGATTAACGGTTTCATAATTACAATATACTTTGTTTGACATGCAATGATAGATTCTTCTTTTCTTTTCTTTTGTATTGGTTTTTAAAATTATTACAATTACAGGATTGGGTTTTCTTGCTTGTAATTTAATAATAGTTGACACAATTTCGAAGGTATTCAAAATTGTTTATTATGAATGAAAATTTCCTGTTAGACCCAAATTTGTTTATTGTGAACAATACTTGTATTAAAGAAGAGATGCTATTTTTGACAATGATATATTATTTAGAACTTTTTCTGTTCTTTACAAATTATGTATGTTCTAATTTCTAATACAGACACAATTTCAAGGCTTTATTTTTCAATACCAACTGTGTGTGTGTTAGTTCACAATCTCTTTCTCTCTATATATATCTTGTTCAAATTTTCAATCGTTCATAAAATACTTTCTATTTATCCATTCTTCAAGTTCAAATACATCTTCTTAAACTTGTAGTGGAGGACACTTGATGTTAATACAGTTTTTTCAAATATTAATTCATTAGTTAAACTTAATTAATGAGTGAATAGTAACAAACACACACACAAATAATATTCCAACACTATATATAAAAAGGAAAATCGCTCACTATGTCGTTGCTGAGCAATGAATAGCGCGTTGGACTTCTCTAATGCAAAGGTCGTGGGTTCGAATCCTATCTAGGATAGCCTAATTTCTGGGAATGTGGTTTCTTTTTGACATACTATTTTATTACAATTATTAAATTTAATGGATGAATGATATAATGAATTAAGGATAATTATGAATGAATGAATAGTAACAAATACAAAAATAATACTCCAACACCATATATAAAATAGAAAATCGCTTTCTATTTTTCCACTTAATATTGTGATTTTTTCATACGTATATATAATATTTATATTAATTATAATTATTAAATAAAAAGTAAATAAAATAAAAATTTTCTTTGTTGACCTAAGTAGGGATTGACTTGAAATTTTTTTTTTTATTTTACTAGTTTTTGATAACTCCTTTTAAGCAAAAAATGTTCATTACAACTATTTCACTTGACTGAAATTGATATTAATGCAGCATATAAAATATCAGAAATTTATCGATTTCTTATAAGCATTATTGTTTTTGCGTT
>BMAU01006867.1:0-44566 GCA_019973935.1 Trichonephila clavipes
TTGTTTTTTGTAATTTTTGTATTTTTGTGCATTTATTTTGCTTATTTATTTATTCCACCTTATTGTTTTCTTGGTACTTCATTTTCCTTTCTTTTACATCGTTATTTATATACATATGTATATATACATATGTATTACATTTTAACTGACTTCTTCCAAATCAATAACAATTACAATGGACTTAGTTTAATTTTGTTAATTTATTGTTATACTCGTATATTCTTTGTAATGGACAAACGATTTATATGCTTAATTACAAAAATATTAAAGGGATATTAGAAACATTAAAATGTATGTATGCACTGCTGATTATTTGGAATGAAAAAAGATAATATAAAAGATACTTAATGTCTACTTTTCTTACAAAATGATTTTCAACATTCACATTCCGTCAAATTAGGTTTGCATATAAGTAAAGATTGTTTGATGACACGGCTTAATTAATTAAGTTCATTTTGAAATTGATTTATGATTGCTTGTTTACATATCAGGGAGTTAAATGTACGAGGTTTTAGACTCTTGCGAATTTCTTAAGGAATCCGACTACGTTTGGAACCGTGATTATGAAGGGCACATAAATGGATAATTTTCATGATATTTGTAGCATCACTTAGATTAGAATACATGTATACAATTGGTTTAAGGACATTTTTGACAAAAAAAGATTATTTAAATATAATATTTCATCCGAGAACTAACTTAGAATAACTTTTTCAAAATATGCTCCTTTTTGTGAAAAATGCTTCCACTATAATAATATTTTGCCTGTATGTAGCTCAGATCTCTGTACATAGGCTTGGTATGATTTTGAAATTCACATTATTTTCAGAGTTACTACCAATTGATGTAATTACAATAAGCGTTTTTTTCCGAAAATTTCTCCCTCTGTTCTAAAACATGGACAAAAACCACTTTTAAGTTATATATTTCAAAAAATTCTACTTGTCCCTCTGTACAGAGGTCTGAGCTATATACAAGCACAAGTATATTATTATAATACAAGTATTTTTCTCACAAAAGGAAGGGGAATATTTAGAAAAGGGGTCAGTCACTCAGCTCATTTTACAGATCAAAATGGTGTACTTGAATAATTTTTAATTGTATTACTATTACGCAGAAACAATCTTATATATATATTTCTAATCTAGCGGCGACACTAAATATCATAATTATTAATTCATTTATACGATTTTTGCAAAATCAACGGTTACGAACCGTAGATCGGATACCCACCATTCTTATTAAAAAAAATTAGACTTATCCCAAAACAGACCGGGTATACATCGCCCGGTGGGTGGAGGAATACCAAACCCACAGAAAAATTATTGTAGAGCAAATGCAGAAATTTGGAACAAATGCAATATAGTGAACCTGAATAGTCTAGTGAACTTGTTTGAATTTAAATAAAAATCAAGATTTCTGGTTAATTTTAGGTGAATAGTATGTATTTCACACGTGAAATGCTATTACATTAATAGTTGGTGTAACCTCCAAAATTTTAAATTCAAGCCAGGAAGCGTCGCTTTGCATTGTTATATAGGTGCAGGCCGAGTGTTACTTGGTGGTATGGTTTGCTTGTTAGTGTCAGTAAAATACAGGGACGGTCTCAATGCTGACTGTGGACGATGCTGGGGCGGGTCGTCCATTGATGCGATCTGGTTGTCTACAGGCGCCAGGGTAACGTCTTTAACTTTACTTTACGGCGCGTTTGCGTTACGGCACGGTGGTGTGAAGCTGAGCGTTATCGTGTTGGAAAACTGCCCCGCCGAGATGTTGCTCCATATAAATTACCAGGACTGTCGCGCTACATTTGCATGATCAGCGTGTTTGGTATAGCCCCTCCAGAGTGCTCTCTGCTGTCATATAGAAAATTGCTCCCTTGACCAGGACTCTGGCTGCATGTCCAGTGTGTCTAGGCCGCTGCCAGTTTGGCCTAAGCATTACCTCTGACCTCCTTCTGACCAAGACATGGTCATCGCTGGGCACAAAGGCAGAATCTGCACTTTCACCCAAAACATACCAGACGTCTCCACCTCGAAATCTCTCTTATGAGGACGGTGGTTTGACACCACTGGCGATAAATTAATTTCATTTCTTTAATATTTCTTCAAAGTCGCTGAAGATGAAAAACCTACCTTTGCCATAGCCCTATTACATGACCTCGCTCAAACTCGGTCAGCTATTTGCCAATGGCTTCTATTGTCTCTCTTAAAGACATTCTTATCTAACATCAACTCAATAGTCAAATTTCTTGCAGATGGCTTAACACTCTGAAACTTTACAGCACGCATTTAAAGCAACCTTTATTTGCAAAGGTTCTGCAGGTGGCGCTGCTGGCACTCACACTTTAGCGCTGAAATTTGAATCTATGGCATCTTTCAGGTGAACAAACACACCTACTAAAAGTTTCGTTTATCTAACCCAAGTCTTCTTCTTGGTATTGGGAGTTTTTTTCCCCTCGTCAGTGCTTTTCGCATATTGGGATATATGAGAATATTTTTATTTCACTCTGCAACACCTTCTGAACACCGAAACAACGCCGTATTCTCTATAGCTTTCAGAAAGATGATGCAGGGTTGTGCTAAAAATATCTTTCAAAAGGTTTTAATATTAGTGAGATTATTTATCTTCTATCTAATTAGGATAAATTGCTAGACTCTTTGAGCTTTAATTATTTCTCTTAGGATTAACGAAGTCTTGTTAGTCCCGCGTTAGAATCTTACAACAAAAATTGGTATATAACAATTGGAGTTTGTCAAGAAAATTTCTCCTCGCTTTTAATCAAGGAGGCAGAGGCACAAAAAAGGTTCGAATAAAAGGAAAGAGGATACAGATCCTGCGTTAGGCAAATCTCGCAGAAACCGTAATGACGTTTGATCGTTATTTTCTAAAAAATATGTTTCCGATGTCAAAGACGATTTTCAAATCGTTTTGTTCCCTCTCCTCTTTCTTCTATAGTTTCATATCCCAATATCCTTTCTTCTTTTGATTTGTTTTATCTTTGTTTAATGGCATTTTTCTTTCATTTTTCTGATCTGGTACCTCTTACTCAATACTTTCTGGTAAAATGGTAACAATGACAAAGAGACTAAGTCATTTCTGAGGGAAAACCCGTTTTATTATGATAAAAAGAAACAAAATCAGGTAAAATAGAATATTTTGCAGTATGATGCAGACTCTTCTTTGATCAATATACATTGTTTAAATGAATATCAGTTAATTTAATTTTTTTATTTAGAGAGTAAAAGGTCAAAGATTAAATGGATTTATTTCATGATATTAAATCATATAGGATATTTATAAGAATGGATATTATTGTAATCTTGAGCAAAGATAATCTATTTTTAATTATCCAATTATGTTGTCAGGATCTAATCAACTGTTAAATAATCCAGTGGGAAAGCTATGGCATATCATAATCCATAAACATTCAACCATTACTCGAGATTCATGAGCTACAAAACTCCACATAGATTAAAAGGATTCTGGGAAATAATAAAACTTTATTAGTGAAATCTTAACGTTCTGAGAGTTTTTGTTTATACTACGATTTAAAAGTCACTGGTTAAGCTATCAAATGTATTAATCAGTGGCGTAGCGTAGGCTTTCGCCACCTAGAGACGACAAGAAATTTATCCCCTCTCTATTTTAATTATTAGTCAGAAAATTAGTAAAAGTAAAAAAAAAAAAAAGCTTAAATTTTTTTTACAGATTAAAAAAAAAATGGCATTTCTCGTGTAATTTTCATAGAAAATCTTTCATACAATTGTAGAATATCAATATGTATGGCATGTTCAATTGCCAGAATACTAAATTTGTTATACTTAACGTGGACATAGTCGATCTGGAGAAAATCTTTATATAATTTTAGCTTAGAGAAGCATCTCTCGCAACTGGCATTACTGATGGCAGATGTTAAAAAAATTCGCAACATTATATGAGAATGTTTGGTAAGACATATTCAAGTATGGACTTAACAATATATTTTAATAAACCCAAAGAACCGGACCTAATGAGTTCTTTTTACAGTCTGGGTCTGTTGCAGCTGCGGAACTTGTAGACGTATACGCTCAAGTTGGAATTCTTCTTTATTAATATCTTGAGGAGCTTGATCTACGTTAAGATAGTCCATGCTTGATATCACTTTAGGGCCTTAAAAAGGATATTTTTTTTTTTTGCGCTAGATTCTGCAACTGTTGGAATCTTTCTTGAATTTCAGCAATTACTTTCTGTCTATTGAAGAAAACATTGGTCGCTTCAAGTCATCTTCTTACGATAACAGAACACCAAATATATGCTTCCCTTGATTCGTCTTGGGGGTTCAAAAGAAATTTCAAGTTCTTCAAATAAACTTTTAGCATAGATTAAGCAGCACCATACAGGAATAAACGCTCTCCTACATACCATGTAGGAGAGCGTTTGCTATGTATTGGGGGAAGAGGAGAAGAATATGAGAGAGAATAATAAAGAAAATCCTTCGCAAACATTGACAGGGTATTTATTGCATTCCAAAGTCTTTGGAATAAGTTTATTGATAGAAATACAGAGAAAAGATCGTACTTCGGAAAGACATATATATACGTCCGGGGCAATTATTGCTTTGGCTGAGCGAGACGTTTATATACGCTGGTGGTACTTAAAAGAAGCCGTTGTGTAGTATTGTAGCTTTAGTATCACTGTTATATTGAATTCAATACAGTGTTTTTTGTATGGATGGGGCGCAATGAAAATTATGGTTAAGAATTGGGTCGTAAATATTGAAAGTTTGAGAAGCACTGTGATAAGGGGATACATGTCAAATTTTGGTCAGAACTGCGATTTTTATTTGTTTTATACTAATAATATTCCTTAAGTTTCATAGAATAATTCTCTAAAATAATTTTATCATTTTGATTTTTAATTACTGGATTATTTTGTTATTTTACTCAAACAACTATTTAAAATGCATTTTTCTTAGTTCTTTAGCTTTCGCTTTTACCTAAAATGCTCCTTGCGTTTAAAATTACGCCATATATCTTTGAAACTTCCACAACTTTTGAAAGATGGTATATTAGGTTTCAAAAAAATTTAACGGATAATAATTTGTGTTGTTTTGAATACCTTGAATGTGTGATAATTGGTGAAATGTTTCATACAGTATAGAAAAAATTTATCTTTTTTTTTCAAATAATTTTATTCTGAATTTAAAATTTATCTACATATATATTTTGTTATTGTTCATTTTTTTATAAAACAAAAATTATAGGTACTTACATTACAAACTATTGCCCAAGGAGTTCTTTTAAAAATAGTTTAAAAAATTTAATTTTTTTGAAAAAAATCAGTTTATATAATAGATTTTTGAAATATATATTTAAATTGTGAAATATAATTATCATTTACTATATAGATTCCATTTTCCGATAATTAAGCTAATAATTTAGGAAATTATTTTTAATGGTCCCCCCCCCCCTTTAAATTAAAGTATTTATACTGGAACATAAAAAACCATGAAAACTAATTTGTGAATTAAGAATAACCTGTTTATTATGTTGCATTATTCCAGGGATTTAAAGAACAATCTTTGAAACTAAAAGGATTTAAACAAAATACACAAAGTAATGGTAAAATCGCAAAACCTTAAGACGTGTCATGAAAGAACTCAAATTACAAAGATACTGTGCGAAGGTTCCAAAATAAACGCTGGTGATAAAAATTAAGAAGTAAAGAGAAAATTTTTTTCTCAATGTTAATGTTGAAACCAATGTCCAATGCTGAAACAATTTTTGTTAAATAAAAACAGAAATACCTCGTCTTCCGCTACCTTGATTTCCATGAAACCGGAATTACGCGTATTTCAAATCTGGTCTATCAGTCATTTTTTCTTCATTTCTGAAACTTCAGCGGTATTAGTACCAGAACCCAATCAAATCAGTAATGTGATTGAAGAAGTTATTCATCTTGCCAGGCAAATAAGTTTCGAAAGGGATAGTGATAACGTTGAAGAATTAAATTAAGACTATTAAAAGCTGTGTGTGTGACAATTAATGAGCTCAGAAACGCACGAGCAAGAGCAAAACATTGAAGAACTTGAGGTTTCCCAGTTCAACCAGAAGATCAAATGACAGCTAGGAATTTGACAGTTTCATTGAAAAAGATTAAAAATTTTAGAAAATATAGACTCCAATGAAGAGCGTATTTTTCTTTAAAAATTTTAACAAAACACGGAGTAAGAAAATTATTAGCATGCTTCGAGGATATTTTGAAGAGACAAAAATGTCTTTGAGTTAGCTGACTATTTTGTTGAATTTTATGAAACATTCTACGTTAAAGTAACTTCAGTTTGTGTGTTATCGAAGATTTCATTAAATTTTTCTTTCTAAATTATTATTTCTTACTGTTTCCGACCCCATATAAAAGCAACTGATATGCATTGATATGCGAAATTATACTTTGACTAATTCTGTTATCACTCACTACCACCTATCGCACAAATTTGGGGTATTGCTGTACAATTAAGTACAAAATTGCACTTCTGCGCATACGTTAGCGCCATTCCGTGATTGACAATATGGTGCGCAAATGAGGCACATAGGAATTCCGATCTGCACTACGTTGTTAAGGTTAATGTGCTTAGTGGGTGATCAGTAATATTCAGAGTTATGGCTCAAAGATACTATTTAATTATCCGTTAGGTGTGCGAATCTCTCAGAAGCATAATAAAAATAGTTTCGGCGCTGCATCCACACTTAGGGCTGGAACGCGCCCCTCCTTCTTATGTCACTCACCCTGGAATTCAGTGTCGAGGTCGAAGGCGATTTCTTTATATTTCAGATGAAAGGGATTATTGAATCTGATGGATGCAGCATACACAACAACGTCAATTTTTCTGACTTTGTACTATTTCGTTAACTTTGATTTTTTTCCCTTGTAAAATAGTGTAGTTTTTAATTTTATACGAAATTAATTAGAAACAAGTATACTGTAACTTCTATATGATATATTTTTCCCTTCAAGAGCTGAGATGTACCTGAGGGATGGCAGTTAATGTATTTTATTCAATCCTAAATGTAGATGGAATAACCTGCAAACATATCAAAGTGGAAATCAATATCAACTCATATCTTTGAGCACATATCTAGCAAAATTAGATAACGAACTTGTAAAAGAGCACCTGCGCAGATGGTCTGAGTGTAACATTCACATGTGTCGTTCATTTTGACTCAGGATTGAAGAAATATCCAATATACAACACTCCCTTTAAAATGAAAAACCAAGAGAAACATCACTAAGAATTTGGAAGATACGGTACTGTTCCATATTGTCAGGACATCAAGAAAATATTATTAAAAAATTGTAATTTTTTAAACAAAAAATCCGCGTGCCTTGAACAGTGTAAGGTGATTTGTGCAGATTGCAACAGGACATCATAAAATGTAGCCAGTGTTGCCACATTGATAAATAACCATTATGTTTTTGATGTTTTTTTTTTGTTTAACAAATTCAATTTCTGATTGTATTTTTGGGCTATGTTCGACTCAGACTTTTATCCCTACTTCAGTGGATCGACAAATGAGTACTAAGCTTGCATGGGGACTTAAAAACTGAAGATCTTGCTTCAGACTGACCACCTGATCGGAACATCTGCTCTTGCATATCAGCGCCCAATGTTCACGTGTATTGGAATGCGTGCAGTAGGCCCTGTCCCTGATGGGCTGTTGTGCCTCTGAGTTTGAATCTGATTACATTTTAAATATTATTTTATGTCAAATATATTTTAATGTCAAATCTCACCAATAAAATGATTAAATCATCTTCAAATGTAAGCATGAGCTGATGCATCTGATAGATGCTGCGCGCCTATTGATGGAAATTTTAGAAATACGCCGAGCGGACGGTTAAGTGAAGGTCAAAAGTGGTGAATAATTGATAGAATCAAGGAATTTCAAACACAAATTAAGGTAACCCACAATTTGAATATCCTTTTATGCCGTATTATGATTTTGAAGCCGCTTTTTAAGCACTGGATCAGTTGATAGGCAACGTGTTTAAGAACAACCAGTAGCAAATCTATATTTTGTCATTAACACCTCGAAAGAAACACTACGAAACTACAAGAAATTTTGTATTAGATATTCAGGCTTACACATCAATCGAATTATCCACTCTACTGCAGCACGAAGGTGTAAAGAAATTAGACTGCATGCTAGAAAAACAATGGCTTATGTTACACTCATTCACGTTTCCAGAGTGATCTTCTTAAACTAGTGTTCAATACAGACAAGAAGACTGAGCCCTAGATTTGCTTACTGACGAGACCAAACATGTTCTGAACTCAGATTGTAAACGTATTTTGATCTGGACATTGGAAGGAACTTACAGCTTGTCTTCCCTATTCCAAGAATTCATTTTCGCGAACGAAAATGAATAATGACAAACTACCCCACCTAGCTAAATAATTTTCAAAGAGACTCCGTAAGCCCTCGGAGATATTAAGACAAAATATTGAAATCCCAAGCTTAAAAGGGAGGGGGGGATGTTTGGCCAGAGTTATTTTCTAATGGATAACTATGCTCATTCACACCGAACAAATGTGGTTTTAGAATACTTTTCAACAGAAGATATCACTCGAATTGAATGGCCTCCTTAATTCCCCGGATTGAGTCCAAATGAGTCTGTGGAGTTCCTTCTTGGACCCTATATAGGTCCTGAAATCTATACTTTTGGAAGAGTGATTTGCACAGTTCCAAATAATCTGACCAACACTTTGGTAAAGATTATAAAATCGAAACGTGAGGTATGCATATTTGTCAAGTGTAATCATACAGAATGCTAAAAAACTTCTAAAAAAATGTGTAACTTTCCTAAATTTGGTTTTAATTTCGGTATTTTGCGCGTTATCACCGAAGTTAATAGTCAAAACTCTATAAGTTTTATTTATTTGTATGGGGAATATAACGAAATTTTCAAGCAATATTTTATATTAATGTCTCGGATGACTCTCCCCCCTCATTTTGCAACAAAATATCTCATTTTGAGTTTTGTTTAATGCTAAAAGACAACATAAATTTAACTGCCTTGTGTATAACTTTAAAAAGAGCTACGTACTTGTTAATAACTCATTTTTGTGTGTTAATATTTATTATTTTAAATTAGATTATGTTAAAATAAATAATAAAACTATTTAAATTTCTTTATCTTAATATTCGAATTTTTTTTCTAAACTTGAAACACTGTAATTGTATCATTGATGGATATTAATAAAGAACATTTGATGTAACTGTCTCTTTTGTGATTAAACTTTAAAATATCTGTTACACATATTTACTTCAAAGAATCAAAACATATGAAAAATTAATATATGTGTTATTTCACATCTTTACCAATAGGCAAGCTTTTTAAAAGCATCGTTTTTAAATCTAAGAAGAAAAACAATATACAGATTTGAACAGTATGCAGATAAATGAATCCAATGGATTTAATAGGATTAAACGTATAATTTATGAACTAATTTCGGGATAATATTTATTAACTTAAAACAAACCACATAAAAAATATGAAATAATATAAAATATCACGATCACAACTTCGCATGTCCGTGGAAGCTGAACAGTCATGATCACAAACTACTGGCCTGTGTTTTTCTGCCCAATTACTAGTTTGAATCCTTCTGCTATCAGATATCCTCTGTATAGTGAATTGATGCAAGTTAATTCTCTCAAAGTTTAAATTCCTCACTTCTAAAAGATGGGGAACTTAGAGAAAGCACACGAACTCGGTGTCCTTCTCATCACTTGACCGAGGCTCAAAATTACCAGATCTGTCACCAAAACCCTTGTATTGTGTCAAATGATGGCGTTAATAAATAATCGAGTTATTGTTCTGCTTGAGAGATTCTAAAAATAAGGTTTATTATTGGGAATGATGTAAACATAAGGAACGTAATTTGTTTATAATAAAAGTAAACATAATTTATATATATTATAATAAAAGTAAATATTCGCTTGTAATAGAAGTAAACATAGTTTGTGTATATAATGAATATATATTAGAAATTCATAGTTTTTTCATTAACGTTGAATAGCATTGTGGAATACAAATGTATACAAACTACAAAACTATTTAGAATTTTTGGGGAGAATATTTCAAAAAGCCCTCCCATCTGAATTCATATTAATGTAATATTTTCCTCTTGAGTTTTATAACACTGCGTCCTTATATATATTTTGTTCCTGAAAATATGGAAAATAAATGTTGGTTGAGAAATATTTCCTTATATTTTATTTTGAATACTAGAAAAAAATTTAGATGTTGATGCCAAAAAGAATTTGTGATAAAATATGTAATAAAAATTTTAAGTTCCATTAAGGCTGGTGGTTTGGTTGGTTGCAGCTTGAAGGCTTTAAATCCTCATGGGGCATTCTGTCTAACATATGATGGGGAAAATCATTTTGGCTCATAGTTTAACTTTTCTTTTTATGAAAATCGTATTTTGTTTATTGCATACATAAAAATAGCGAAGAAAAATTATTTTTTGAGATACAATAAGGCATAAAAATTGTATATTGCATTAAAATTACACATTGGTCAATACACGAAATCATATAAAAATTAACTCTGTTATACAATTATATATTAAAACTATAAATTTTTCATATCTATATGTGCATTGAAATACCAAATGTGTTATATCTATGTTAGTGTCTCAATGAATATGAGTTTCAAAATGTTCAATATTTCAATCTATACGTGTTAACATGTTCATTTGATTTGTGTATATTTCATTGAAGCTTAACATCCATTAAAATTATATTGACCAATGTATAAAAATTAAAATGATGAGATATATTTAATTAATAAATAATGTACTAAATGAAGTTAAAATCTTGTTAATAATAATAAATATGGAACTACATTCGTGTCCGTAAATTAAGGACAGTTCAGAGTTACGCGTAAGTCGAATGTATATAAATATATCACCCCTAAAATGACTACACACAGTTTCAAGAAACATATACAAATGGGAGGAAGCCACCAGATGACAGTGATAGTACGTAGAGAGTACGTCACAATAACAAGAATATAAGAAGATATATATAAGGAATACAGGCAAAGAAGTACAATTATTTCCAACTGCTTAAAAGACTTTCAGTGCAATAATCGCACAGTTATGACACACGTGGTAGAATTATCGGTCGTCTGGAATGTGGGCGTAGCCAGCTGGCAATTTCCAAGGAACTTGAAATTCCCCAGAGTGTCATCACCAGGCTTTGTCAACGATTTTAAGTTAATGCCAATGGGAGTAGACGTTACACAGGTGGCCCCCGAGTTACAGCGCAAAATGAGAAGCGATTTTTGGCAGTTACTTCCAAAAAGAAGCAAACGTAGCTTAGTTACAGACCTGTCACGTCAGCTCTGTCCAGCCACTGGTATGAAAGTTTTTCAAGGCAGATCATATCCAGACATTTAGAGCCGACTGGTGTATGTGCTCGTAGACCTGTAAGATGTGTTCCACTTACTTCACCTCACTGTCGCTTGTGGTTAGCCTGGAGTAGAGGACATGCATTGTAGACATCGAAAGAGTGGCATTGTGTGATATTTCCCGACGAGTACAGGTTTAGCTTGCTGTCTATTTTCTTTAGACTTTCATATGGAGAGTGCCAGGTATCCGTTACCAACAAAAGAACATCACTGAACGTCACCGTTTCGGTGGTGCAGGATTGCTCGTTTGGGGGGAGGGATTATTTTGTGTTCCAGAATTAACCTGCATACTCATATTGGAACCATGACAAACTAAATCTATTGGAACCTCTTTCTGGAACAACATATACTTTTGTTTCAGTGCCCCATAAGCGCAGAATATTTCTGTCTATGGATGACAAAACCCGGCCTCCCCGTGCAAACAGCGTAATCGAATGCCTTCAAACAGAGTATATCAGGACTAACCAGAATTCTCACCGGACATGAATTCAGTTGAGCATGTATGAAACATGTTTTTCCTTGATCTTCAGCCCCTCAACCACCTCCTACATATCTTCTGGATCATTGCTTGATGGGTGATTCAATGTTCCCTTAGATCAAATCGATAATTTGATTCTCAGCATGTCTAGGCGTTGTACGGGCAGTATTGCATAATCTGGGAGACATACTATGCATCCATCATACCAAACATGCATAATATTGGTTTTTATAAATAGTTTTTTGTTTTTCCTTTTTATAAATTGCTCCAGGTAGCAAAAATTGCAATTTTTATTAATGATATCAAACCTATAGCATCTTTTTTTGTTCTTTAACTTTGGTTTAATAAAAAGGCTTTACAAATAAGTCACATTTGTTTTGCTTCTGACACTTTCTTTCCCTGAACTTACATTATCATTAGTTGAAGAAGAGGAGTGTAGAAAGAGCATAATTAAAATGATAACTTTTGTTTTTTGATTTATAATATGTGTTATATAAAGAGAAAAATGCTTTTTATCTGGACATGATTGTTCCTGCAAGGATTCAAATACATGCTTTATCCGGGGCACATAAAATACATGGTATAGAGTCTTTTCTTCAGTGTGTAGGGCAGGGGGGTGGTTTCTGCAAGCTTCTTGATAGTACAAGCCATTTCTCAAAATTTGAAATTTTTCGTGAGACGCTATTAAATTCGTATTTAAAAGGTATGCAAAAAAGATATTAAAATATTTTTTTTTTTACAGAAATATTATATTTATTGAAAACATATAAATAAAAGTGCAAAATATGTGTATTGAATTTAAATATTAAAAATTAAACACATGTATTTTACTTCTCTTGATAGTTCTGTAAAATTTGGTGAATAATTGGTGACAGCACTTCTCAGTAATTCTTTGAGATAGAGAGATACTGGTTAGTTAATACTGATCAGTGTTTGGGATTCACAAATTTTAATGTGGAATAAAATGATTCAGATACGTTGTTCCGAATATTGAAATAATTCGACAAATAAACCATTTTTAATTAAGCATACTTCGATTTTGGTAAAAATTTAAAAAAATTCATTAAACGGCGGTGACTTATATTTTAAATGTAGAGGTTGATCTTTTTGCATTTCTATTAATTGTAATTCTCTAGATGCTTTTTGGATCATAATTATTTTGGAAATTGAAAATTCACCTTCAATTATGTTAATTTCAAATGCAATAAGAAAAATCAAGAGTCGATTTAAAGTATTTAAGGTATCCGACTACGTTTGGAACCGTGATTTTGCAAAAGCGTATAAATGGATAATATTTATGATATTTAGTGTCACTAAGATTAGAAAATGTATATAAAATTGTTTTCAGAATAGTATTACAATAACAATTTATTTAAGTACAATATTTTGACAAAAAATGAACATAGAATGACCCATTTTCAAAATATTCTCCTTTTGTGAAAAATGGTTCTATTATAATAATATTTTGCCTGTATATAGCTCAGACCTCTGTATAGAGTCTCAACTAGAATTTTTGAAATGTATAACTTAGAAGTGGGTTTATCCATGTTTTACGACAACAGAGGAGAGAAATTTTAAGAAAAAAACGCCGACAATTATTTCAATTGGTGGTAACTCTGAAAATAATGTGAATTTTTCAAAAATTCTAGTTGAACCTCTGTAGAGAGGTCTGAGCTATATACAGGCAAAATATTATTAAAAAACAAGGAGTTTTCGCAAAATTAGAACATTTTGAAAAAATGCTATTCTAAGTTAATTTTTTTCCGAAGTATTGTATTTAAATATTTTTTGTCAAAATGTTCTTAAAACAATTTTATGCATGTATTCTAATCTAAGTGACACTAAATATCGTTAAAATTATCCATTTATGTACTATTTTAAAATCACGGTTCTGAACGTATTCGAATACCTTATATTCTTTATATCTATTTTGGAATTTCATCAATATTCATTCCAGCTTTTTTATATGCTCGTTGAGGGTTTTTTGCTATTATTGGACCAATTTTTTTTAATTCGAGGACAATGACAAAATATTTTATTTTATAAGTTCTTTTAAAAAGTTTGTAATTCTGTTTGAAAACTAAATATACACTGTGAGAGGTCAGGTATTATTTTATATTTCCCCTGCAAGTGTAAATTGGGGGTTTGCAAATATTCCATGACATCAGTCAAAAACATTAAGTCTTGTAACCACTCGCCATCATCTAATTCTGAACATATTACTTCTTTTTCCTTTCGAAATCCAGTTATCGAATCAGACAAATCTACATCTCGATTCAATACGTTGTTGCTAGATAACCATCTAGCAATGCAAAAGAAATTCATGTCATTTGGAAGTTCATCGTCCTTTAATTCTTCAAGGAGATGTTTGAATTGTCGATGATATTTTGCATTCATGCGAATGTAATTTACAATGTGTAACACTGTTTTCATAACATCAGAATATTTTAAATATTTTGTAACGAGATGTTTTCAATACATTAACCAGTGAACCGGTATAAATTGTGAAGTTTGAGAATCATGTCTTAAAAGCCCAATAAGACCGATTTTTTGTTCTCAGCATTGCTGGAACTACCATCAGTTGCAATGCTTACACGTGTATTAAGAGGCGCATCAAATGTTTTCATTGTAAAATCTAATGCATTTTTAATATAGACACCGTGGGTTGACTCTTGAAATGCTACTAAATCTAATAACTCGTGTTTAACTATGAAGTCAGGTGACAAAACACATATAAAAACTGCCAATTACGGAAGATTTGTGATATCTGTCGATTCGTCCAGAGCTTAGCTGAATGCAATACAGGCTTTCAAATAAATTTTAACTTATATGCAAAAGATGTATTAATTGCAGTTGTGTATCGTTCGGTTGTGTGTCTCGAGATGGGATTTTGCGAAACAACGTTGTGCAATGCTGCATTATTTGGATCTAAAACTTTAAGTACATCTCTTCCAAGTTTTTTTTAATAAACTCTACCTCTGCATATGGGCGTTTTAACAAGCAATATTCCAGGCAATAACAAAACTGAGCAACATTATTATCTTGATTGTTAAAAGTCCTCAAACTGAATTTTGTTTATTTATATTTTATTTTAAAAAAGCAAGTTTATCTGATCTTAATTTAGAATTTGGTGGTTACCGATAAGAAAACTGAGGATGTTTGCTTTCATAATGTCGACGCAAGATTCTAGCTTTATAGTTTTTGACCGTAGAATTACAAATAACACAAAATGCTTTTTCGTTATTGTCAATAAAAAGGAATTCTCCCCCCAAAAAAAAAACATTATTAAAACTTCTATTTTCTTGCTGGTATTTTCTTTTTTTTTATTTTCGTTCTCTGTCGTCATATTTTTAAAAGAAATGGAAATAAACAAAGAAATTTAGAAAATACAAGTTTTTGTTATTAAAATAATAACAACACGTGTTACATAATGCGAAACTTATTATAGTTATAACTTACCAAAAATTCTAGATTACAAATTATAGCCGTAGCAAGAGTAATACATATTGTTTCCTCTAGAGACCAATGTCAACTGTCCATTGCAATGAAATTTTATAAATTCAAAATCGGTTTGGAGTCCGTCAATTACGAACGGTTACGCCACTGTTTATGTTCGTTCGCGCAGTTTTTAATGAGTCATATCATTCTAAACTTGAACGGAAATTAAATTTGTTACAACGTTGCACTTTGTCTTTCATATTTGTTGTTAGTAATTTAAATTACATTTTGAAACACATCTGCAACGATAATAATTTTTTAAATTATGATAAGATAAAACAGAAAAAAAAACTCGGCCACATATTTATCGAGATCCACAAATAATCCTTCGAATAGACACAGGTTGCCCCCTCCTCCCTCTGGTGTAGGTTATGTTTTATTTCTATAGTGAGCTTCCATTATAGTATATATATATATATATATATATATATATATATATATATATATATATATATATATTATATATATATATACATATATATATTATATATATATATACATATATATATATATATATATATATATATATAATGCTAAATATGCTAAAAGATTTTATTTAAATAATTTATTTTGTCAAAATGTCCTTAAAACAATTTTATGCACATATTCTAATCTAAGTGACACTAAATATGGAAATTATCAATTTATGCGCTTTTGCAAATCACGGTTCCGAACGTAGTCGGATACCTTAATTGTCGTTGGTTACTGGAAAAAGTGACAATCACACACACAAACATTAAAAGTTTAATAAAAATGACTCTAACCAGTTTACATTACATTCCTTCTGACCTAAATAACTCTCTGATCGTAAAATCCATCTAGGATTTCCGCTTCAAAGCTATATAAAGGCAATATCAAGAAATAATATCATAAGCGGAATCTTCACGATTTATGTTGACCACACAATTGCTTAGGGGTAATTTAGGAAGAATTTTGGCAACAAAAAAATGATTGAATTACAAAGATGTAATTTCCATATTTATGACACATTATCCAAACTGTGTACTCTGTGTGTACCGCCTTCAAATATTTTAAAAATAGCAAATAAAGCTTATAAAAATGTCTTTATTCTTGCTGGAAAAATTGAGAATATGTGGTAGCTTTATCTAGGTAAAGTTATATGGATAATGCAAGTTTTTAAATATGGATTAATGATATTGTTGGAAATTCAACTGGATGCACCTTCATATTTATGTGTTTCAACGAAGGAGGCAATCTACCCCTCAAACTCGGTATTTAACTAGATATAATCCAACATACAGTATTAAAATCTCTAGCTGAAGATCTACAGAGAAACCCGATGTGCACTTAGCTACAATATTAACACCTGGGTACCCATCTCTTTAGATTTCCATCTCAAGTCGACATGAGAACTTTGAGACTCGAAAGATTTGAAGTGCATCATTCTGTCTGCACTGTGGGTCTTTAGTGGTACCAACCAGAAGACTGGAATTACCAAAATTAATGAGAGTATATATAACTGACAATAATTTTCACTTAAGAACTAGAACTTCTCACCTGTTCCAATCTCTTGCACTAAACATTACTATTTTCTTCAAAAATTCAATGAAAAGAAGAGTAAAAAAGCACAAGATAAAGCTTTTTATTTAACTTGAATTTAGACACTTTAAAAAAAAACAAGAAAAAGTATAAATAAAACATCAACAAACATTTTGATTTGAAATTAAATGGAAACAAATTTGTTCATTTTCAAGTAATCGATATATGGTTAGCTTGGTGTTAGCTGAATTCCACATTCAAATACTATGATGCTTATTCAGTGAACGTGTACAAGGTAAAAATAGGTTCTTTCCTATAATAATACTAAATATGTAAGAAAAAAAAAGTTTTGGAGATGTTTAAAATCTCCCCAATATTCAATTGTTCCCGACTCTTATTCTCGACAAAAAGAGTCTAATTAATTTTTCTTTATGGTTAATTATTTATTCGAAGATAACATATGAAGCTAAGAAAGCGAATAATATTAAATATTAGAATAAGTATTTTACATTAGTAAAGAGCATTTTAATTTTCCACTGAAATAGAAAAACAATCTAAAGTATTATTAAAATAAATACGTTGTAAAATACAATTTTTTTAATTCATGTGAATTGCTTAGAATTTTTAAAATATATTTTTATTACCTAGTTTATATATTTGAAAATACTTTTTCCGAGTTTCTGTGTTCATTGATTAATTAATGAAGGTGAAAAACATTATACATAAACCGTAATTAAATTGTTAACTTTTTCTTTCCCTAATGGGATTGTGTATTGGTATTGTTTACCTTTGCAGACCTTGTTTATTCCCCAGGAGCCGGTATCACTTTTTATTTCGGCACCATATAGGCGATACCAATTGCCGCAAGTAATTTAGACGCCTAGTTTCCTCCCAAGAGGGATGCACCTCAGCTCTGACGATTCGAAACTTAACTTAGGAATTTATTTTGCAGAGAGCACCCGCTAAATGGGCACTTCAAAGGATTTTTTACATGCAACATAATCAGTCGATTTTCTGCATCATGAAAATCCACCGACTTGGTCAAACCCGCAATCTTGGGTTCAAAAGTCCAGCGACAAACCAACTACGCCACCCAGTTGGCGAGTTATCATTTAAATGTAAATCCCATTTAATTATTTTATTTTAATTTACATCACATTGTGAAGTGACATGAGAGCTATTGCAGAAATAATTAGTGATTTTGAATCCCGGTCAATCGACAAGGACGAAACTTGGACAGACACCCCTCTCTTGAAACTAACACAACCCGCCAATGGTAGAGTTTTGACCCTCGGCAGATTCAACGTGCATCAGATTCTCTACACGGCGGGTCTTTAGTGACGCCAGGTTTCGAAATGAAAGTAGAACGGAAGACAAAAAATAATATTGGTCAAAAAAGAGGGTTAAAAACACGTTTATATATATATATATATATATATATATATATATATATATATATATATATATATATATATATATATATATACATATACTTTTGGAACTTCGAAAGATAAAGAGAGATCACATCATCCATGTTTACCAAAGAGAGTAAGCCTCAGTGTTTTACCTAAAGAGAATTATGCCAGGACCTGATTTCATACACATTTCCCCCCTCCTCCGCAGAAAATTTTTGTCTCTTCAATTTTTTAAATGTTTTAAGTTTTTCTCCCAATTTTTCAAGAGATATTTAAAATTTTCTAACTTTAACTTACATAAAGTTCCATTTAAAATATCAGTATGTGAAATTATATTAGGCTGGGAAAAAATACATCCATTATTTTTACCTGAACTTCAAGACCTTATTTAACAAGTTTCCGATTATACAATTTTGGTCCAAATATACATATTTGATTCATAATTTGTTGTCATTTTAAAGGTAGCTTCATAATGCTTCTCTCATACAAGGCTTGGCCACTATTGGCGAAAAACTCTCTTAATAGACTTTCTTAATCTTCTGTTGAAACCAATTTCTTATCCCCAAAGAAGTTTTGCAATACAAGAAAAACAGGATAATCGCTTGGTGCCAGGACCGAACCATATGGAGGATGCATCAAAACTTTAAAATCAAGCTCCCGGAGTTTCTGGGGAATCGTTATAGACCTATGTGACCTGTTATCCTGATGAAACAACCACCTCTTCTGTTGGCCAATTGTGGCCTTTTTTGATCAATCGCTACCTTCAAAGGCTTCAATTGTTGACAGTAAAGATTTGAATTTAGTGTTTGGTCATATGGAAACAACTCATAGTAAATATTTCTATCCAGTCCCACCAAATGCATAGTAGAACTTTTCTGGTTGGACCCCCGTTTCAGCTATTTCACCGCTCTTTGACAACGATCATTTTAGAACAATGTTGTAGTATATGTGACCCATTTCTCATCCCCAGTTACCCTCCGCTTAAGAAATGGATCGATTTCATTCCGTTTGGCCAAAACATCGGAGATAGAAATTCGATCCATCATGTTTTGGGTGTTAATTGGTGTGGCACTGAAACATCAAGTTTCTTTTTGAATCCAGCTTTGTGCAAATGGTTTAAACCTATTTCATGGTCGATCTTTATCTCCTAGGCGATTCTGCGACTACTGACATGCGGATGAATTTCGAACATTTCTGTTATTTTATTGACATTTTCCACGACAGGCATACACGAGCGGTATCGACGAAACCAAATTTGTACGTAATTGCCTATTTCAGTATCAGGACCATTCACGTCTTTCCCAATTTTAGCAACCTGGGTTGCATTTTCGCCTTTATAAAAGAAAACTGTAAAATGTAATGAAATTTCTCTTTGTTGACTTCCAGTTTTAACACCCTGTAATTCACAAATGAATGGACCAAACAAAAAAACAGCAAAATAATTTTTTTAGTGCGAAATGTCACCTTTCCAACGAGAACAAATCTGATATTATTGTTTGAGTAATACACTACGAGATATCGATCTCTACAGCCATCTATCGAAAAAAATAATAGATTTATTTTCCCGCAACCTAATATATTAGCATCAAATTAAGGAAAGAGAAATTGGTCACTTTTAGTTAATTTGTGCATATTGACGTTCTTGAAAAGGAAGAATCCATGAATGGTGTTTCTAGTATTGGCACCTTTTAAGAGAAATAATTTGAACTATGATTATAAGCATTAAACTTGCAATCCAGATCAAAGAGGATCTGCCCGATTTTAATAGATCACTGTAAACATATTTGTAGAAAGATGCAATCTTAGATTAAATTGATCTGAAAGGAAGGAACTGGGTCACAGAATGATGCTATTTATATCACATTTGCAAATGGAGTGTGCATTGTGCAAATGAGAGAATTAAATTCCACTGAATGCATATTTATACATTTGCTTCTATATTTAAATTTGCTCATCTTTAGAATGTTCTAATGGGTCATGACTGTATTAAAGATATTAGTATACAGAAGGACAAAGTTCAAACCTAATTACTTTTATTTATACTTGATAATTATTTTAATAAGTAATTTTGTTTAACTTCGTATATTTTTCATGCAAACTAAGTAATGATGCATACAAACTAAGTAAACTTACTAATGATGAAAATGATTTTTTATGAAAGCATTGTGGCAACATGATAGACAAATAGTTATGATCATAAATTCCCTATTGGTGTTATGCTGGCCAGGTCGTGGTTTCAAACCATGGTACCCATGAAACATCCGTATAGAGAGACTGATGCATGCAAGCTAAACATGCTGAGACTCAAAATCCTCACAATGTCATCATGATCAGGTTAAAAATTACGAGATCTGTCAGCTATTTTCCAATGTGTGCGTTGTTAATAAACAACCAATCAATCGAATGTTTCGTGATATTGAAACGCGCCACGTATGTTATTTTCACTTCAGTGATGAAATATTTGTGCGAAAAACGGATTAGCCGGAAAAATCCGCTTCTCAGCATGAACTTGAAAAGAAAGATTATCTCAACCCTAGAAGATGCTATCAGGGTTACCAAATTAGGGATTTTACTGTCCTTGGTCATGCATTTGGTGAAAAAAGAACATCGCTAAGGAACCATTGAGTGATTTCTGAGATTAATCATTTTGGAAATATCCATGAGGCTATATAACGCACCTTTGAAACAAAGATCAAGTCAGTAAATATTAGAATCTGCTTCTATGTTGTCAACTATAAGACATAGAGACTTTATCTGTTTGATTTTCTGTTGGTGGAACTATTATTTAGATAAGTTTTGGACCCCTGCAAAGCTTTCTTATAGCGAGTGCGTTTTTAACAAATATAAATAATCTGTTGCAAAATTTATTTTTGTAAATTTGTCTTCGTGTTGCAAAGTTGCAGCAATATACATGGGTTAATATCTCAACATCCATTAATCCAGCATAAGCATAGCTTAAATACCAAACGTAATAAAGTTTCAATAAATTATTTATATATTGGTGTTCTAATATAAATAACATGAAACTCAATAATAAAAATATGCAAGTTTTGGGTTAAAAGTTGAGATATTTTATAAGATTTTGATAATAAAATGCTCTGTTACATGAACAAAAGAAATATAATTCAGTAATAAAGATATGTGAACGTTTCTCTAAAATAATATTTTTCTGCCAATATTAATGCACTAATTGGATTTTGTAGTATGATTAGAGCCTAAGCGATGTTGGCAAGTGATAAGTTTTAGATTATTATAAAAATACGTACTTAACTTGAAAATTATGCAGGAAAATATACTCTATCAGCATTTCCTAGAAGAAAAGATGCATGTATTTCCAATTCTACTGCATGTTACTGATCAATGGTAGATTTTTGATGAAATTTTAGTACACAAAAAACGAAACTAAAATTTTTTCAAATACAAAAACTTAGGATTTTGAAATAATTAATTTACATATATGTTTCATAGTTGAGTATACCAGTGATCATTACCGTAAAATCGTACTCTACGTTACTTCCCTTAAATTGTTGGTTATCGAAACCTTGCTCCCCAAACCTCGTTCTTAAGGCTGATGCGCATTAAATCTGTAGACGTTTAAAGTCATTTCCTTCGCATATTAAATAAATTATAAGAGTGCTGTGCCATTTCAAGTACCACCCTTGTTATTTACACATGGATCAGAATTAAGGGGTCTATATATTTAAAAAAGCCGCATATTGCTTCAGACAGCGACCTTAATAAATAACTGATAAATCGTGTGCATGCGAAATATATTCGTTACTCTAGGTATTGCCATCCAAAGTACCACAATTATATCAGCGTATTGATAAACATATCAATGCACACGTCTATTAAAGGCACCCGTAGTGCTTATAAAACGTGGCATGTTAATGAAGTACAAAATACTGTCTTGAATCACTGGGATTTCCTGAGGTTGCTTTTTCATGCGGTTGTTTTTTGTGAAAAACTTCAGTCTGCCTCTAAGAATACAAGGCTCTTCAGAGCAAATCGTTTCCGATTTCGACTGAAGAGAAGTTGATGAGAATTATCCTTCCAAGAAATCGGTAGTCGCATCGGGCATAACCAAGAAACAGAGATGGGTATTAGTAATAAACGAATGCACGATTGAACGATTGACTGAGGGTATCAAATTCAACAGCCTCATGGTACCGTTTGATGACTGGCGTATTACACGCATGGCATGGATGAATCTCTCTGCCACATTTAGGAACCATACCGACAAAAATACGGTTTGTTTTATAACAATCGATGTACTCACAAACTATTCGGCGCGTGCAGCATAGTGGAATGTTTAGTAGAAGTCTAGTGCTGTGGTTACTATTTTCTCAAAAGTCCCAGAGGTTACATATGCATTGAGTGAGTGAGTGAAGATTAACGTCGCACTGTTCAGCAGCACGAGGGCTTTTGGCGACTACATATGCATTGAACGATGAACCTGTGCAACCCCGAATGATACGACATTGCCTGGACAGAAGAATTAAGTTTCTGTCAGTAACATGACGACGATCGTATTATAGAGAGTAGTTTCTTAACTGTCACCTTAAATATGAAGATAGTGGTTCTACATTAGGCATTGAGTTATTGTATTTCATCTCCCTCTGTTATCCACATTTTGTCTAAAAAAATAAGCAACGCACAGTAAAATGAGCACATTTTGAGTCGAAGTAAGGTAATCTCAATACAATTTGCATATATAACATGCATATATAACCGAAATTACCCAATTTGCATATATAACCGAAATTACCCAATTTGCATATATAACTTGAAAACAATTTGCATACATAACTTGTATATATAACTAAAATTGCACAATTTGCATGTATAACTAAAATTGCTCAAATTGCATATATGACTTGGAAAAGCAGTTCCGCAGTTAAATGTTTTCATAAATAACCTCACATTGATAAGTATAATGTTCTATATATAAATACTGATTTATGTTAGCAGCTGCTTTTTCTTTCTTTGCTTTGTATACATTGTGTTATTTCGTGCTCATTTTTTTATTTCCTTGCTCCACAAATTTCTAACAATGAGTTGTTGATGATATTTGGGTAACGACGAAGTTGATATGCAACTGGAAGGATCCATTCTGATAAATGACTAGATGACTAGACTACATACCTTCTTCGAGGATAGGCACAAATCCCACACAGTGTGATTGACGACCTTCTTACAGTTATTAATCGATGCTGTGACTGCAATAGAAGGGGCTGCATGCCCTGCTAATAAATGTTGACAACTAAACCTTTTTAACATAAGTTAATAACATTATTTATTTTACAGCTTATTTGGAAATTAAGTGTTGCTTCTTCTGTTCAACAACCTGTGAAAATTTCAATACGACTCAATATAAAAAGTTTTTTTTTATTTTATTACCATTTTCCTGTGTTTCTTGCTTATTCAATTCCTTCTATTAGCTCATACTCTCTATATATTTATATATATTCGTGGAATTTTCAATCGTCAATAAAATACATTTCAAAGCACCCAATTGAGCTGAAATTTTATATACATGATTATTTTGGATGACAACACAATAATTGAATTATAATTAATAAAAATTGATTGATTAAAACTAATTATTCAAAGAATTACAAACACAGCCACGTTGGTATGAATTTTGGCGACTTGGCGACCATTTTGGCGACTTGTGTCAAAACTTTGAAAGGTTTTTTTCTCACGTTAAAAGTGCTCGTTTGAGCTGAAATTTTCTATAAAATACGAAAATTTAATTATAATTAATTAAAATTAACTGACTGAAACTAATTATTTAAAGAATTACAGACAAAGCCACGTTGGTTTCATTTTTAGCGACTTGGGTCAAAACTTTAAGATTCTTTTTCTCACGTTTCAAAGCATTCAGTTGAACTGCAATTAAATATACATGATTGTTTTGGGTGACAATACAATACTTTAATGATAATTAATAAAAATCAGCAATAAATATTACTAGAAAAATATAGCTAGTCTCATTTCGACTGTTATTTTTGGTGTATGATTTATTTTATTTACATGCGTAAGATATAATTCTAAGAAATTCTAAAAATATTTTTATTTACCATTAATTAGGTTTTATTCCATTCGAACAGATATGCATCAACATTAAATATATAATTCTCCTTTAACATAAAAGTTTTTAAATTTTGGAAATACTGAACCACACATGCCAGATTTTATGCATGTGATAAAATGTTTTTAGGAAAACATTCTTTTCAGATAAGATTTTATATAAACACTCCATATAGGCGACATCTCTAGGTATTAAAGTGAGTTGTGACATGAAAATAAAAGTTTATGTTAAACGAATGAAAAGTGAAATAAGCATTTTTAAAATAAATTTAAGGAATTTAAAAAGTATTATTTATCTTTTTTTGTTTTTTTGCTTTTAAATAATAATTAGTAAATGTCTTATTTCAACTAATCTGTAATAAAATGAAAAAGGTTTTTATAATGAGTCATAAATTGCTTCTTGTTTCTTTAGTTATTTATTATATTAAAATTTAAACATGTTTTTTTTTACCCTCTAATATTGAACTTCAGCTATCTTTCAAGAAAAAAATACGCACTATATTTTTTATTATTTTATTTAATCATGTTTTCATTGCGTTTTTACATGTATTTCCTCATTCTTAATTTTATTAACTGTGCTTTATGCTGTCACCTCATAGATAAAAATCGATTAAATTAATCAATACATATTTAACCGAAAAGATGATTGGGTGAAATCAATTTTGGAAGTAAATTTGTAAAGAAAATAATTTCTATTAATTCTCGGAATTTCAAAAGATATATCTTCGTAAAAAGTTCTTATAATACTCTCCTTTACACTATTAAAAAGAATATAAAAAAGGAGAAATATCAGATATGGAAGGAGATTTTAAAATACTTACATGATTGGGGAAATTTTGAATGCTTTCTTTAAATGATATTCATCGTTTTTTGAATTCTTTTTTCCTCCTTTCATTTTTCGAAACATGTAATTTTCTGAAAAGGTTTGGAAAGTATATCGCATTAATCTCATTTTCTTTCAAGTACGTATATTTATTTTTATTTAATTGTGTTTTTTTTCAATTGCATTTAAAATTAATATTAATTGATTTCACCTTTTTCATAAAAAACTTAACAAATATTAGTGGAATTGAAAATATAGATCACTGAGAATAAACATAAAATTCTAAAGCCGTTGCAGCAGGGAATAAAAAAAATGGAAATATTTGCTTTTAATTTAACATAAAAACCATATATTTAGCACAAGAAATCAAACAGAGGATTATAAAAAGAGGATTTATAATTACAAGTATTTAGATTGGTAAAAATAAATAAAATATCTAATCATTGTCTCTAGTCTTTTCGTACTTTTTTGCCAACATGTTGAAGATAATAAATATATCAGAACATCTTGCTACATAAAATAAAGGTAACACACAAAGATACTTTTTCAGTGATATATTTATTCCCCCCCCCTAAAAAAAGATTTGTATCATAGAAATTAAACTAAATATTATTTATTTAGCTGTCAAACATTCATATTTATATTCTAAAAATAAAGCTAAGCAAAATGATAGAAGCAACATTTTTTCCCAATTTCATTTTTATTTGTTTACAGTTTAATTATGGTTTCTTTCTAGAACAACAAGAAAGCGACGAACCTCGATATTTTAAATATCTCTGAATAAACAGAGAGGGCTACTGTGTTCTTCACATTGTGTTCACATGAACACGAAGTTTTTTAAATTGTCCATATTTGTAAAATTGTGATTCGAAATTCTATTATGTTCTTGACATTGTTAGGATAAAATACATATTGTTTTACAAACAGCATTTTGTATTGGATAAATAATTTAAAATGCACACCATATACGCTCAAATTACGCACACATTTAATTATCACTGATGCATATTACCCTTTATAAATCACATTAACCAATCGGCAAAGCTTTCACAAGTGAGCAGTTAATGTAATCTGAAAATATAAACTACTTGCAATTCTTTAATTTAGCAACACTTCATAAATGCTTAAACACGTTATCATAAGTTATTTCAACAGGAATGAACTTCTGTGCTAGTTAATAATTTCTATCAAATTATATAAACTTAAAAATTATGTACCACATTATGAGTAAATGATTGAAAATTATCAAATAGGAATTTACTAATACGTGACTTTTATGGGTTATAACAAATATATATACCAGTGAAATACTTTCAAATAGACCATTCATTAAAAAAAGTCTTCCAATGCGTTTTGTTTGGACAAAATGTATAAACTATAATTTTAGGAAGAACGAAGGAATTAATTTAATCAGTACTATTGCGTTGCTCGGAAAGTAGTTCTTTGATGATATAAAATGCAGTATTTCTGCAGTATATGAATATTTTATGGAATTATATTTTCTCCACTTAGGTGAAATGCTTTGATATTTTTCAGGAATTAGCATGCTTCCACACACATGGAACCTTTGCTTGTATAAACAATTATCCAAATCATTTTTTGACATCTTCAGTTAAAGTAACGGTATCCTCACCTCAAAATATATAAAGACCTAAAACATTAATAATCTGGAGGTGTCCGGTCTTGAAAAAATGGTGGGTTTTGCAGTACGCACTATTTTATCTGCAAAATATCTCCCGACATGTATCAAATCTCACATTTATCTTGGTGAACACTCTGAAACTTTTCTATTGATCAACGCCTATATGATTGAATCATTCAGTTTTCCCATTTGATCATAGTATATTTGTAAGAGGCTTGCTCTTCTCTTGCGGGCACCTAGATGGGTGGAGGGAAGGGCAGAAACCTCGGCATGATCTAACTCATCTATTTATTTCCAAACAATGAACATACACAATTTCAACTAATAATAGTAAGAGAATGTCTCAATGTTAACCGTGGAAGTGGAACAATGACAGTAAAATGCTAACGATTAGGAGACTATCAAACTTGATCCTTATCTTAAATAAGGATATAACCTATCATCCGATTTAATCTAATCTCAACTCAATCTTATTGAATAATTGTCAATTTAAGGTTTCCGCCTAATAAGAATCAAATCACTATAATTCTATTGTGATACTATCAGTAGTAATCTTACCTGGCTTCTTCTCTCTTTCAATCTAGAAAGCTTTGCCTATTTCTAGTAGGTTAATTTACATATCACGATTCTCTTCTTCCGAAGGGTTGGTTGTGAATAATGCGAACTGATAGCCCAAAGATTTTCCAAGAGGTTTAGTTGGAAAAACGCATATAGATCCGTCACACATTTCAGAATTAATTGTAGTATAGTCTGGTAGAAGCTTAAAAATATTTATTCCCCTTAAAAATAATAAAACAGTCAACAGCACCTGTTAATATCAACATGTTTTCGAAGTGCTTTGAACCTATTTATCTCTTTGACTCTATAATCTCTTTCATGTAACATTGCTGTAGACAACCCATTTCTCGTTTGTAGTGGTAATTCACTGAAAAATGTATAGTATTTTGATATTTCAGAAATAAAACTTGGGTGTTAATGCAACGGAATGAAGTCTTCTCTGTAAGTTAAAGTGGAGCTCATATGCCAACTTTTGAAATCAAACCATGTTGTCATAAATAACCAAATTAAATAAATGTAACCTGCCAGCAGTCATTTAACCTGTTATTCGGCTCTCCGCATCGCTCGATGTATTTGTTTGTCTTCACTAACTTCAACTGATCTTCCAGAAAATGTGCTTTTCAACATCAAAATTGCCTTAACAAAATTTCACAAAACAGTTGGGTCAGTGCTGCTCTATGAGTAATCTTCTCTGTAAACAGTGAACAACGGTTTTCCAACTTGAAAAGTGTTTTTACCTTTTCAATTGTAAAAAAGTAAACTATGCCAAAATGATGCCTTCAACTTTCAATATTTGATAAGGTACCAAAGCAAAAGTATTACTCCGACTCCAGCAAATGTTTTTACAAAACCCCTTGATGTACCATTTGTCAAAACATGTAATGACAAGGCAGCTTAAGGATTAAGTCGGTTATGAAAGAATGCAATACTATATTAAAAATGAAATTACTTTTCGAACAACCCAATATAATGAATGTTTAATGCTTACAGGTTCTAGTAAACAAAAAACTTTTAAATATTAGCTACCAATGATGTTCTTGGCCAAAGTGCTACAAAACGTTTCTAACTTTCTTTTAATTATCTTCCATTAGTATCTCAATCCTGAGTTTTCTAAATATTTTCTCTCGCCTTATACCCGCATTGAATTACTTGAGTTGTAAGAATCAGAAATGTGAGACTAAAATAAATTAGAAATATCCACTGAAGTAACATATATTATTTATATTCAGTGAAGTCTTTTAAAATATCATTTTTAATTCAACAAGTTAACCATGTTTAAACTGTATATTATTCAAGGTTTGAACGTTTTAGGTTTTTAAGTTAAAAGTAAAATTTAACTTTCCTTTTGTTCTCTTACACAATTTTCACTCTTGACATAAACATGTTTTGAAAATACATCTAAATAAATACATTATACAATAATACTCGAAGAAATGAAAGTAGTATTTAAGCAAAATATTTTTAAAATGCTTTCATTTGAGAAAATCAACTAAATTAATCGTATTAAAATGTTTTGTAATATACGATATGCAAGCAGTTTCACTGAAGAGTATTTTCAAATATATTTACAATATATTATTTTGTTATAGATGATATAAGGGTAAAACATTTTATTTGGTATATCTTCCCTTTCAAATAAAGCTATATTGAATCCTACTGTTTTCATAATGTAATTTTTATCTGAAACACTCAACCTTAGAACAAACAGATGAATAATATTTAAAAATTCACTAACAACTATATATTTAAATTATATATATATTCACATAATCTGAAATCAACTATATACTTTTACTTCAGTATTAATCAAAATCAAATAGTATTGCAAAAAATATAAACTGAGTTATCTTATACTTTTAATTCAATAATTGTCTTTTTAATACATAATTTCTTATGAATATAACAGTATTGAAGCCAATTTAACAGACATGTGATTTGGATAATATTTCAGCTTAAAAGTGATTACAGCAGAGAAAATGTATGTTAAAAACCATCATTGGTTTTCCCACAGATGTCACATGTTTATACATTACTGAATCATCGTTTACGTTCCTTTGATGCTGATATCTGTAATTTTAATTGGGTGACTTTAGGTAAGTAAGCAATTCAACATTTATTTCATGTGAAGTGAAAAGAAAATTCTATTCGAATAACCGTGAATACATTACATTATCAAGCTTTCCCTTACGAACATGGATTATGATTGTAGAAATTGTCCAATCGTCAAGGTTGAGAAAGCTTTTTATGCGATTTTATTCGGTAATAGTTTATTTATACTCAAACCCTTACAATATTTAAAGCTACATTGAGAGATGTTTATATAGAAGCTAGAGCTCTTATTAATTTCTGTTAGGGTGAAGCGAGTGAACTATTTTTTCTGGCGGAGGGATAACTGTGTGACCCGCCCACGCGTGGTTTCCCGCTTCACTCCCACGCATTCCTTATACGGGGTTCACTGGCTGACCGGTTGCTGTCTGCTTTTGGTCAGACTTGCTGCGTGCAGTATCCATGATCGTTATTTTCGCAATTGTATATAAATAAATGTGCTGTCTAGAGATACCCGAGGGGAAGTAATTTCAAAATAGAACAACAAGTGGTAACAGAGTGAGGTTAATCTGTGAGATGTGTTAATTGACATTGTGAATGTTTAAACCTTTCTACCTATAATGGATAAAATAACAATTCCCGATTGAAACGGTACGAACTTTTTATATGGGGGTTTAAGATGAAAGCTGCTCTTAGCTTAATGAGATTAGACTCTCTAATCATAAACGAAAAACCTGAAGACCTTACCCGTAAGGATGCGATTGACTGGCAGCCAAAAAGTTTAGATGCGATATCATATATTAAGTTATCACTCGCAGATGAACAAACATTGCAGTTCACGGCGGAAGACAATGCGAAACAGCTGTGGGATAAAATTAGAGTGGATTTCATCGGCCGAGGTGAAGACTGAAAAGTTGACGCGGGCAATTAACTCAAGAACATCGTCATGAAAAACAGCGAAACTGTAGGGGATTATATTTCAAGAGCGCGGGGGATATCGACTAAGTGTCACTCCCTAGGTTTGGACGTGTCGCCGAGGGAATTGGTCTACCATACCGTTAGAGGATTGAATAGAAAATTCTCCAAAGTGCGTGATATTTTAAAAACTCAGAGACAAAAACTGTGGAGGAACTTCTTCAAATTCTAAGGGAAGAGAAGAAACAACTTTCAACTTACCAATAAAAACTCATATGGATGGGATTAACGCTGAAGCATTTTATTCCTGGAAAAAAAGGGAAAAACAAACGAGACTTTGCTATATTTGTAGGAAAACAAACCACCAAACAAAGGATAGTTACTATAGAAACAAGAACTCTCCAACTTCAAGCCAAATGAATATAATACAAAGAAACAATTCGTCTAGAAATGGACACGTATTTACAGCTTCCCATCGAGAAGAAAAACTTTGTAGCAATACCTGGATCCTGGATAGCTCTGCATCCTGTCATATGGCTAAAGAATCTGTGTGGTTCAAGTGAAGTCCAAAAGTGATGGACATTTATTTAGCCGATAAAAACTCTAAGATGATGAGCCAAGGAACTTGAAACGTTTCAGCTAAAACTGTGAGTACAAAACATTGTAATTGTATTAATCGAACAATTACTAATGTCAGTTATGTTCCTCAATTAAGATGTAATTTACTGTATGTAACATGCTTAATGGATAAAGGTTGTAAGATTAAATCAGAAACTAATTGTGTATTTATGACAAAAGTACTTACTTTTTTTAACTCGATTATCGCGTTTACATTCCACTTAGATGTATTGAAGAAAAATAATGTAAAAATAGTTATAAACGCTTTTAAATGTTCTATTTTCTCTCTTGTAAAAAAGGAAGGTTTTTGAATTTATGTTGTTTTTTCTTTTTGCTATTATTTCTTTTTACATTTAATTTTGTTACTATTACTTATTTTAAACCCAAGTAATTTTCAATCTTATATTCATTATTTTGATGTACTATTATGTAGGCTAGTATACTGGTAGCTAGGCTGATGTAAGGCTAGTTTCCTGTAGTGCATTGGTCTTCAAACTTTTTCAACTAACGAAAGGAACCCTTAGAACTATTAGATGTTTTTGGGAACTCCTATTCCACCTCCATAATAGAAAGAATATATTTGAAAATAATGTATAAAGTCGATCAGCATGTTGTAAGTATTTAATGAAAGGAAAGTTAAAAAAGTACTGTATTAGTTGTTACACTTATAGGTAAACTAATTTAAATTTTGCAAAGCTAGCAGTGAAATTTATGTGTCGAGGAGGCATGAAGACGAAAAACAGTTTCTTAAAAATTGGCCTTTAATAATCAATCATAAAGTAACTTTGCTCGTTACTGGAGCGATAAAAAATAAGTTCAAAAGCAACATTACCAGAGACATCCGATTCGAACCGTCTTCTAATATTGTAAAACTAATCTCTAATCTAAAATGGTGATGCAACCTGCAGTTGCATTGCCAACCAGCCTTTCTCTCCCTCTAAAAGTTAAACCACTCGCATACTTCTTATATTTCCGTTTCTCCTTCCTTTTTAAAAACTAACATGAGCCGAGTTTAAATACTAGCTCGATTTGCATGGCAGTTGCTGCCAACCTCAAATCACGAAACTCAAAAGATCGGGTTCGAATCGGTGTGCTTACTTTCATTGAGATCATGGAACGGGATTGGAAAAACAACACAAGGAGATCATAAAAATTTGGATCCGACTTTTTAAATGTCCAACAATCGGCCCCCTTTTTCCAATCTCGCACCATTATCTCTTACAAATCAGTAAATTTTAATCTATAATCACATGTTATACAATTTAACACAAAAAAATACATTTTATTCACAATCTTTATTGTAATAAACAAACTAATATTTTAATCTTAAAGAAATAAAGTCTTATTCTCTAAAAAGAAATAATTTTCTACAAAATTCTAACAATTTTATTATTTTCATCATATTTAATGGTATAAACCCAACGGTTTTCTAAAATTTTTATATTATCCGGATGATCAACTAAATCCCAAACTTTACGTTCCTTCATTACGTTAATTTCTTTATCCATTGCATCATGCCATTTAGATGCGTCTCTGGATCTTATCGCCTGTTTGTAACGGTTAGGAATAGTTACTTCAACCATAAGAGCTTCTTGTTGCTCTGACAAATCTGAAAATCCCTGGGATTCGGTATTATCTTTTCTAAAATTAAATAAACTAGGATCATACTTAATATTATGCCTCTTACAGTATCTCTCTATTTCGTTAAAAGATTTCAATCGGGTTGCTTTCCCTTCTATACTATAATATACGTTAGATCCAGTTACTTTCCTACCTATATTTCGAATCCACTTAACCTCTGGACATGGGATCAAGCTATGATTATCGGAAGATACATCTGGTTTTTCAGATGTTGAGGGCGTTTCCGTACTTGTCTTTGAAACTAAACGACTCGTTAATGAATCTTTTACTCTATCGGAATCATCCTCATCATCATAATAATCAGGAAGGTTTAAATTATATCCAAGGTTACTATTAACTTTTTGTCTAAAATTAATTCCCCTCTTATTTTCATCGAATCTTACATTAATAGTCTCGACTAATTTATTTTCATCTATCAACCATATTCTATAACCCTTAGTACGTTGTGCGTATCCCATCATAATTCCCATTTTCGCACGGATATCGATTTTTTTTCTAATTTGTTTTGGCACACCAGCATATGCCGAACATCCGAAAGGTTTTAGATGCAATACCGATGGTTTTCTACCTGAATATTTTTCGAAAGGCGTTTTGTTACTGTCTTTGTGACAAATTCGATTCCACGCATAAGTGAAACAAAGTAATGCTTCTCCCCAAAACTTATGGGGAACTTCACTAGACTTAAGCAATGTTTTGATGCCATCTAGAGCGGTTAAATTGAATCTCTCCGCGACCCCATTCATTTCTGGCGTATATGAATTTGTTACCTCATGCTTTATACCCAGTTCTGTCAAGAAATTATCCATATCCTTATTACAAAATTCTAGTCCGCCATCAGTTCTAACTGCTATTACCTTTTTACTTAGAAAACGTTCTGCTCGTTTCTGAAATCTTATAAACGTATGAAATACGTCAGATTTATTTCGGATGGGAAATACAGTCACCTTTCTTGAATAATCGTCAATTATACTCAAGAAATATTTATTACCGCCTTGGCTTTCAGTTGGCATTGGACCACAGAGGTCCATATGCAACAATTCCAATGGACGTTTTGATCTTACGGCCCCCGTCTTTTTTGAATGAAACTCTCTTGGACTTTGCTAATTTACACGGTATACAATGAGTCTTACCATTATCAGTTAAGCGTGGGAGACCTTTTACACTATCATTTTTACTAGTTTTTACCAAGTAATCGTTATTAACATGACAAAAGCGTCGATGCCATATTTCTATTGATCCGTTTTTGTTTTAGCGGTTACATCACTAAAAACTAATTTCTTTACTCTTTGGTATAATATAATGATCTGGCTTAAAAATACAAATGTTCATGGCGTGTCGCCGAGAACAATTTTATCCAGTCTTTATTAAAAACATTAATTTTACCTTTAGTACCCACAAAATGCGCACCTTTACTTTCTAATCTGGAACCGGATAATAAATTTCTCCTCAACTTAGGATTAAATAAAACATCAGACAAAGTTATTTCATGAAAACTCCCCTTATATTTTACCCGAAATCTAAGTGTACCGATTCCTTCTACGGGACAACTTTTATCCTCCGTTGCTAACGACATTTTCATGTTAGTTATCGGTTTAAGATCTAGAAATAAACTCTTGTCATTACAAAAACGACTCGTGGCAGCAGTATCTATTACCCAAAGACCTTTATCAAACACTGTGTTAAAAGTTTCATTTACAGTTGAAGGAGATTTTGGTAGAGACTTTTTCTCTTTACAGTTTACTTTAAGATGCCCGTACTTATTACATACATAACACGGACCTATAGTCTTAATAGATTGTTTAACATTTTTAATAGTTTTGCAGTTAAATACCTTACCACCTTTCTTTTGGTAATCATTCTTGCCATTTGGATCTCCATGAGCTGCAGCCGTAGCACCAGGTAACGTCTTCGACTTCTTCAAAGTGAAACTGCTCAAGTAAGCATTCTCCGCTTTCTCCAAATCTTGTTTCATCAACTGAAGATGATTGGCTTCTAATATCAACTCTGCTTCAATTTTGACAACTCTGAAGTCCTCTTCTTTCCATCTGTAGATTTGTTGCACGGTAGACTGGAATTCCTGAGGAAGCCACCTTATTAATTGAAAGCCTATGTACAGGTCGTCCAATTTATGACCCGCTTCTTGTAGTCTGGTTGCCGCTGTCTTTACACGAGATATGAAGATTCCAACATCTTCCCCTGGTTGGTATTTTGTTCCAAAAAATTGATCTAATAGTTGAATTACCCTTGCTCTTGTGACTGGTTCGAAGTGATCTTTTAATATCTTCCATGCCGCTACTCCGTCAGTTGTTTCCGTTATCAGATTTTTCAAATCTGAACTGATGTTAGTATAGATCAACGTATAACATCTATCCTTACGAAGTTGTAGATCTAATTTTCCTTGTATGTTGCCTCTTCATCAGGTTGCTCTGGCTTGGTCTGTATTATAAACTGCCAGCAACCATAATGCATTAAGAGTACTTGCATATCATGCTTCCACGTGTTCCAGTTGTTTTGAGTCAACACTGATATCTGGTTGTTAAACTCCATATCTGTTACTCGATTTAGCGTACTAGCAACAGAGTTCATAACAAATAGTTCTAGACTGGAACAGTATTTAAATAGACAAAGTTCATAGCCTGGTTCAACTGCTTAGCCTGCCTCGACACAGTACATGGACTTGTTCAACTGCTTAGCCTGTCTCGACACAGTACATGGACTGGGCCCATAACCAAATTTGTTACACTTATAGGTAAACTAATTTAAATTTTGCAAAGCTAGCAGTGAAATTTATGTGTCGAGGAGGCATGAAGACGAAAAACAGTTTCTTAAAAATTGGCCTTTAATAATCAATCATAAAGTCACTTTGCTCGTTACTGGAGCGATAAAAAATAAGTTCAAAAAGCAACATTACCAGAGACATCCGATTCGAACCGTCTTCTAATATTGTAAAACTAATCTCTAATCTAAAATGGTGATGCAACCTGCAGTTGCATTGCCAACCAGCCTTTCTCTCCCTCTAAAAGTTAAACCACTCGCATACTTCTTATATTTCCGTTTCTCCTTCCTTTTTAAAAACTAACATGAGCCGAGTTTAAATACTAGCTCGATTTGCATGGCAGTTGCTGCCAACCTCAAATCACGAAACTCAAAAAGATCGGGTTCGAATCGGTGTGCTTACTTTCATTGAGATCATGGAACGGGATTGGAAAAACAACACAAGGAGATCATAAAAATTTGGATCCGACTTTTTAAATGTCCAACATTAGTTATTAAAAAATATTGTAATTTTAATATGATTTAATCATTAACAATATTTATTTGGGATCCAAATGTCATCTAACCATGCCTTATACTTAATATCTGGAATATATATCTGCATTTTTTACGCAAGCTATCAAAGTCTTGATGTATTGAAAATTTCCGCAGTCACATTTCCTATTCTGCGTTTAACTTATTTATGTATTTAGTTTTTGTAGCCACTCACGTTGAGAAATATTTTTAATTTTCCGAAGAGCTTTAAAAATTTTAAAGCTGCGTGAGAACTACCGCAAACAAATCTCAGTTTGAAACCAAACATTTAAGAGCTGTTCTTGCTTAAGTTTTGATTTTAATATTGAATATGTTGTTATATCTCGGTAAGTTGTTTCCTCTTCTTCATTATAGGTATTTTTGATGCAATTGAAAAAAAACTGCATTTTCTAAAATAGTTTACATTTTTAAATCAGATTTTTACATAGATTTTTTTTTTCGTTTTACATGAATACTTTTTAAGCTACATTACAAATATGGAATATTTTCCAACATTTTTATTTCTGATTTTCTCAAAAATATGAATATTTAACAATATTATCAGTGTTTTTAAGATATGTAAATGAATTAGGGAAGATACGAAAAGACACATAGCAAAATAGTATAAATAAGAATATTGCCAAAATTAATAAAAATATAAAGACACCAATAAGTGCACAAAAGTGAAATAAATTTCATTTCTATTTATTATTATTAAACATTAGTGCTGTTCTCTTTCTCTATAAACTGTAATTCTTCTTAAGGTATCCAACTACGTTCGTAACCATGATTTTAAAAAAACACATAAATGGATACTTGTCATGATATTTAGTGTCACTCAGATTAGAATACATGCATAAAATGGTTTTAAGGACATTTTGTCAAAAAAAATTATATAAATATAATATTTTGGCAAAAAATTAACTTAGAATAATCTATTTTCCAAATGTTCTCCTTTTGAGAAAAATGGTTCTATTATAATAATATTTTGCCTGTTTAGATAACTCAGACCTCTCTACAGAGGCTCAACTAGAATTTTTGAAAATTCTCATTATTTTCAGAGTTACCACCAATTGATATAATTATTGGCGTTTTTTTCTTAAAATTGCTCCCCTCTGTTGTCGCAAAATATGAATAAACCCACTTCTAAGTTATATATTTCAAAAATTCTAGTTATATATCCAAATCTCTGACATTTGAAGGTTGAGGATTCTGAATGAACGTATTTTAGTTAAATACCCAGATTGTATTGTAGTTGATAGTTTTGGGCTATTGAATGTTAAATTTAAATGTTGAGTAGAAATATTTGTGGCAACTTTTTTCAATTCCTACAACTAGTTCACTCTCTCCCTATATTTATATATATATATACACATATATCTTGTTCAAATTTTCAATCGTTAATAAAATACTTTTTCAACCATTCAAGTTTAAATACATATTTTTTTAAAACTTGCAGTGCATGGCACTTGATGTTAATACACAAGTTCTTCAAATATTAATTCGTTAATAAAATTTTAAAAAAGGAATACATAGTAACAAACAAAATAATTTTCCGACAGTATACATAAAAAAGAAAATCGTTGGTTGTGTCCCTGTAGCATTAAAGATAGCGCTTTGAACTTCTAATGCAAAGGTCGTGAGTTCGAATCCCATTTGGGATGGCCTAATTTCTTCGAATGTGATTCATTTTTACTATACAATTTTATTCGAATAATTAAATTTAATTAATGAATAAATTGTAACAAGCAAACAAAAATACTCCAAAACCATGGTACAAAGGAAAATGGAAAATTGCAGAGAAAATCGCTGTCTATTTTGTCATTTAATATTGCGATTTTGTCATATGTATATACATATTTATATCTCAATTGTAAATATTTCATAAAAAATAACTAAAATAAAATTTTTCTTTATTGATCTCAGTAGACATTGATATAAATTGTCTTCATATATTACTTGTTTGTTGTGATTCTTCTGATCTGAATTGTATCGTGAACGGGGAATCCCTTCGATGATTACGGTATCAGGGGTAGTCAAAAGTTCAGATTTAAAAATGACACATCAGTAGGAGTTAAAAAGAAGTGGGGAATCAAGAAATGTTTTAGTAGGTAATAGGATTTTGACAGAACAGCAGATTTTGTTTTCACAAGTAAATCGCTGGATCACTCTGTTCACCAATTCCTTGAAGAATTTTGAAAATAGCAAAAGGTGATTTTCGAGACATTTCATTATTAGGTAACGATAATATGAAAAAAAAACATGTATTGCTAGCGATTTAATCAATGGTAAGAGATATGAGTAAGACAAGAGCCTTACTCAAGCAAAGCATATTTAGATTCATAAGAAAAAGCTGCAATACATCCTCCATCCACCACGGAGGACAAGGGAGGCAGTGTGCCAGTCAACTGGCAACAACTGGAATCGGCGCATACCTAGAGTGCACACAGGATATAGCACCACAACATCAGAGTGAGAATCTAGTGAGAAACATCGATACTCCTTGTCTTCAGCAGTAGCTCTACAGCAATATTTCTTCGGGCATGTAGAAGAAACATATTTTCAGTCGATTGACAGCAGCGGGCTCACTCTTGCCACCCGTCTACAGAGAAACGAGGACCAAGGAGACCGCAAAAATTATCCATAGAGCAATATTTTTTCCTTACTTGACGCCACTCACTGTAAATATGCGGTTTGGAAAACAGTGTTAGTGAGGAAAAAGAAACAAATAATAAATCAAAATTACTTTAAAAAGTGATCATTTTACAAAATGTAAAAAAAAAAAACTGTTTTTAGAGCAACATGAAAAAGAGTTAATATTTCGTCTGTAATCTAAGCAGGAAAAGAAGAAGAGAAGAATTATATAGGGTTAAAAGAAGGAAGGTTGAAAATAGAGAAGAATCATTAGGGTACCCCGGGGGCGTGAAATCCGTGTTTACCAAAGACAGTAAACCCCTTTTTGAAAAGTAAAACATCACTAGGGGACCTAGGGATTTTCATACCTGCACTCATCTAAAGGAGATAAGCTCCTGAGGGATAAATTTGCTTGAAACATTTGGAAATCCACATACCATGTGTATTACAACTTTATAACAGCAGTAGTGCACAAGAGTAGTACTTAAGTACATCCTTCTGTTCTTCAATTTTCAATCACAATTTTTTTTTCTGAACGCATCAACTTTCATGCTTTGCAGTTTTTATTGATGTCTTCTTAAGAAATAAAACAATTGTCTATTGAATGCAGTTATTATTGATTTTTGTAGTTATACTATTATAATTAAATGTAAATATTTTTATAAGTTCAATATATAATTTTTAAAATTAAAAAATAATGTTTGATAATGCTTATTTTAAAAAAAATTGAACGATCAAAAAAGTATTATCATTAATATATTACTAAAAAAAGCTAGAGCATTTTAATTAAGTAATAATAAAGTAAAATATTATTGTCCTTCCTTAAATATAAATATTGACAATTTAATTGCCGTTACAAGCATATTATGAACCGAGGAGAAAATAATTGCTTTATTAATTTTAAGGAAAGTTAATTTTTTTTCTCATTTTCTGTACGGTTATTTCCACACTGTTTTCTTTATATTCAGAATCCGTGGCATTAAAACAATGCATGCAAAAGAAAAATCAATTTCCACTAAAAAATTATTATAATTTTTTATCATAACATAATTATAATTAAACTAATTTGTATAATAAGCAAGAGCATAAAACGAAAAAATTAAATTTACCGAACCTTGAAAATGTTATCTTCTTTTCATATTGAGAAATTAATGCATTCAACAAATTGTTTAATTAGGGGGATAAAAATATTATAAGAATGTTGGAAAGTTAAAAAATGCTACAACATTGTATTTATTTCTAAATTACAGTAATTCATAATGATCACTTGTAAAGAACAAAGTAATAAAAAATGTCGTGAAAAGAAGTTAAAATTAAGCAATGATGAAATCAAACCAGTTTAGTACATGAAACAGCCAATTAATGAAATATATAAATAAAAACGGGAAATTTAAAACTCAAAATTCAACATGTGATTGAATTACAATTTTAACTTGTGAAAACATGTACTTTCTAGATATTCTAACAATCAAATTCTCCATAAAGTTAAATTAATTCAATAATTTAGGGGGGGAACAAGAAATAATTTAATGAATAAAACATAAGAAGTGAATGAAGTGTGCTGATATCAGTAGTGCTATCATAATGTTAAAAAATAGGTACTATAATAATAGTACTACCATATTGTTAGAATAAAGCTTATATAAAAAACTTAAATACCAAAAATAAATTTACAAATAAGACCTCAAAAATAAAAATAAAAAGAAATTGCCTTTGAATTTATAAGTAAACTGTATTTTAATTAATATGTTTTACTACATTTGTTATTTTTGAAGTCAACTTCTTATGGCACGGTAGGGAAACATTTTCGTTACGCGTTACCAGTTACGGTTACTCAATGAACTAAGGTAGAAATGAAGGAAGTTCCGACTTTCCGCACGTTTTTAAAAACGCCATCTAATTCTTATTATCTATCTCAGACAAAAAAATATCATTTTTTTCGCCATAATATGGTATATATATATATATATATGTGTATATTTTTTTAACAAAATAATGATATTTTCTATTTTTTAAGATTTTTAAAAATGAGTCAAAATTTATACGCTTTTATGAAAATGATTTCTAAATCGTTACTTTTCAATTTCTTTTCGCGTTAATGAATTAATATTCTATCCTAAAAAAGTTCATGATTTTCCCTTTTAGAATTAGTCATTTAAATAAAATGAGGAAAACTTTTTTTTTTACGATTTTTCAAAAAATACTCAAAATTTTAATAAAATATTTAATAACTTCATTATTTATAATGATAATCTCACGAAACTCTTTTTCCGTTTGTAGAATAGTATTATCCGTAATTTGTACAAATACTGAAAAAAGGACTTACAAATTACGGCTTTTAATTTTTTTTGTGTGTGTTTTTCGTCTATTCGCCATTTTAAGAGAATTTTTCACTTAGGTATTATCATTAAATTGTTTCTTTAAAAATTACCGTTGTTTGCAATCTATGTGTGAAATTGCAAGTCATTAACTTAAAAATTAAGCCGTCAAAAAATTAAAACTTTAATAAAAAGCGCGCTTTTACGAAAAGCCAAAGGTTTGGCGAGGAAAAAGAGTTTCGCTCCAAATTGGCAATCAACATCTGGTTCATCACGTCCACTTCACATTTCCTCAGGGGTTACATTAGAAAAACTGGAGACAATAACAAATGAAAATCAATGAATTTGGCGAGTAAAAAAATTGTGAATGAATTATTTATTTTTGTTTCAATAACAGTATCTACTTAGCAACATTACATAAACTAGGTCTTATTGCAAAAAAAGAGAAAGTTTTAAGCCCAATGGAGATTTCTATCAATTAATAAGAATATCAAACGGAAAACAAAAAGGACTTTTACATCATGTTTTTTCTTACCTTTTATCATCGGATCGTACTCCATTTGAAATATTTTTACCGGCACTGCTGGGTGCGATAAAAGGTTCGTCATTAAAATTTTGATGGAAATATATAATCGCTATACGGACAGTGATGGATACTGTCAATGTTGTAAAGCAGTAGTAGCTATTTCCGAAACCACTAATCATGCAGCTTTAAAAATTTCTTTATCAAGATTTTACTTCCGTTACACATTCTGAAACTGCTCAACAATATACGTAACTCTTTTCATATACACAAAATTCATAATCATTGATGATATAAGTATGATCAGTTCTCAATTATTATTGAAGGCTGATTCCGGATTAAAACAAATAACTGGAAATTTTCAGTCAAATTTTGGTGGATTAAATATTATTTAAATAGGAGATTTATGCGTCAATTATACCACCAGTTCGTTCTACACCCGTCTATAAGCAACCGAATCAGACTCCATGGTTGGACCGATTATATGGCGAAATCTAAAATTTTATGAACTAAATGAATTCATGCGTCAAGCGAATCAACAATTTTCTTCTATACTAACAAATATTGGAAACGGCGAACAACTTTATGAAATGAAAATAACTCTGATTGGGTCTCGTTTTTGTACTGTGGAAGAAGCTGAAGAATCAAGGTGTCCTCAAGTTATACGATTATTCAACACTAACAATTCCGTCAATGAGTATAATAACAAAATATTGAATGCTTATGCGGAATGAATAATTTCAACTGCAAAAGAACAAGAAAATTTCGTACGTCAAAAGTTACATAAGAAGTCATTAATTGATACAAATGGATTGCCTTATCAAACAGTTTGTGTGAATAATATTTATTACACGATTACCACAAATATTGATTTGACAGATGGATTGGCAAATGGTGCAGTTGGAAAGCTAATTCATGTAGAAATAAATAATGAAGGATTAGTTAAAACAATACGGCTTGAGTTTTTAGATTTACCTCAAATAGGGGAAAACTTAAGACGCAAAAAGACCAACTTTGCCTTATCTCTACGATATAACAGAATAATATCAACGATGAAATCAAATACTATGATTGATGCAGTGTTTTCGAGATTCTTAAATGAGAGATATTAAATACAAAACCTTCTTTTTTTGTTTTAATTATCACAATCCTTTGATAAAAAATGTATGTACTGAAACACCCAAAAGCAAAATGGAAATAGACTAATAATAATAATGATACTTTTCTATAAACGTATACAATAATTTTTTTAGTGGTATGTATTGGAAATGAAAATTTGGTTTATACTTATACCTTTTCCATCTTAATTATTTTTAAATACAGTTTGAAATAATAATGATAATAATACATTTGTTAATTATAAATAAGGTTACTTTAAAATAAAACTTAATTATACAATTCAATACAAATAAGCCAAAGAAATTCACCTTTCATAAAAGTGTTAAGTTCTCATAAGTGTTCATAAAAACTGAAAAAAAAAAAACAGTAGCAGTCGTGGGACTGCCGATAGAAGTGAAAACGGAACTATTAAGTTGAGAGTAATTAAAACTATATGCAAAAATTATATGAAATTTTTTTTATGTTTTATTTATTAGTTACATATGATGGGTTAAACAAATCATGAACAAAATATAAATACAAAGTGGTTGAAAAAATAATTAATATACAATTATCTTAATTATACATAGTATTTATATTTACACGAATTTCAATGAATTCAAGTTTGAGCATTATTTTCATTATTTACATCATTGTCATCATTAATTTCGACAATACTTAGATTATCTGTTCGTTCAATCATTTCATTGTATTCTAAAAAAGATACAATAGGTTTATGGTAACTGAAATAAGAAATAAAAATGTTTGATTGAAATTTATCTAAATATCGTATAAAAACAGCATCGATAGTCGTTTTATACTTTGTTGTACTGACTTTTCGATCATTAGACATAGTCAAACCTAATGTTTCATTCAAAAATTCAATTAATGATAAATTTTTGTCATCTGCGAAGTTAATATTAAAGTCTCCGCTTAATATCATAGGTATGTCGTCAAATTTTTCGCCAAATCTTTTTTCGATTAATTCAGAACCTTCTTTTGTGTAAATCATTAAATTTTCGAATAAAAATTGTTCTATCCGTTGACATCTTCAAGTTTTTTTCTCGTGGGATTAAGGATCTAAACAAGTATAAAAAATAGAAATTTAGAGATTTTAAATATGTTACAATATTTTTTCTAATAGTGAAATTAAATTATATAAGTACATAAATAATTATTTGGCAAAAAAATAACAAAGCACGTATTTTATATCTAACAAATTACACAAACAAACAATAACTTCGTAAAATTGAATTTTACAATAAATGAACATATTTCATAAAATCTAAAATTATTATAACATTTTTTTAATTTTCCAATTTTAAAATCCACGGAAAATTTTTATCAAATAACTAGAAATCTATTTTACCACGCTAGTAAGATAAATCTTATACCGTAATAATACTCATTTCATGATGAAGAGGTTAAATATTAAAAACATAATTAAAATGAATAATGCTAAATTTTAAATACAAAAAATTCGTACAAATATTAAAAATGTTTAAAAATATATTCGTTGTTTTCATTATTCATTTATCTGTATAAAAATATTAATATGTTTCATACTCACTTTTATACTGAAGTCAATGAATTTAAATTCAATAAATAAACAGTAATCCTTCAATTAAATAATTACAATAATAGTCAAATTAAAAATTCACTTAAATAAACAAAATCCAGTACACACAAGTTGAACTTCCCACGTGGTCAATTTAACTTTTTACTTATGTATATAACTACACTCTAATACTTAATGTACAACGCGTCACATTTACAATTACAGATGTACTGCTACTATAACGTATTGGTGACGTGACTCACAAAATTATACTTATCCAAAAAGCGTCCAACGCGCACATAATACAGTCAGAAATAGTCGATATATTTGTGTATACGTGTACACAGGCTACTGCGCGTGCGCTAGTCTGGCTCTCCATAGCTATAGATATACTGTTATCATTAGCATGTCGGTGACGCGAACCGAGGATTTTACCCTCTACCAAAACGCTCAACGCGAC
>BMAU01006869.1:0-21977 GCA_019973935.1 Trichonephila clavipes
AAACGTTCGGCAACCGCCGAGCGTCCAACCAGTACTCTGAAAATATTCGTCAGCTCGCAGACTGACGTCACAAAAACAACGCCGCCTAGCGGCACTTTTATTTCACTTCATTTTGCAACACTTGGTGTAAAAATCTAAACTTAATCTTAAGATTCAATAATTATTATGAAATCTAATGTTTCAAAACAGAATGAATTATCAAGGCAATAAAAAATGACATTTATCAATGTTTTATTTTTTTAAGAAAGAAAGTATACAAAAAGTCTTAACAGAGTGTTATATAAATAACTAATTAATTCTCAGAGAAACAATTATAAATTGATTAACCACAATATAGCTTAGATGATTATTTACATGTCTATTGGTACACAGATGTTCAATAGTTATAAGATTTTTTAAACTCACATATAGTTAATGTAATTTTGTTATTTGTTAAAGAATTATGCTTGTGTCTTAAAGCAAATATTTTCCATTATAAAAAGATTGAGAGCTTCAGAGTACTATATGATTATATAATAGCCCAATATCGATTTCAGATTTTACATTATGATATAGAGAGACAGGCAGAAATTTTGCTTTTTCTTTCCATTTTTTAAATTCATTGTATTGATGGGAGGTCGCCGGTCCCCAAGTTACAATTGCAGTTTTTATATTTGCCCTGTTTACAGGAAACGGATTTCGGTGGAATGTGTTTTCTTTCCCCACCTCTGAGGGCGAATTCTTTAGCAAACGGTGCTTATATTCTCACGCCTGCAAGGATCATTACACCCATAAACAATTGGGAGAGTCAGAGAATTTTCCCGCTCGAAAATAAGACAACAAAAAGGCAACGACCTTTGCGCTGTATCTCTGCGCTGGTTCCGGACCAATGAGAAGTAATTAAGTGGAGAAGGCATATAGTCCGCTCTAGAACATAGGAGAAAAGCGGCACAAAAAAAAACGGGATGCACCCAGATTTCCACACACTCACACTTGGACACAGAGAGACAAACTAATCAGATCCAGGCCTTGAACTAGACTCCGCGGGACTTCGAGCGGCGACCATGTCCCACTCCCTCCAACTCGACACCCTCTCAAAAGCTAAGTAGAATCTCAACCTAGTTATGCAGCGTATTGTACATTTGCTCAAATTTAATTATGTTAATTTAATAAAATTAATTGTTACTTTAAGAACCGGCCTTTTAATTTAGAGTACTGTTTTATGTCTTTAGAGTATTAGTGTTTAATTTTAACTTACGCCATGATGCGATGTATCTTACGAACCTGGGAAGATACGAAATTAGTATTTGGAAATAAGTAATTAAATAAGTTTAAATCAGCGTCGCATCATATTGGTACCGTGACCAGTCGTCGGAAATTTTTTTTCTTTTACATCATCTGATGTTGTAAATTTTTCTTGATGGGTCTCCGAAACAAACTTTTTATTGTGTGCTATTGTGTTTTATTTGTATCTATTACTCGAATTCGATACTAGTGAAATTTTTTTTCTTGTAGTTTTTTCCTCCAAAAGAAAAAAAAGGAAAGAGAATTGTGCAACAATGGTGCAGCATGATGTCACAGGTAATGGTGCTCTTTTTTTTCCTTTTACATTGATGTGAATATTTTTTTTCATGCAGGTATTTACGCGAGAGCCGATTAGTTAAAAGTTTTATTTAAATTTATGAGTTTATGAATTTCTCTTACCCTGCACGGGTGCTCGAATTTCAGTTATTTTAGCTAGAAGTTAATTGTTTCCGTTGCGATTTATCTCGCTAGAAATTTTGTCTTAATTTTTTCAAACATGCCACGTACACGACAATCAGACCCCCTTTTGACACAGACAGCGTCTGAGAAATTTAATCTAATTGATTTGATCCCAATGTATGACGGAGGTGAATCGTTGGGAATACGTAGGTTCCTAGAAAAAATAAATGATGTTGCGAATTTAGGCAAGTGGTCAAACTACGAGAAAGTGTCTATTCTGAAATTAAAATTAGCGGGAATAGCTGAGGAATTTTTTTTATCCGACCCAACCCTCAGTCAGTTAACAGAGTACAACGATATCGCTAGAATTCTTATTAAAAGTTTCGAGAAGGCCGTCCCATTGTCAACACGTTTACAGTTATTTTCATCATGCATTCAGGGTTTTTCTGAGAGCGTGCAAGAATTCGCAGCACGCATCAACAAACTGGGAACACAGATATTCCAGTCAGGTAATTCGGCTCAAAACACCGCGGTGAGGAACGCGAACGATCAACTATTACAATCGCGTTTCATAAGCGGTTTGAGAAACGATATTCGTAGATTCGTTCTCGCACGTGATCCCTTAAATTTAGACGAATCAATTAGCGCGGCGTTGATCGTAGAACAGAATATGAAATTAAATCAGATCGCGAATGACGAGAGATCTGGTTTGTTCCCCTCACAAACGGAAACTTCGGTCATTTCAGCCTTGACAAATAAATTAGAGGAAATCAATTTAAGAGTCGGGCGTTTACAGGAAGACAGCTCAATTACGGCTCGCAAAACAGGTGGGGATCTTTTTAACAGAAGGGAGACTGTTTTCAAATGTTTTTATTGTGGCATTCAAGGACATAGGCAAGCGGAGTGTAGAAAAAAGAAGCGGGACGAACGTACAGCTAATTACCAGCCCCCCCTCCCCCGGAGAAGCGCGGCTAGCGAATTTTCTGTTTTCCGTCACCCCGGCACTCATTCTTTCGATCGGCGACATGTCCATTTCCAAGAATCGGCTTTTCTCGATAATTACGCAGACCCCAGGCATTTGGCGAGAGGGTCACACACGACTTCTAGGAATAGGGGTTTTCAACGCAATACTAGAAACGACAATTTAAACTTCCGCGGAGAAAGCCGAATTTAGATGTTTTACAATTGGTAGAAGAACGGTTTTCTCCTATTAAATCTAGAGATAATATTTTCGATCTACCAATAATAAGAGCTACTGTGAAAGATCACAAATTTAGAATTTTAATTGACACAGGTGCGTCCGTTTCTTTAATGTCAAATTCTTTTTTTACTAAAATAAAAAATGAAAACTTTAAGGAATTTAATGTTTCAATTCAAATTAAAGCAGTGAGTGGAGACACGGTCTATCTCATTTTTTAAAGTGGAGTCATAGTGGAGGCCCTATCTCATTTTTTAAACAATAACTGGTACATACGGTGATATACATACGATGATTATATTTATGAAATATAAAACCGATCTTTCTCTATTCAGTTATATTTTTAATTTAAAATAGCATAAAAAAGGATTTCAATACTTTTAATTTATTTTAATTAAAATCATATAAAAGATATTTTTATGTTAACTGAATATTTTTCGGAAAAAATTTAAATTTTCCTTCCTAGTGTTCTCCTTTTCGAACTTCTTGTATTAAATAAAAATTCCTTTTCTACATCGGCATTTGTGATGGACATAACACACAATCAGTCAATAATTTTTAATTTTAATGGGGGATATACTTCTTCAAATGCGCATGACAGTACTTCTAACCATTTTCTACTCAAGTTAAATTTCTTATCTTTCTGTTTCTTTTATTACAAGGAAAAATGTCACACATCGATAACTACATTTTCACAGAATTCAGCCATTACAAATTCTATTGTGAGAAAAGTTCTCCCTAATTAATTTTGTCTTTCAAAACAGTACACTTAAAACAATTTTGTTCAGTGAAGTTAACCGACAGTTCCACAATGTATTCATACCAAATTTTAAAAACAAATTTAACACTTGGAAATGTATCCTGTATTAAATTTTTCAGTATACACAAATACTTCCTGCTGTAGGGAAGATATAGTATGAGAGATGTGGTGTGTGGTTATGAAAGAATGTTTTCGTACGTATAGACTATTTTTGAAAATTTAAATATCACTGAAGCTGATCATATAACAGTAAATAAGCCTTATTTTAATGTGTGCTGGTATCAAATTAAAACACTTTACAATATTAAACAGCCTATGGGTTTATTCTCAATATCAAACTATTCGCAAAATGGCTTACAATTTCTATTAAAATTGTAAAAAAACTGAAATATAAATATATCTTACTGCAGTCAAAAATATTCATAATATGTAAGTACCCTTTTCCTCCACTTATTTCAGTACATTTTAAAAACTGTAGCTGAAAGGAATTTTTTATATTTATAAACGAGGCATAAAAGCTCACACAGTCGTAAAACTGTCTTTATCATTTTTAAATATACTACTATAAAACGTATATGGATTGTAAGATCAGTTGTAAAATCCTAAAAGCTTTTAGAGGAGCTAAAAACATGTAATTTTTGACTGATAAAATGTTTAATATAATACACACAAATATACATGTTATTAAGTAAATACATTTGAAAAATCAAACTTCCTTCTGAAATAAACGTAATTGAAAGAAAAATGTTTAATTGCAAATGAGTGGAAATACATGTTTATCTAAGGGGTATCCCCAAAGTGAGGTAATCCTCAGACTTAAGACTCAAACTCAGTGGCACAACAATCCATGAGGGCCAGGAACTACTGTGCCCATCATAATGCACGTGACCATTGGACGCTGAGGTGCATGAACAGATGTCCCGATTTGGTGGTGAGTCTGAAGAGAGACCTTCAGTGCTTAAGACCCGAAGCAAGCTTGGTACTCATTTATCGACCCAATGTAACGGGGATGAAAGGCAGAGTCGACCTTGCGCAGCCCGTTAATAGAACCCCAGACCTCTGGTGTGGAAGCCCTAAACACTACCACTCGATCCTATTCGGTGAAAAATAAAATTTAATGTTAGAATCTTATATAAATCCCTAATGAATGAGGGAGTCCAAACTTTTTTTTCATGTAAACTGTTTAGACGGAAATGGTTAATTATGAACATTTCACAAGTTGCATAAATTAAAATTAACCGTTATAGTTTACATAAATTTTTAAGGGTGCAAAAGGTGTATTTCGGCTGCACGAATTAATTTTAAAAGGAATACGGTTACGAAAAAGTAGTACAAATCTATCTAAAGTAGGGTTGGTTACCTTACATAATTGTCAAACGCAACAATGTATTGGAAGCCAATTCCACAATACGTTGTTATAAAAATGTATGGAAAATTACAAGATTTATTTTTGCATTTGTAATTTATATATATATAATTTTTCCTGGGAACTTTAAAAGCTAGAGCGGCATCCATCAAAACCGCGGTTCCCTCTCTGTTTTTCCAGATCGCCCCTGACTAAGCCGGCTCTGCCATAGTAAGTGAAAATGCCGCATTTTGTTTGTCAAGATCATTTTATAGCAGGCTGCATTTTTCATGTATTTTAGATGGTCGTTTTATATTTTCTACATCAATATCTTAATGTCTGAATTTAAAATTCCATAAAATTCTTGACATTCGCATCAATGACCATGATAATTTGTATTAGTATATGAATGTGTCATCAAACGATTACATGACTAATATTAACATATTATTTTAACCATTTAATTAATATTAAGTATAACATAACGAACACAAATTTTCTGAACTTTAAAATAAATATTTCGAAAACTACTTCAGATATACTCAAAATTTTTCATTCCTACGCTGTAGCTTCTCAGTTTTGCTTCTATGTAAGAATTTATTGTAATTGTATATTCATCAATTTTTTTAGTATATTTTTTGCTCTTAGCATGCAGTTTTCAACTGAATTGTATGAAATCTTCGAAATATATTAAAAGATACCAAAGAAGCTATATAATAAAATTTGAAATTTTTATTATACTCAAACAATTGCTAAAACTTATGGTAAATAATTTTTAACTGAGCGATGCATTTTTTTCGAAATTTCAAATGAAATTTCTAACATAAAATTTCTAGCTTTATAAGGTCGAGATTTCAAAAAATATCCAGATTTTAATCACTTATTCAGTTAGCCTTTAAAAAAGATAAATGTTGAGGTATTTTGTATAAATAGATATTTTTGAACAATAATTCGAATGTTTTTGAATAGCTCGAATTTAAAATTGATTTTTATGTTTATTTATATGCATAAATGTCTACTGTAATGTTTCCGTATATTTTTGATTACCATTTATTCAAACATTCAAGTTATAAAAAAAGTGTGTGAAAATCTTCATTCATGTTGTCTTTGGTGTAAACTGAAGTTCAAGCACTTAAAATTCAAATATAATTCGGTGTATTTTAACAATATTTAACTACGCACTGTACTTAAACTTCCCTGAACACTTGGGCTTTGAAATCTAAAAAAACTAATAAATCTTAATTAGTTTTTTTTTCGTTATTATTTTTATCAAAGTGTAAGAAAATGTTTCAAATGTGATTTGATGAAGTTTAAATTTATTCATTTTTAGTGGTTGGAAAATTGAAAAGGTTTCAAATTTTACAGAGTTTGGTGTTTTATTAATTTTTTCGGTATCTTATAATAAAAAAATCAAGTTTCGAAAACTGAAAGCTTTGATTAAAATGAGAAAAATGAAGCGAAAGAATATACTTAAAAAAAGATAAATTTGTCTTACTATATAAAATAGCAGATTGCACTGACACGCCACAACTTGTTACAGTTTCAAATTAATATGAAACCAAAAGGGAATTGTAACATATTTTACTTATGCGTTGGGACTTTTCAAAACTTTTAAAATACGAGGTAACAAATAAACACTTCCTGGGGTGTAAAGAAATTTCCCCCCGATTTTTTACGATTGCCCCAGGGTCAAAACACGGGGTTTCCTGCGAGCCATAAAACTTCCCCTCAGTGTCTTCTGTGTTGCTTCCACCTTCCCCAATTATCTTTCAAGATGTTAAACCTTTAAAAGGGGGAAAGTACTTCAGAAAAGTACGGCTAATCCACTTTTGAAAACGTAACTTGAAGGCAGAAAAATTCGTGCAGTGCATTTTCGAAGCATCTTTACACTGACAGAATTTTCCGTGCTATCCGCTTAGAGGGTTATGATTTCTAATATGCAATAACGCCTGCTTTTTTGCTTGGATTATTTCAAATGCGAAAGTTATTTCTTGGCAATAAGTCATCTTAATACAACCTAATTGAAAAACAAAAGAGATGCTGACATTGAGTTTCAGGCTTTTAAAAATTCAAATTTGTTTAAAGATGCGAAAATTTCTTTATATGACAACAAAAAAAAGAAATTATAACTGATAATAAACACTTTACTTATTCTTAAGATTTTAAAGACTGTGTAAACATTTACCACTTTGTAATAGAAAAAGGTAATATTAAGAAAAATTTTTATATAAGTATTAACATTGATTTTGATGCTATAAAATGTAGTCAAAACTTTATAAATTTTATAGATGACATACAGATTTTGAACAAAATGTTAGTTTTCAAACTCGTTGAATCTCACTCAAAGTAAAACATTTCAAAGATGTTGAATGTTGATAAAAAGTATAAGCTGATCACACATACACACACAAAATATATTATTTAAGGAACAATATTGAAGCTGAGCAGTAGTGCATCACGCTTCCACACCACAGGCGCGAGTTTCAAACCCCGGGCTGGGCATGATTGACTCAGCCTTTCATCCTTTCTGTGGGTCTATAAATAAGTGCCAGGCTTGGTTGGGAACTAAACACTGGGAGTTTCGCGTCATATTGACCACATGACCGAAGCATCTGCTCACGCGACTCAGCGCCCAAGGTCACGTATACTGAGATGGGCACAGCAGGTCTTAGCTCTCATGCGCTGTTGCGCTACTGAGTTATAAAGGAATAATATTTGATTATAAAATATAAATGATCAAATTAGAAAAAGCAGTTGAAAGTACAGAATTTAATGTACAAAGGACACATATTAAGGAATAAACATCTTTTCCCCTTTAATATGAGCAAATGATTATAACACGCAAACACATACCATTATTATATAATACACAGTCCAGTCACATTAATGTGACCACCACGTACTTTCGACTTTGACGTTAAATACCCAATCACAGAAGGATGCTGGCATCGCAGTGCTATTCAGCGTATATAAAGATTGTGTGAGGGCTTCGGAAAACACTACAATCGTTGGCGTAATGCAAACATGTAAAGAGTTATCCGAAGTCCAAAACGGCATAATTTTTGGCTTTCGGGAAAAGGTTGGAAGCATTTCCGAAACGGCTAAGTTTGTGGAGTGTTCGTGTACAGGTTCATACAGGTAATTTTCATACAGGTACCGCAACTGGGCATCCAATGAGAGGCGACAGGTAGAGTTTTCTGATTAATCACGCTTTATACTCCATCGGACGGATGGTTGGTGGCAAATACGACATGAAACGTCTAAAAGCAAACACCCTGCAACAATTGCTGGAAATGTTCAGGCTGGAGGCGGGAGCATTATGGTCTGGGGAATGTTTTCCTTAAATTTTCTGTGTTTATTCATCATTGTGGAAAGCACGATGGATCAATAGACGTACGCATCTGTCCTTTCAGACCATGTCTACCCCTTTATGCGCATTGTTTTTCCTCAGGATGGTGGCATCTACCAGCAGGACATTGCGGAGTGTCATACAACTGACAGCGTACGTGCTTGGTTCAAAGAGCACCAGGATCAGTTTATCGTTCTTCCGCGTCCAGAAAACTCACCTGACTTAAACCCAATCAATAATCTATGGAACCCTCTCGATCGGGTTGTTCGCGTCATGGATCCTCACGCGCGTAATTTAGTGCAGCAATAGAGTCGGCATGGCTCAACATCCTAGTGAATACCTTGAGGATCCTAAATGACTATTTCCCCCTCTGCGAAAGATGGTTATTCTGGCTTTTTACAGTGGTCACATTAATATGACTGGACTATGTAAATTATTAGCTTTACATAGATATATTCTAAAATCGTTCATAGAATTGCAAATCGATGAAAATCTCAATAACCGGAGAGAGAGAGTGACAAGTAATGTCGCTCTGTTCAGCTACACGAGGACTTTTGGCTACGGACCTCGTAACCATGATCAAGTGACGAGAACGACACCTGAGCTGGCACCCCTGTCTTAACTTCAACACCACACCAATGAGAAGACGTTTGAGCCTCAATAGATTTAACGTGTATCAATACTTCTACATGTCGACTAATAACTAGATGATAAATATCGAATATTCTTTTACTTTTGGAATATATTTCCAACTATAATCACATTTAGTTTCTATACCGGTTGTGAAAACTCTCTACCGAATTTTCAATAAATATAGTTCCATCTTTACAATTAGATTCAGTAATTAATTTTAAAATTTTTTCATAATTACACGATAAATCTTTTTTTAAAAAATAGTTTCTGACACAAATACAAAATTATTCATTATTTAAGAAAAAAGGTTTTCAAAAGGTTCTTTGAGTATTTTGTTCTATACATTTCTTTATAACCAACCTATCCATTTAAATTCTAAAAAAAATTGGTGTAATTGGGTAAAAAAAAGCACTTATTTCATTTTAATTAAAGGTACAATAAACTTAGATAAAATTAATTAAATTTTGTTAAGTAAAACTTATTTATATTTTGATTTTCAGAACATACATTAAAATATGTAAATTATTATAAATTCATTTTTCATTCTATTAAATGCAGGAATTTGTTACACAAACTTGATTTACGCAGGTGTCAAAAATAATGTATTTTTTAATTAAATATAATAATGTATTTTCAATAATATAAAAGAAAAGAAAATGGAGAATGTGTGCTTGCTTTATGTCATAATGTAAAATTCAGATTTTCTTAGATCGTTAAAGAATTATTCTAAAATAGTTTAAAACTTTGAAGCTCTATCTTTTTTAAATGAAAATATCTACTTTGAGACACTTGCATACGGCTTCAATCAAGAAGAAAATTACGTGAAATATGTGTTTTGTTTAAAAGTTGTTGTACGTATTTGCAACATATGTATTCCAATGGACATCGTCAAAAATCAACTATGATTCTTAGGAAACTGCACTGTTAATGATTTTATAATTGTTTTTTTCTTTTAGAATATATTTGCAGAATACATGGTACTCTTAATCCATTCTATTTTGATATATTAGAATTCATAATACTTAACGAATCCTTAGAATAAGTCTAAATTTTATTTACAAGTATTTTTTTTAAAAATTAAAATTATATTTTCCTTTGACCTAATTCTTCCTATATATACTGAAAATTATGATAAAACATTTACTGTGACAAATAAAGGAGATGAACATTAGGTAGGTGTTTTGCATTATGCTATAAAATGTGAATATTCTAAGGCTATAAATGTTGGCACATGTTAAATAGTGCCACATTGTAGTCCCTTCATGTTTTGTTATTGAAAAATAATCACGATTAGGGGTTACATCATGTAACAGAGCTGATACGCATTAAGTCAAAATCCTTCCGTTGTCATGGTGTGGAAATTAGAAGTGGGGGCTCTAGCTCGGCTATCGTTCTCGTTACTTTATCGTCATTTAAATTACGAGGTCCGTCTTATTACTTTGTTCCTAATGGAACTCGTAAATGAAATAATAATAACTAGCTGGTATACCCGTTCTTCGCACGGGTGAACTGAAAATTAAACAACACAGATTGAAGGAAAAATAAGTTTTTAATGAGTTAATTTTATGTGAATTGCAAATTAAACAAAAAAAGCTTTTTGCATATCTCAGCTAAACAAAAAAAAAAGAAAAAAAAAAATCACCTTTGTTAAATTTTAAGTATGTAGATCTAATAGCTGATAAAAGGATTTTTTTTTTTATTTATAATTCCTCGTAACACACTTGAGGATCGATTTATCAAAATACCTCCCTAAGTTGATCTCTGCTCAGCAAAAATAACACATTGTTAAAAGTGTTGCGTAATGAACGCTTAAAATAGTGTAAATAATTTATATCTGAAAGTGTAATACATTAATATTACTTTCTGTTGTATTTATTTTATTTTAAAATTGTACAATTCGCAAGCAACGCCGTTTCTTAAATTATAATGGTGATTCAATGAAAAACATAGCGAAATGTTAACGATAGAGTCAAGTTGGCAAATGCCTAGCTACTTTCGTAGCTCGAGCTTTATTAGAGCTTTGTAAGACCCACCGTGTAGGGGAGAAATGCACTTTAATACTTTATCCAACCGCATTATGATTTACTGCAGTTTTTTTCATACAATATTTTTTGGATCACTACATTTAATATTAAGGGATATACATAAACAAAATACTCCACTTTGGGAAATTTAATATGTTAGAGCTAATAAACTAATAAAAGATATTCCACTGTAAAATTAATTATGTACACCGTTCACTTAAAATAAGTAGTCAAATCATTTTCCAGGGTCTTCACTAACATACAAAAACATAAGGCACTAAAATTTTGGCATAAACTATTTTTTCGGGACAAAAATAATAATCTTTGCAATCCGCTGAAAACCCCGTCAGCTGAAAACGCAATATCTGCTACAAAACTATTCGGCTTCTTCGCTAAAATACTCATCATAGAACCCGTGCTGCCATATATCTTGGAAGAGTGGATTTCACAGAATATTCCTGCTAAGTATTGGTAGAAAATTCCTTCTAAGTTGGTGTGGCGTGGTAGATAGGAGAAGGGGGTGCCAGCTCAGGTGTCATTCACGTCACTTGACCATGGTTCAAAATTACGCGATACGTTGCCAAAAGCCCTCGTGTTAATATTCACTCACTCACACACTCCAAAAAATACAGTACTGTAGTTATTATTATTTTTATGCTCAAAACGCAATATCTGCCTATTCAATTAAAATTAAAGCGTTATAATTAACTACTAACCACAAACAAATTTAGAAAATTTGTCCAAATGATGCAGTGTGGAAGAGAAAGTTTATTTACTTTAAGTACCAGAACCGATAAAAGCATTTATTTTAAAAAAAGATCAATTTCTTACTACTAAATGTGCATAATAAAATCATAAAAAAAACATTAAAATAAAGAGAAATTTATAACAACCTATTCCTTCAAAACTTAGTTTTATTTTGAAATAAAAAAATAGGCATTATTCTGATCACAGGAATTAATTAGAAGCGAGCCCCTTGCGTAGCCAAAACAAAAAGAGTTTTTCACAAACAAAAGATAGATATATGCTGTGGTGGGATTTTTTGCAGCGCAAGCCAGATTTGCTTGCAGATGCCAGAATTTTTTTCCTACTTACTTGACAAATATCGTTATATTTTGGACACTTACAAATTTTTATAAATTATAGCCTATGCTATAAATTACAGCCTGTGTGTTATTCTGATGTATAAGCTATATTACAGTAAAGTTTCATTAAAATCCATTCAGTTGTTTTTGCGTGAAAGACCCACAAACATCCTCACAAACTTTCACATTTATAATATATATTAGATTTATCAATTTACCTACGTGTTCCTAAAAATAAATTATTTAAATACACATAAGAAATTTAAGATTATATTTTTTTTCAGCAGTATTAAATTGTTTTCATTTGTAAAAAAAGAGGAAATGCTCTTGAATTTTAGAATACTTGATAGTAAAGTACAAACAATAAGCTGGTATCAAAGACAAAATATTATGACTACAAACATTTTTACTTTGCCGAGGAGCTTCATGTATCTCGGTAAACTTGTTTACATAAAAGGATTATATTATTATTCTTTGTACTGAATGGAGTAACTTCATAGACAGACTGACGCCAGTCAGTAATCACGTGATTCCAACGGCAATAAACTGCACGTGCTATAAATAGCATTGGTTTTCCTATACGTTTGTTGACGTCGTTCTTTTGTCTTAATTTTATCTAATTAAAAACATATGATATTATTGTATTTTTTGCATTATTCTAGTATATATATTTGTTAGGAAAAATTTTTAACAACTCTTTTACATAATTTTTGTTTTATTCTACTTTATTTATCTAATTAAGTATTCGTCTGCTTCGTTAGTGTTAACTGGGATATTTATTTATATTTCTTGATTCACTTAGATATAGCTCTTAGTTATTTTAGTTATTAATTAATTTGTAGTTCTTTATTTCGTATTTTTTCACAAGAATGTGGCTCATAGCATATAGGTTCGAAACCGCTTCTTTTGAAAAATTTCAATTTGCACGAAATATTAAATTACAGTGCGAAGTTTTCCAGTGCCACTGGAAATCGAAGTGTTGCTGCAAATATATCGAAAGGATTAAAATTATTCGACGATAAATTCGTAAACAAGATATCATTTACTGAGCCTAATTTCTTAATGAATGATGATTTTTTTATTCAAGGCTTTGTTAAAGCCGAAATGAAGAAGAAAGTGACGTACAAGCCATCTGTTCAAATCAGAACAACTTGTCAGGTAAGTTAAAAACTATTTTGTTTTAATTTAGGAACTTTTTTTTTAAAACGATTATAATTGCATTACTATTTACTCTTTTATGCTTTAATATAACTCATTGTTTTAAAATATAAAATAGGATTCTATGTATTAACATTGATAGTTATTTAATTAAAAGTTGATTCCGCAAAAGATAAAAAGAAATGTGAATGGGCTAATTTATATTTTTTAATAGCTACATTATTAGTGATAAGTTTATAATTTTATTCTTATTTTTTAGAGTAGCATTGAATATCAATTTCATTGTTTTCTATTTTAATGAATATGCATTATTAAGCTTTAGTCATTCTATAATTAGTGCTATTTATGAGTGAATTCTAATTTGATTCCAACACATTAAAAGTAAACACAAGAAATGCCAAACCATTTTTAAAAAGAAATGTAAATTTTTCATTTAAAACTTCAATTCAATAAGGAGTATAATATTGTGTAAATATTAAGATTCTCCCAAATTGTTAGTAATTTTTCTTATAAGGCATAGTATTTTTAATTCAAATACTTTATGACGTGTTTTTGTAAACGTTTAATTTTTATTTTTTGAAATTTTCATTTACATGATTTATTTACTTAAATTTTAAATTATGGTCTTCATTTATAATAATTGAATTTAAACTGAGCTGTAAATTAACTTTAGCATAAATTTTTCAAAATGTATTAGTCAGTAGACTGATTTGTAAATACCGAAAACTTATATGAATTTGCACAATCTAATTTTAAAATTTATTTAACTTTAGGTTATAAGTGCAACATGTACTTGTCCTGCTGGAGGCACTCCAGCATTTTGTAAACATGTTTTTGCTTTATTGCATGCAATCAATGATTACATAGTAAAAAAACTGTATGAAGCTCTGAATTTCTTCCGTTCCCATTTCTTCATTTGAAACAGGTGGTTCACATCCATTTTTTAAAATAAAACATTTACATTAATATTATATTTTTTAAATGATTTGTAAATTTTGCATATAAGTACTTTTATGTATGAATACTTTGAATCATGTTCGAGTAATAATTTTATAAGTAAACACTGACTGTGTGACTTCTGTTATAAAATACTTTGTAAATGGTGATAAAAAACATTAATAGAGCTAAAATTAAATTATTCCATCAATTCAGAAACAGATTATTATCACAAGTATTTTATCATTTTTTTAATGAGAAAGCAAAATAACAGCTCACAATACATTAGATAATCTTCTGTGAACTTTGTATACATACTTGTCTTAATATAATATGTATGGTTATTTAAAAGTATACTCTATATAGTGCTAGTTTTATATAAAGTACAGAATTACTTCTTACTTTATTTTGAAGATTTATAACATAAGTAAAACTTAAGTTTATTAAGATATTTAACCATTGAAGTATTTTCTAAGTAACTTATTTAAAACCTTGACTTAAACTTAGCAAAAATTTTTAAGTACTTACATTTCAGTAGAAGTAGAGGGCTTGCATCTTTCCAGAATTCTTCGGAAAGATGGACTTTTTGTAAACACAAAATTTGTTGGCACTGATCCAGGTTTTAAGTGCCTGTGATTAGTAAAATTTTGGTATTCGAAACATTCCTCTTCGAAATTATCCGAACATAGTACAGAAGCATAAGAAGGTACGAATTTTTTCCGCCTAATCTTTGCTATCCATGTTTTTAATAAATTTGGATTTTTTAAAGGAAATTGGAAGAAAGTTTTGTTTCTGCAATTGTCTTTCTTTTTGGAGTTATTGCATCCATATACTGCACAGTATGTCATTTCTGAACGTCAAAAAAGAATAATTAACTAAAGTTTAAAAGCAAGATAGTAATGTAAACAAATGACGCCGCATGCACGTGCGCAAGAGCTGAACTGGAATCACGTGATCGTGACGTCACATGAATTTAGTCCATTGTTTCTTTTGCGAGTAATGACAACATACTGGGCTTCTTAATTTTTTTCGACTTTTGTACAAAAAAAGTTATATTCTTAGCCTTTGGATAACCCTTACTTTTATTTAAAATTTTAAAAAATTGCATATAATGCCTAAATTCTAAGATTACTGCTCTGATTTTTGTGCGATGATGAACTGATTTTGTGCGTAAGGTAGAGCCAAAACATTCCTACAAAGACAACTCCTTCGATCAGCATTCAAAACAATTACAAAAACATTTCTTTCTCAACGCACTGACTCCTCAATCGAGTTGCAGATAAATGTGACAACAATTTTTCTTTACTTTTTTCAAAACGAAGAAAGACTTTAGCTTCAAATATCACCCCCATCCTCCTCTTCGTTTGAACAGGTCCCTAAAGTGACCGGGTAAGTAGAAGAGGGGCTTTGTCGGCATAGTTTCTATTTATCCTATGTCCGACAATTTAACAGAAAAGGAAATGCCCTTTCCAAAGATTTATTACGGCAATAAGAGGAAGAATAGTTTTCCGGCTATTTGAAAGAGTAACCTTAGAAGATTTACAAGAAGGCAGAACGTGCATTTCTATGTTTTCTTACACCAAATAGGCATATGATAATCAACAATAACCAAAAACTGAAGAATCAACAGTAATCAACGGGGAGAAGCATTTTTTGTTGATATAAAAGATTTTAGGACTTGCTTTCCATATTCATTTACAAGAACCATCTTTTTCTGTATTCTGAGTTTCAAACGTTCAATGAGGTTGATTCATGTGACGTCATGATCACGTGATGAGGAGAGCACGTGTCTATGTTTTGGTTTGTTTCCCGGTTAATTTTAGCCTAACACTTCGTTGCTCGTTCTTGAAATTCAATTTTACATTTAAAATATTCTTATTGAAATGTCTCATTGCGCTGCATATGGCTGCACGAACTATAGGAAGAAGGAAGAATGCAAAAGCAAGTCATTCTTTAAGTTCCCGGTGAAAAATCCTGGTCTTCTGAAACCATGGTTGAAAATGATCAGGCATGAAAATATTTCAAGCCATCTGCTCACTCTCTGATATGTTCTGATCACTTCGAAGAGACATGCTTTGAGTATCAACCATTTACTAATCGTCGGCAGTTAAAACGGGGCTCTATCCCAACTATCTTCGTTTTTAAAAAGAAAGCCTCATCTCGAAGGATTTTGGAAAGATGTAAGCCATCAACTTCAGTAATGTAAGTACTTAAAAGCAAATTTTTAGTTAAATTATACAGAGAATATACATACAAAACTAAAATATGTTAGTAAAGTTAAAACTTTAAAGCACACTCTTTGGTTTATATTAAATTAAATTATATAGAGACCATTTATAAACAGGTAAAATATATATTTATATAACCTAAAAATTTTACTTGTTTTACATATCTTGACAGTAAACAACAAAGATAATTCTGTACTTAATTATCTAAAGTTATAGAACACAAGAATATGATATTCAATATATGTAAAGTATATATATACACATAAAATTTATTGCTACATAATTTTACATACTTATTGAAAAAAAAACAACATTTCTGTGAAGCATTCACTAGAGAAATAGAATCTGATATATAGGAAGAAATAACATATAGACATATATATATTTTCAATGAAGTTCATACATAAATATTACATAAATTTTGTTATTAAAAATATTATATTAATATAACTGTGGTTTTTTTTATGGAAAAAATAGATTTGAACTATCTTTGACAGAAACAGTACAAACAGAAGAAGTCCAGTCAGAAATGTAAAAATTTTTACTAATATGTTTTTCTTGTTAAAGTGGAATTAGTTTAATTTAAATTTAGTTTAATTTTTTCGCCTCAAGCTATATGTACTTTATGTACTAAAAATGCATGTATTGTAAGGTTTTTCTGAAAAATATCAAATTTATAATAATATTAACTTTTTAAAAAAATGTTTATGCATAGACACAAATTTCACTATGTTCTTTTAATCCTAGGGAAATGGAGCCCAGTACTACCAGTGCTGGTACCCAAACAGATACTTTTGGTGAAGTGACAGATATGCTATCTCAAAAGGACATTGCTATTGAAAAATTAATATCAACAAAGGAAATTAATTTTATCCCTGAGAACATCCGTGATGATACTCAAATGAAATGCGTAACAAGTTTTACCATAAAAGAATTTTACTGTATTTACAGATTCTTCCAGATTGAGGATGATTTATCAATGGGTCAAAAAAAAGACCCATTGATAGGTATTTTCTGTTTTTGGTAAAACTGAGAACTAGAATTTCAAAGGAATTTTTAGCAATTTTATTTGGAATTTCAGATTCTACTGTTTCGCGTGACTTCAATTTCGCCACGGATGTTCTGTATGAGAAATTAAAATTGCAGGATGTTTTCCCATCCAAGGATCAGGTGATTCGGTACATGCCACCACCATTCCGAATGTATTGTAAAAATGTCAGAATAATTGTAGAATGCACCGAGATTGAGGTTCAGAAACCCAGTAGTCCAATGGAGCAACAAATGACTTTCAGTCGTTACAAAAATGCTAATACCTTTAAAGGTATGATTGGCATTACTCCTAACGGAGCTATAAGCTTCATATCATAATTATTCACTGGTAGTATATCTGATAAAGAGGTTTTTATAAGAAGTAAACTGATGGATCGTTTAGAGCCAAATGATGTTGTAATGGCTGATAAGGGATTTTTGATTGCCAATGAATTGGAGAAAATTGGATGCAAGTTATATCGCCCAATATTCCTAGAAGACAAAATCCAGTTTGACTTATCTGAAATGGTCAGTAACTGCCAGTTGTCGAACAAGCGAGTTACAGTGGAAAGGGCGATATCAAAAATAAAGATTTTTAAATACTTTCAAGGGGTTTTACCATATCATAGTTTCCATAATGCTAACAAAGTTTTCTTTATCGCATGCATGTTGTGTAATTTTCACAAACCTTTGATGCAAGTTAAAGGTTTCAATAATTTAATTTAATAAATAATTTAATTTTTTTAAAAAAATTTCATATAAATTTTCATTTTTAGTATTCTATTTTCATAACTTGTGATCTAAATATAATTTTCTTTAAATTGTTATTTTGGAATGGTGGGGCTGGAATACATATTCAATTATTTCATTTGTATATTAGAATTAATGGAAATTTATCGCTTAAAATGAATAATGTAGTACAATTTGTGTTTTTGTATATTTGAAATTCTATCTATTTATTAATGGTTCCGAGTGTTTTTGATGAAAGTTGATATTACACTAGCACTCTGACGTAGTTTCTGGTTACTTGTGATCTAATTATCATTTTCTTTAAATTGTTATTTTGGAATGGTGGGGCTCGAATACATATTCAATTATTTCATTTGAATATTAGAATTAATGCAAATTTATCGCTTAAAATGAATAATGTAGTACAATTTGTGATTTTGTATTTTTGAAATTCTATTCATTTATTAATGGTTCCGAGTGTTTTTGATGAAAGCTGATATTACACTAGCACTCTGACATAGTTTCTGGTTACTCTTGTGATCTACATATCATTTTCTTTAAATTCTTATTTTGAAATGGGGAGGGGGTGCTGGAATACATATTCAATTATTTCATTTGTATGTTAGAATTAATGCAAATTTATCGCTTAAAATGAATTATGTAGTACAATTGGTATTTTGAAATTATATTTATTTACAATGTAATACATTGAATACGAAAACAATTTAAGGAATTGTTCAAGAAAGTTTCTTTATTATTGGATTGTCCTACAATATAAGATGTGTGTACTGCCCGAATGTTTTTTTTTCAATCATTTTTATTAAATATGCATGGAATAAATAAATAAAATGTACTCTGTAAATAAAATGTGCTGTAATAAACTTAATTTTGTTGAATATTTTTTTTTGTATTCTTTAACATGAAAATTTTTTTAAGTTCCCAGTTTTGTGTTAAATATAATTTTCACTGTATATACATTTTGTGTACTGACTGAGTGGTTTTGATAAAAGCATTCTATGTCCTTGATCTATATATATAAGTATCATTTTCTTTAAATTCTAATTTTGGAATGGTAGAAATGGAAGAAATGCCTCTTATACCTTTTTCCATTGAATATTAAAATACATTTAAGATATTTTCATCAATATCTTCATGTAAAATGATTTTAATGCTTATAGTGTATTTTCACGTAATGTTATAATTAAATGTCAATAAATGATGTGTAATGAAGTAAAACTGTATTAAGAATTTTCTGTGTTCACATAGCATGGGTTAATCTTGTAAAATATACAATTTAGTTCTACTAAAAGAAACTTCATTTCTATCGCAGAAGGATTCCTAATCGTTTACCTACTCGATTATTTTATACACTCTGGTCTCAAAGTCAATAGTACCGTAAAATTCAGCATATAACGTGCATTTGAACACAAAAAATAAAATCAAAAGTTAATGGTGTGCGTTATACGCCAGGTATAAAAACAATAGCTTAAAAATCACAAAAGAGATGAGCATAAAAAAATTACTTCTACGTGTATCTAAACACCGTTTACTTAAAAGAATCTACTCCTTATGAACTAAAAGAGTTTAGTTCTAGAATATAATAGTTTTTTCAAAAGTCTAGGGTAATACCTCGAATAAATGACTTCAAAAAAAATAAAAGCAATGTATATTAATATTTCAGATTTCTTCGTTATACAGCGCGAATTCACCTAAAAATTAAAAAATTCAGATTGAAAGTATAGGAGCGCGTTATACGCAGGATTTTACAGTATATGAAATATACTATTTCCCAGTGCAAGATTTTCATTTTATTTAGCTATGATAAAAAATAAAGAGGCTTGATTGTGATCACATCATTTATTTTGTTGAAAAGTTTAAATCATAAAATATATGTATTAAAAGTCAATTTAGTGGTATATAACCAAAAAAATGTACATTTTAAATCAATGTAATGAATAATAAGTACAATTTACGTAAAAGAGGATTCAAATTTGTGTTATACAGTTGGCAAAATGTGTATTTGTATACTTAAAATTTCGTATATTCTTCAAAAATAAATTAAGTAATATAACAAAGTTATTGAGATACATTTAAATTGTTTTAAAAAATAATATTCTTTCACAATAAAAAATAAATTAAGCATTTATTTCAAAGAAGGGAATTTTTTTTAAAAAAAATTATACTCAAAAGATTATTTGTACACTTGCTTAGTAAACATTAACAAAACATATGCAACAATGTAATGAAATTTCAATACTTTGTATACAGCTAAAACATTCATTTTGTTGTCAATAAATGCTAAGTTACTCGCTCCATTATTAGCTACACATCTCCACACCATAACATTTCCACCACCGTATTTTAAAGTGGGAACTACATTTTTGGGTTCAAGAGCTGTTTTATTTTTTCTCCAAATTTTTCGAATACTTGGAGGTGTAAAAATCTCAGACTTGCTCTCATCAGAAAAAATAACCTTTTTCCAAAATTCCATGGGCTTATTTTTGTACTTCATGGCAAACTCTAGACGTCTTTTCCTGGTTACTTCACTAATATAAGGTTTCTTTCTGGGAGTTCTGGCTTTCAGACCAGCGCTGTGCAGTCCATTTCTGACTGTCTGAGCAGACACTGAAACGTTACATGATGACAGAAGTTCATTGACAATATTTTGAGCTGATGGCATTGGTTTATTTGTTGCTGACCTTACAATCATTCGTTTAGCTCTTGAAGTCAATTTACTCAGACCACCAGGTCTGAGCTTATTTTCAACACTGCCAGTCTCTAAATACTTTTTTACGATGTAAATGACAGTTTTTAAAATTTTCCTACTTCCCAGAAAGATTTTCCCTCTTCATGGATCTCTGTAATATGTTTTCTAATATCTAAAGAAATTTCTTTGGTTTTAGGAGCAATTTTCAAGATTATATCTATAAATTTAAATGTAATCTGAAACTATTTAAGTATTATTGATAAACTAAGAAAAATTTATGAAAAATTAAGTTGAATCTAAAAAGTTTAACCAAAATTCTTGCCATACTTACTTGATTTGATTGTATCAATTACTAACAATTTTTTTTAAAAAAATAATTGACATTCTGTATTGAAATAAACTTTGTGACAATTTTTCTAGGCATTTTGCTTTTTGGCAAGAGGTAAGCTAAAAATGTTTCTTTCTCTCACTACAGAAAATATACAAAATAATTCATATTTTAAATTCAAAATAAAAACAAAAGGGAAAAAATAGCAATTATGAATTGTAAAAGAAAAAAATACACTTTCACCAAAGATTCCTTCTGGACATTAATAAAAAAAAATTTATATTCAGTGGCCTCAAGAAAACCACTTAAGAAATGCCTGTATATTTATGAAATTCATTTAGTTTTAAAAATTACTTTCGTAAGAAAGGATAACCAAATTAAAGTTCCGAAAATTACCTTTTCCCAATGATATCATCCCCCTGAAAAATATTTTACTTAAAAAAATGACTTTTTAAAATTAATAATTTATAAATTAATAATTTGTGGAAAGTAAAAATCAAAGAAAAATTTCCTTAATTTTTCTAAGCATTCCTCCCACAATTTAGCATCACATTGTATAATTTCAGTATAATAATTTTCTATTGAATTAAAATTTTTATTTAGCAGAACTACAAACAGACAACTTGTTAAATTACTGACAGCTAATTGGCATTGAATTTGATAATAATATTTGTGAGTTTTTTTCAAAGCAATGATACCATTGGAATTCATTAAACAAAAATCAGGTCTATTATATATTAATTCTTGTACAGAATGACCCTTTGGATTAAAAATGCATTTGATCT